>CM033629.1:4782235-5035028 GCA_019453435.1 Rhinogobius similis
TGAATAAACCTTTTCTCGTCCTGACGGTGCGTCGTGCTGAGTCCTACGTCCTGGATCTGACCTGGAGTTTGACGTGCTCCAGGGCCTCAACGACGGACGTGCCGTTTGGTAAATAACAAGCTAACTCTTCTATCTGTCGTATCCATCGTGTAATTACTGTGTAGCATTAGTATTAGCTGTTTTTATTATTGCAGCTGCACGCTTCCTGGAGGCGTGGCTTAAACACAGCGTCATCCTGGTGAAGCCTCGTCATCTTAGTGAGGAGCCCCCGTCTGCTGCTCAGAGGGGGACGGAAAAGACAGTTCTCTAGTGAAAACATGAGGGAATCAATCAAAAAACCACTTTGGGCACAACATACGAGGCCCAAATAGCACTGGAGGAAGGTTAGAACCTCTGAAAAGTACATTTTGCATGATATGGGACCTTTAACTGCATTTTAGTTAAAAGAGTCGGCCGACCCGACAGAGGCCCTTTAACAGCTCTACTTTTACACCAAGGCCCTTTAACAGCTCTACTTTTACACCAAGGCCCTTTAACAGCTCTACTTTTACACCAAGGCCCTTTAACAGCTCTACTTTTACATCAAGGCCCTTTAACAGCTCTGCTTTTATATCAAGGCCCTTTAACAGCTCTAATTTTACATCAAGGCCCTTTAACAGCTCTGCTTTTACATCAAGGCCCTTTAACAGCTCTGCTTTTACATCAAGGCCCTTTAACAGCTCTACTTTTACATCAAGGCCCTTTAACAGCTCTACTTTTACATCAAGGTCCTTTAACAGCTCTACTTTTACACCAAGGCCCTTTAACAGCTCTACTTTTACATCAAGTCCTTTAAAAGCTCTACTTTTACATCAAGGCCCTTTAACAGCTCTACTTTTACATCAAATGCACGCCGCACTCGTCTTTCCGGTTCACACCTGACACTTGTCCAGGATGAGCGCGGCGAGGCACACCAGCCGCACTTTGCTGGGGACGATCACCACCAACTGTTTCAGCTGCTCGGGGACGGTGAAGCTCCGCGATTGGACGGCGGCGCCAGCGGAGCTCTGCGATTGGACCGGAGCGGCGGACGAGGCGGGCTCAGGGTCAGACACCTGCACCGTGACTGGATCGTTCAAACAGACGTCGACCAAACGCGTCACTCCTGCAAAAGGAGCACCGAGGGTTAAAACTGCACAGGGTTGCCAGGTCTGTTTCTTTACAGCGACTTTGGGCTTCTTTTTGGAAAGTCGCTCGAAAAGTTGCAGGTTGCAGTTTGTTGAGTTCCTGATCGTCACTTTAACGTCATAAAACAGGTGATTTTAGCCTTTTATCAGCTCTGTTTCACGATAATGGTCCCAGTAATGACTAAAATACAGTCTGTTAACAGTTAATTCATGATTTAAAGTTGATCTAAGTTACATTTTGACCTTATTAAAGTCTTTTTTTCATAAGTCCGTGTGGTGGTTGTAAATGAATTTTCGAGCCATTTGAAGCCCCTGCCGTCGCCCCCTGCTGTCTCTGAGCGGAAAAACAGCCGCAACTTTCATGACGCCGACCTGAAGACAACTCTCCCGAGGAACCTTGACTCTCTTTTTTTTATATTTAGCTATATTAAATGTTTTTACATGTGATTAAACTTCCTTATTTCAATAATAAGATAAGATAAGATAAGAGATCCTTTATTTGTCCCACAATGGGGAAATTCCACTGTTGCAACACACAGTTTAGGACAGGAATGAATGAAATAGGCGCATGCAATAAAAATAGGATAAATAATTACTAAACATGGTAATAAAAATACAATATAAAGTATAAAGTACACACTCTTATTTACAGTAGGTGGCTGTCTGGGAATAAATAGTAAAAATGGCAAATAAAGTGCCTTAAGTGTATTGTTATATACAGTAAGTGACTATAGTGAGGTAAAAGTGTATTAATAGTATGTTCAATTATATTGCACACGATTATAACAGGTGAATGACAAAGGATGGGGGGAAAAAGAAAAAAAGTGGGGAAAAAATGCTTTTACAGTCATTTTACTGTGAGTGTGCGTTCCCAAGAGACCTGCAGGGGGAGCTCTGTCGCTGAAATTACTAAAGTTCTGATTTAGAGCTGCTTTTAAAGGGCCTGTACCTGATTTTTATTTACTCTAGTTAAGATAAATTCTCTTTATGTCACGCATCGTTTTATAGAAGCCACTTCATGGAAAGACACTGTGTTTGTGATGTATAATCTGTGCATTTTACAAACACACTTTGTTTGGAAAGAACTAGTGCAGAAGTGTTTGACAGGGTCACCTCTTTTCAGCCAATCAGGCACATTGTACACTATGAATCATGGGAAAATAACAGCTTGACTCTATCCCATAGTGTGATTCTCTGTCATGGTGCAGTTTCAAAAGTGCTAATTGTAAAAAGAATTAGAGGAACTATATGGAAACAACAGCATCAGACGATCACAGACAGTCGTTTCTGAGTCATGGAGCAATATTGAGTGACAGGAAGGGGGGCGGAGCTAACAGTTCAAACAATAACATTCTACAGGCCCTTTAAAGTGTAAACAAGTCAACAGAGAAACACAAGTGCAAACACACAAAGTACCCTGGGAGATCGTGGCCGAGAGGAGGACATTTTGTCGTTTGGATCCAGACGAGTTCAAAGAGTTCAGGATCACGGTCAGGTCCTTCTCGAACCCCAGGTCCAGCGTCCTGCAGCAAAAGAACAACAAACATCAGAAACACGTTCTACAGGCTCATTTAAGCTCTGCACTGGAGACGCAGGACTCCAGACCACGACCAAATACTGACATTTTGTCCCTAAAACACATGTCAGAAGACCTTTTATAACAAAGACCGTGACATTAATACATCAATGTCAAAAAAGAATAGATTATTGCCAATTTTCATCAATAATACATATTTATTCATAAAAATATTCTCTCTCTAGAAGCCTTCAGTCATCAGATTTCAACCTTTATTTGGCTGATTATGTGATTATGTCTAAATATACAATAGAAATAAACATTTGACTAATCGACAACTAAAATAATTATTAATGACAGCCCAAAATTTAAATTTTAACGAGCATAAATCCAAACATAGAAGTCAGGCATTGTGAAAATATCTGGAATTTGTAAGATAAATTATATTATATTATTAATTACTTAATACGAGACAAATTTCAGTCTATAGTTTTCTATTTGAGGTCCATTATCTGTTTTTCCTATTAAATTAAAAAGGTTCCATAGCATGATATAAACTCATCTAATTTCGTTTCTCCAGTTTAAGCATTTTTATTTTTGCCCTGAAAGCCCTTGGTTTGCGGCTCGTCTCCAGGAGAATGTTCCGGACCCTCCCTTTAATCTGTGCCTCACCGGTCGGCTTCGTCCAGCACCAGCCAGCAGAGGGCGCTGAAGGCCAGGCTCAGGGTGTTCTGAATGTGATCCACCAAACGCCCCGGAGTCGCCACCAGGATGTTCACGCCTTTACGCAACCTGGAATTCACAAACACGGAACGATCGGCTTCATTTAAAGTCTTTAACGTGAGACGCTGCAGGAGAAAAGGTTTAGTAAACGTTTACTCACATAAACGTAAGAAAACATGTACTACAAGCTTTTCTTCATGTCATGTTTTCATGTAGAAATAAGGCATTTTATGTAAAAACGAACAAAATCCACATATTTGGGACATTTAATCTGAAAAACGGACAGAACCAGGTTTAAATTTCTTGGTTCATTTTGTAACATGTTAGTTATGATGAAGAATATTTTAGCTTCACAAATGTATGAAACATTATAATAACAATATTTAAGAGTGTAACACCAAAGGCTTATTCGCAGTGTTTAAGTTTAAGTTTTAGATAAAGCAAAGGCCTGTAGAGTTATTGTTTTGTTTACAAAGTTTCTTCTACTTTTACTTATTATAAAAAAACTATTATGAAAAAGTGCATAGAGGACTAGAGCATGTGGATTGGAGGCTCATTTAGGACAGTACTGGAGGCTGCCACTAGAGGGAAGTCTACTAACTACTGCAGCAAGAAAATACAGCTGTGAGGAACCTGTACCATAGTGAGATCATGGGGGTCAGTGAGTTCACACGTGGGTTCAAAGAATAATAACGTGCTTGGGAGGAGTAGTGCCCTAGAACTAGGAAACTAGGATAAAAGCCGAGCTGTGGGGGGTAATGGTTCTGAATATTCAGAACTGTAAATTGGGCTGCATTCTCTTTGTCGGGGCTTCTGGAGGTTTTTTCTTGGTGCGAGGATCTCTGTGGGTTTGGAGCCATGATCTGGGACACTGTTAGAGGAGCTTTTTGCGTGGTCTGTGAACCACCCAGATCTTACATTTTACCAAGGATGAAGTTATTTTTTGGACAATAAAGACTCTATTGCATTGAATTTCGTCAAGTTTGTCTTCTTCATTGTGTCAAACATGCGAGCGTTATCCAGAAGAAATTATGACACAACAGTTATAAAAATGTACAGAGAGGATTTTGGATTTCTTATTTAGTTTCTGTGTAAACTAGATTGGACTGAAAATTAAAACCAGGTTATACAAGCTCTAGACCAGGACTAATACAGGACTAAACCAGTTCTAAACCAGGTCTACAATAGAATTAGGGCTGTATTCTTTTAGTCGTTTAGTCGGTCGATGGTGTCTTAGTCGACCAAGATTTTGATTAGTTGACTATTCATTTTATTTATACTAAGTTATTATCAAATTATTTATATGGAAAAAAACGAGAAGATATGAAGTGAGTTCGCTGAAGATTTTGGAGTCTCCTCGTACTTTTCTGTATAAGTCGATGTTTTTGCATGAACTCCTCTACAGTTGAGTTCTTTTGAGTGCAGTTTGGTTCAGATAAATGGAAATACTTTACAGATTTTTATATATTTTGCCGCACCCCCTTGACTAAGTCGACTAATCGGTCGATAGGGCTGGTCTTTAGTCAACAAAGAATAAATTTAGTCGACTACAGGCCTAAACAGGACTATGTCAGGACTAAACCAGGTCTAAAATAGGTCTAAAACAGGACTAAACACATGTACAATAGCTGTGTGAATGAGAGTGAACGCAGGACAACGGATGAAAACAGCCCATGGATAATTCCGGCTTTGCATGTTCATCAACTTGTACTGTCCTGACCAAATAAACAAATAAATTAAATTAAATTAAACAAGGACTAAACCAGGTCTACACCAGGGCTAAATCAGGACTAAACCAGGACTTACCCAGGAACAACAATAACAGAAAAAAAAAAATCTCTATATGTTTTGCATTGGGTTGAGGGCTGGATCTTGTCTGTTGGAGGGCCTGATTTAGCCCGCAGGCCTTCAGTTGAACAGCCCTGGTTTAAGGACTTAAAACAGCAGAAGATTCTCAGATACGTGACGTTAGTTTTTGAAAAATGTCACATAACGAAGGAGTTGGAGGCACAGGATTTTCTAACAAGGATCCATCCAACTAGTGTGAATGAAGCTAAATGTAACTCCAGGTGTGTTTCTGATGAAGAACATTGTTAGAACAGGGTTAGAAGCTCAAATGTGTCCCCCTTAATGGTTTTGAAATGTAAAAGTGTGAGGACCAGACCTGGCTTTCTCCGCCTTCCTCTTCTCTCCGCCCATCAGCACTCCAGGCACGATCCACATGAACGGCTGAACAAACACGCACCGTCATCAACACTGTCAGCGACAACGTAACGAACGGTAGGTCCACTCTCACCTTCAGGAGCTTCTGCAGAGTCTGGAAGGTCTGAAGAGCCAACTGCAAAACACAAAACACATTTAGTGTTGGAGCCATGCAGGCACATTTTTGTGTGTCACCTGTAGGAGGCGCTCTGAGGCTATATTTGGGTGGTTCCCTCCCATGTCCCTCAGGTGTTTGTGATCCGGTAAAGCACACAGTTTGTTGACCGCCATGCTCGGCGTCTTTGTATGAGTTTTTATCTTTTTAATACTATGATGGACTTTTATTTGTGCTAGAAATAAAGGAAACTATTCTTTACAATCAAGATTATTTCCCGTATTGGATTTGTCTCTGCTACTTTGACGCCACAATGAGAGAAGTGCGTCACTTCTACTCTCCGGATCTACATCCCTCAGCGGTCTAAAGAATATAGCCGCTACATTTAGTATTTAAAGCACTTCTGACCTGTATATGTCTGTAAACATTATATTAAAATTATGGTGGAACATGGTTAGAACAGGGTTAAAAGCTCAAAAAAGACTTTAAAGACTAATAATAATACAAAAAAAGTCTTATTTTTCCTATAAATGTTGTCATCCAGGGGTTAAATCTGGTGAAATCCGGTGGTGTGGCAGCAGGATGTGTTTGTGCTTTGGTTTGGTTTGGTTTGGTACCTCTCTGGTGGGGACCAGGATCAGAGCCAGAGGACCTTGGGATCTGTGGACTTTGGGCTGAAGAGACTGAAGACTCTGCACCAGAGGAACGGCATACGACAGGGTCTTTCCTGCAACACGAACATGTTTACGTTACTATTATAAAGATTAGTGAGATGCAAAAGGGGCAGATGAATATAATAATTTAATTCTTCCACCTGCTTCTTTCTGGATTATATTAATGGAAATATTCAAATATGTACTGTATGTTAATCATGGTGTACAGCAGTGATTCCCAGGGTTTTTCTCACACTCAGAGTACCCCTAAACTTGAGTTTCAGGCAACAAAATGGGTTTAATAGTCACGTGTTGTCAATTATTACTATTATCTATCTATTTTTATTTGATTTATGGTCCAAATTTACTCCAAAAAGATGGTAAATATACAGCTAATAACACTTGTTAATTCAGATAAAAAGTACATTTCATCTTCTTTTAAAACCTGAGACCATTCTAAGTGCCCCCTAGTAATTGCTTGTGTACCCCTTGGGGTCCCTGTACCCCTGGTTGGGAAACACTGGAGTACAGAATGTCACTGACAAGCATTTCCATGAAAAGAACAAATACTGATAACTGATCAATCACTGATTGATTGATTGATTGACTGACTGATAATAACGTTGTTTTGTCATGTTCTCGTCTGGCAGCTGTTTGTCCTGGTTCAGCCCTGGTTCAGTCCCGGTTCAGTCCCGATTCAGTTCTTAGTTCAGTCCCTGGTTCAGTCCTGGTTCAGTCCTGGTTCAGTCCTGGTTCAGTCCTGGTTCAGTCCTGGTTCAGTCCTGGTTCAGCCCCGGTTCAATCCCTGGTTCAGTCCTGGTTCAGTCCTGGTTTAGTTCTTGTTCAGTCCTGGTTCAGTCCTGGTTCAGTCCTGGTTCAGTCCTGGTTCAGTCCTGGTTCAGCCCCGGTTCAATCCCTGGTTCAGTCCTTGGTTCAGTCCTGGTTCAGTTCTTAGTTCAGTCCCTGGTTCAGTCCTGGTTCAGTCCCTGGTTCAGACCTGGTTCAGTCCTGGTTCAGTCCCTGGTTCAGTCCCTGGTTCAGTCCTGGTTCAGTCCTGGTTCAGTCCTGGTTCAGTCCTGGTTCAGTCCCTGGTTCAGTCCCTGGTTCAGTCCCTGGTTCAGTCCCTGGTTCAGTCCCTGGTTCAGTCCCTGGTTCAGTCCCTGGTTCAGTCCCGGTACTGACCTGATCCTGTCTGGGACCTGACCACGGCGTCTCGCCCCGACATCAGCACCGGGATCGTCCTCTGCTGAACACTGAGGGACAGTTTAAGATTTTAGTTCAACTGTAGTCTGTTCATGGCTGTTCACATGTTTTTTCCTTTCTCCACTTTCCTCGGGGAATGGAAACCGTTTCAGACTCGACCCTGACCTGCAAACTCAGATGTTCCTCATCTGCCTGCGGGAACTCTCTAGACTAGATTAACTATTCCTCATCTGCCTGGAGGAACTTCTTCCTGAGCGGTTCTGATTCTGGTCAAAATGGATGTGTCAGTCCTGGTCCATCTGTGGTCTGTCCGTCTGTGGGAGTAGAATCTCTCCTTCACTGTGATTCTCCCGGAGGTTGAGACTTTTTCCGACAGGAGGAGGATCAAGGACAGGGGGGGCTCTGAGACAGTTATCCATTTGCTAAATTCTCTTGAACATATATATATTTTTTATTTTAAGAACATCTCTAACTCAGGGATGGGCCTCCTGCTGGTGCCAGAGTCAAGACTAAACATGGACCGGCCTCCTGCTGGTGCCAGAGTCAAGACTAAACGTGGACCGGCCTCCTGCTGGTGCCAGAGTCAAGACTAAACATGGACCGGCCTCCTGCTGGTGCCAGAGTCAAGACTAAACATGGACCGGCCTCCTGTTGGTGCCAGAGTCAAGACTAAACATGGACCGGCCTCCTGCTGGTGCCAGAGTCAAGACTAAACATGGACCGGCCTCCTGCTGGTGCCAGGACTGGAGTCAGGACTAAGCTCCACTCGACATGACGCTGACCATCGGCTGCAGCCAAACCTTTCTCAAAGCACGAGGTGGATCCATAGAGCTATAATAAGACTGGGATAAGACTCTACCCCCCAGCACCAACGTGACCGACGACCAGTGTGACCGACGACCAGTGTGACCGACGACCAGTGTGACCGACGACCAGTGTGACCGACGACCATTGTGACCGACGACCAGTGTGACCGACGACCATTGTGACCGACGACCAGTGTGACCGACGACCAGTGTGACCGACGACCAGTGTGACCGACGACCAGTGTGACCGACGACCATTGTGACCGACGACCAGTGTGACCGACGACCATTGTGACCGACGACCAGTGTGACCGACGACCAGTGTGACCGACGACCAGTGTGACCGACGACCATTGTGACCGACGACCAGTGTGACCCCGACCAGTGTGACCGACCGACGACCATTGTGACCGACGACCAGTGTGACCGACGACCAGTGTGACCGACGACCAGTGTGACCGACGACCATTGTGACCGACGACCAGTGTGACCGACGACCAGTGTGACCGACGACCAGTGTGACCGACGACCAGTGTGACCGACGACCAGTGTGACCGACGACCATTGTGACCGACGACCAGTGTGACCGGCGGACCAGTGTGACCCGGCGACCAGTGTGACCGACGACCAGTGTGTCCCTCGACCAGTGTGACCGACGACCAGTGTGACCGGCGACCAGTGTGACCCGGCGACCAGTGTGACCGGCGATCAGTGTGACCGGCGCACCAGTGTGACCGGCGACCAGTGTGACCCGGCGACCAGTGTGACCCGGCGACCAGTGTGACCGACGACCATTGTGACCGACGACCAGTGTGACCGACGACCAGTGTGACCGGCGACCATTGTGACCGACGACCAGTGTGACCCGGCGACCAGTGTGACGGCGACCAGTGTGACTGACGGCTGACCAGTGTGACCGGCGACCATTGTGACCGACGACCAGTGTCACCGGCGACCAGTGTGACCGACGACCATTGTGACCGATTTACCAGTGTGACCGCCCACCAGTGTGACCGACGACCATTGTGACCGACGACCAGTGTGACCGGCGACCAGTGTGACCGGCGACCAGTGTGACCCGGCGACCATTGTGACCGGACGACCATTGTGACCGATTTCACCAGTGTGACCCGACGACCATTGTGACCGGCGACCATTGTGACCGGACGACCAGTGTGACCGACGACCAGTGTGACACCAGTGTGACCGACGACCATTGTGACCGACGACCAGTGTGACCGACGACCAGTGTGACTGACGACCAGTGTGACCGACGACCAGTGTGGACCGACGACCAGTGTGACCCGGACGACCAGTGTGACCGGCGACCAGTGTGACCCGGCGACCAGTGTGACCGGCGACCAGTGTGACCGACGACCATTGTGACCGGCGACCAGTGTGACCGGCGGACCATTGTGACCGACGACCATTGTGACCGGCGACCATTGTGACCGGCGACCAGTGTGACCGACGACCAGTGTGACCGACGACCAGTGTGACCGACGACCATTGTGACCCGGCGACCATTGTGACCGGACGACCAGTGTGACCGGCGACCATTGTGACCCGACGGCCAGTGTGACCGGCGCACCAGTGTGACCGATTTAACCAGTGTGACCGACGACCATTGTGACCGGCGACCAGTGTGACCGGCGACCAGTGTGACCGGCGACCAGTGTGACCGGCGACCATTGTGACCCGGCGACCAGTGTGACCGGCGACCAGTGTGACCGGCGACCAGTGTGACCGACGACCAGTGTGACCGGCGACCAGTGTGACCCGGCGGCCATTGTGACCGGCGACCAGTGTGACCGACGACCATTGTGACCGACGACCAGTGTGACCGACGACCAGTGTGACCGACGACCATTGTGACCGACGACCAGTGTGACCGACGACCAGTGTGACCGACGACCATTGTGACCGACGACCAGTGTGACCGACGACCAGTGTGACCGACGACCAGTGTGACCGGACGACCATTGTGACGGATCGACCAGTGTGACCGACGCACCAGTGTGACCGACGACCATTGTGACCGACGACCAGTGTGACCCGGCGACCAGTGTGTGACCCGGCGACCAGTGTGACCGACGACCAGTGTGACCCGGCGACCAGTGTGACCGGCGACCAGTGTGACCGGCGACCATTGTGACCCGGCGACCAGTGTGACCCGGCGGCCATTGTGACCGACGACCAGTGTGACCGACGACCATTGTGACCGACGACCAGTGTGACCGACGACCAGTGTGACCGACGACCATTGTGACCGACGACCAGTGTGACCGACGACCAGTGTGACCGATGGTGCATGTTCTTTGTGACACAAAACGTCCCGTGTTCGACTGACAGGGACCTATAGCGTTCACAAAGGTTGGATTATGAAGGGATTAGAACAGGCATGTCCAAACTCAGGCCTGGGGGCCAAATGCGGCCCTCAGACCAATTTTTCTTGGCCCTTAGGCTTCCTGGTGAACTGGCCCACATTGTCCTGATAAGTACTATTTACAGCACATTTCAGATTTTCTACAATTCTAACCTAAATAACTAACATTTTGACCTGATATTAAGGCACTGAGACTGAATGTAGATGTGGTGGAGCTTAAAACATCAGATAAATGCAGCTTTTTTAACGTTTCACGATTGATTTGTGGCCCTCCGCTTGGTCTATATTTCAATATGTGGCCCTCGATGGAAAAAGTTTGGACACCCCTGTATTACAACATCTTCCAGATCGAGTTATATTTCCCTGAAGTGGATCCCATTTCTACAGATTTAACCCACGGATTTATTAAAAAACAAATCCTGCTTCAGACCTGGTCATTGTGGAAACGTTCAGGACTTTATTCAGCGTCGCCACCTGAAACAACCAATCACATGACAGCGATGTTTAAATCAGCCAATCGGGACAGAGGAGCGTTTAAATCAGCCAATCAGAGCAGAGTGTGTTACCAGATGTGGATGAAGCTCCAGATCCTCAAAAGAAGAACTGCTGAAGACCTCCTCCTTCAACTGAGACACAGAAGATCTGCAGCGACGAGGAGACGAGGAAAGGAGACGAGGAGAGAGGAGAGGAGGAGAGGAGGAGAGGAGGAGAGAGGAGACGAGGAGAGGAGAGAGGAGGAAAGAGGAGACGAGGAGAGGAGAGAGGAGGAAAGAGGAGACGAGGAGAGGAGACGAGGAGAGAGGAGAGGAGAAGAGGAGAGAGGAGACGAGGAGACAAGGAGACGAGGAGAGAGGAGACGAGGAGACAAGGAGACGAGGAGAGGGGGGACAAGGAGAGGAGAGGAGGAGACAAGAACACGAGGAGAGAGGAGAGGAGGAGAGGAGACGAGGAGAGGAGACAAGGAGATGAGGAGAGGAGACGAGGAGAAGAGACGAGGAGAAGAGGAGAGAGGAGACAAGGAGAGAGGAGACGAGACGAGGAGAAGAGGAGAGAGAGGAGACGAGAGAGAGGAGAGGAGGAGAGAGAGGAGAGAGGAGAGAGGAGACGAGGAGACAAGGAGACGAGGAGAGGCGGGACAAGGAGAGGAGAGGAGGAGACAAGAACACGAGGAGAGAGGAGAGGAGGAGAGGAGACGAGGAGAGGAGACAAGGAGATGAGGAGAGGAGACGAGGAGAAGAGACGAGGAGAAGAGGAGAGAGGAGACAAGGAGAGAGGAGACGAGACGAGGAGAGAGGAGACGAGGAGAAGAGGAGAGGAGACGAGGAGAGAGGAGACGAGGAGAGGAGACGAGGAGAGAGGAGACGAGGAGAGGAGACGAGGAGAGAGGAGACAAGAACACGAGGAGAGAGGAGAGGAGGAGAGAGGAGACAAGGAGAGGAGACAAGGAGATGAGGAGAGGAGACGAGGAGAGGAGACGAGGAGAGGAGACAAGGAGACAAGGAGAGGAGACGAGGAGAGGAGGAGAGGAGAAGATGAGGAGAGGAGACGAGGAGAAGAGGAGAGAGGAGACGAGGAGAGGAGACAAGAACACGAGGAGAGAGGAGACAAGGAGAGGAGACGAGGAGAAGAGGAGAGGAGACGAGGAGAGAGAGAGAGGGAACGAGGAGAGGAGACGAGGAGAGGAGACAAGGAGAGGAGACGAGGAGAGGAGACAAGGAGAGAGGAGACAAGAACACGAGGAGAGAGGAGAGGAGGAGAGGAGACGAGGAGAGGAGACGAGGAGAGAGGAGACGAGGAGAGAGGAGACAAGAACACGGGGAGAGAGGAGAGGAGGAGAGGAGACAAGGAGATGAGGAGAGGAGACGAGGAGAGAGGAGAGGAGGAGACGAGGAGGAGAGGAGACGAGGAGAGAGGAGACGAGTAGAGAGGGGACGAGGAGAGGAGAGATGAGGAGACAAGGAGAGAGGAGACGAGGAGAGGAGAGATAAGGAGAGGAGACAAGAAGAAGAGAGAGGAGACGAAGAGAGAGGAGAGGAAGAGAGAGGAGACGAGGAGAGAGGAGACAAGGAGAGAGGGGACGAGGTGACAAGGACAGAGGAGACAAGGAGATGAGGAGACGAGGAGACCAGGAGACAAAAAAACAAGGAGAAAGGAGAGATGAGACAAGGAGAGACATAAATTGTTATTTAAGTGTATTTGTTTTTCTTTCAGTTTGGATGAAAGTGTCTGACCTGTGAATGACGGGGATGTCGGGGTTGTGTTTGAACAGAGAGGACGTCTTGAAGGATCCTTTAGTCGTGTCCTTGTCTCCTCTGTCCTTCCCTGTGTCCTCATCTGCTCTTTTGTCCTTCACCGATCTGTCCTTCAGTTTCTTTTTCTTCTTGACTTCTCGCTCTTTAATCAGTTCATCCTCGTCTCCTCTTTCCTTGTTTTCAGCATCTTTCTTCTTCTTCTTCTGTGGTTTTGTGGAGTCGCTGTCCTCAGGGGGCGGGGCCTAAGCAATGACAAACACGCTAACGTTAGCACGCGGTTGTAATGATCGTGATGAGAGGCAGAAATGCTCTGGTGATGATTTATGGCCTTAAAACAGCAAAGAAGATCCAGATCATTAACCGTGATGTCACAAAGCAGGGAAACCTGAAACGGAGTATTTTTTGAGGCTCAATTGGAGACAACTTAACAGGATTGATGAAACAGGCGAGAAACAGAAACTCCAGGTTTGGGCCTCATTTATGAATGTTTTAAAAGAAGAGGAAAGGCCACAGGAGACGAGGAGAGAGGAGACGAGGAGAATGGAGACAAGAACGCGAGGAGAGAGGAAACAAGAACACGAGGAGAGAGGAGACGGGGAGAGAGGAGAGGAGACGAGGAGACAAGCAGATAGAAGAGAGGAGACGAGGAGAGAGAAGACGAGGAGAGAGAAGACGAGGAGAGAGGAGACGAGGAGAGAGGAGACGATGAGAGGAGATGAGGAGACAAGGAGAGAGGAGACGAGGAGACAAGGAGATGAGGAGAGAGGAGACAAGAACACGAGGAGACGAGGAGATAAGGAGAGAGGAGATGAGGAGAGAGGAGAAGAGGAGACAAGGAGAGAGGAGACGAGGAGATGAGGAGACAAGGAGAGAGGAGACAAGGAGACGAGGAGAGAGGAGACAAGAACACGAGGAGACAAGGAGACGAGGAGAGAGAAGGCAAGGAGAGAGGAGACGAAGAGAGAGGAGACGAGGAGAGAGAAGACGAGGAGAGAGAAGACTAGGAGAGGAGACGAGGAGACAAGGAGAGAGGAGATGAGGAGAGAGGAGATGAGGAGACAAGGAGAGAGGAGATGAGGAGAGAGGAGATGAGGAGACAAGGAGAGAGGAGATGAGGAGAGAGGAGATGAGGAGACAAGGAGAGAGGAGACGAGGAGACGAGGAGACAAGGAGAGGAGATGAGGAGAGAGGAGACAAGAACAAAAGGAGAGAGGAGACAAGGAGACAAGGAGAGAGGAGATGAGGAGAGAGGAGATGAGGAGACAAGGAGAGAGGAGACGAGGAGACAAGGAGACAAGGAGAGGAGATGAGGAGAGAGGAGACAAGAACAAAAGGAGAGAGGAGACAAGGAGACAAGGAGAGAGGAGATGAGGAGAGAGGAGATGAGGAGACAAGGAGAGAAGAGACGAGGAGCTAGGAGAGGAGACAAGGAGAGGAGATGAGGAGAGAGGAGACAAGAACAAAAGGAGAGAGGAGACAAGGAGACAAGGAGAGAGGAGATGAGGAAAGAGGAGATGAGGAGACAAGGAGAGAGGAGACGAGGAGACAAGGAGACAAGGAGAGGAGATGAGGAGAGAGGAGACAAGAACAAAAGGAGAGAGGAGACAAGGAGACAAGGAGAGAGGAGATGAGGAGACAAGGAGAGAGGAGACGAGGAGACAAGGAGACAAGGAAAGAGGAGATGAGGAGAGAGGAGATGAGGAGACAAGGAGAGAAGAGACGAGGAGCTAGGAGAGGAGACGAGGAGAGGAGATGAGAGAGGAGACAAGAACAAAAGGAGAGAGGAGACAAGGAGAGAGGAGGCAAGGAGAGAGAAGACTAGGAGAGGAGACGAGGAGACAAGGAGAGAGGAGAGAGGAGATGAGGAGAGAGAAGACTAGGAGACGAGACGAGGAGACAAGGAGAGAGGAGATGAGGTGATGAGGAGACAAGGAGAGAGGAGACAAGGAGAGGAGATGAGGAGAGAGGAGACAAGAACAAAAGGAGAGAGGAGACAAGGAGACAAGGAGAGAGGAGATGAGGAAAGAGGAGATGAGGAGACAAGGAGAGAGGAGACGAGGAGACAAGGAGACAAGGAGAGGAGATGAGGAGAGAGGAGACAAGAACAAAAGGAGAGAGGAGACAAGGAGACAAGGAGAGAGGAGATGAGGAGAGAGGAGATGAGGAGACAAGGAGAGAGGAGACGAGGAGACAAGGAGACAAGGAAAGAGGAGATGAGGAGAGAGGAGATGAGGAGACAAGGAGAGAAGAGACGAGGAGCTAGGAGAGGAGACGAGGAGAGGAGATGAGGAGAGAGGAGACAAGAACAAAAGGAGAGAGGAGACAAGGAGAGAGGAGGCAAGGAGAGAGAAGACTAGGAGAGGAGACGAGGAGACAAGGAGAGAGGAGAGAGGAGATGAGGAGAGAGAAGACTAGGAGACGAGACGAGGAGACAAGGAGAGAGGAGATGAGGTGATGAGGAGACAAGGAGAGAGGAGACGAGGAGACAAGGAGAGAGGAGACAAGGAGAGAGGAGACGAGGAGACAAGGAGAGGAGATGAGGAGAGAGGAGACAAGAACAAAAGGAGAGAGGAGACAAGGAGACAAGGAGAGAGGAGATGAGGAGAGAGGAGATGAGGAGACAAGGAGAGAGGAGACAAGGAGTCAAGGAGAGAGGAGACGAGGAGATGAGGAGAGAGGAGACAAGGAGAGAGGAGGCAAGGAGAGAGGAGACGAGGAGAGGAGACGAGAAGACAAGGAGAGAGGAGATGAGGAGAGAGGAGACTACTTTTTTGAGTTTATAAACTTTCTATCTAATACCCCGTGGGAGTGCCTTGTTATTTAGTCTGTTTTTACATCCTTGACAGACGACTATCTTTATTTTAGCACCAAAGTCAGTCTGTGACCTTTTACACGGGGCTCACACAGCTCACGGGGGGATAAAAAGTTTTTAAAATGTAAAACTATAAAGAGCGATATGAAAACAATGAACAATGTATAAAATGTGACCTCTGACCTTTGCAGGAGGAAGTTCAGGGACCACTTCCTGTGTGCTTGTGCGGAGAGAGGCCACTTCCTGTTGAAGACGCCGCTGCTTTTTCTACAAACAAACAAACAAACAAACAAACATATTTAAAGTGAGGGAAGTAATATATAACACTGAGAGTATTGCAGTAGAAATGGTTTTATTTATTTTAATAAGTTTGACAGTTCCATTTTAGTTTATTCTTATTTCCGAAACGGCCAAAATAAAAGACAAAATAATCATTCCTCATCAAACGCTGACTTGATCTCGTGATGAACCGCCGTATATTTCCAGTGACGATAACTTTATTCGTTGAGTCGAAACTTAGCAAAACAAAGCTAGCACAGTTAGCATCAGCCGTTTCCTGTTTATCGATGCACGGCACTCACTTCAAGACCCAAAGCCAACTCTATTCAAACCTCAAATGTTTCATACACAGATGTTAAAACGTGGATTTGCAGAGAAGGGAAATGTGATAAGACTTTTATTTTGTTTGATTTGTTTTATTTTGTTGAATGATTGTTTAAACTGTCAGTAGAACGTGTCAGTTACTGTAAATTGTCTTTGTTTTAGATCCAAGCACCAGCAGATGGCGCTCCACTGAAGTCAATGGGCCGTGCTCGCTAAAGCATGATGTCGCCAGTTTAGATCATGGATGTATTAAATGAACTGGATAAGACACGCCCCCTCTGTCTGTGTCCCAGATTGATTAGTGGTCGTGCGAGGTACTGCAGCCTCTTGGGCCCAGCCTTTTTCTGTCATTGCACATTATAATCACAGACAGGACTGAATTATTATCAGTATTTAAATAAAATAGAAGGAAATGTTCTTTTCTACCGTTTCTAAAATCACTAAATTACCGTTTTTATATGAAGTGACGTCACACAAACATGTGTGAGTCACATGAACGAGCGTCGGACGATACAAACAGAAGCTCGTGGAAAAGGCTCGACAGAGACACCTGTAAGTTGTATTTTATTTCATTTCAGACGCGTCACGTGTGTCTAACATGAAGAACACAAGCTAACGCTAACATGAGACGAGACGAGGAGACAAGGAGAGAGGAGACGAGGAGAGAGGAGACAAGGAGAGAGGAGACAAGGAGAGAGGAGACAAGGAGAGAGGAGACGAGGAGAGAGGAGACGAGGAGAGAAAAGAGGAGACGAGAGAGGAGACGAGGAGACAAGGAGAGAGGAGACGAGGAGAGGAGACGAAGAGAGAGGAGACGAGGAGACGATGAGAGGAGACGAGGAGAGAGGAGACGAGGAGAGAGGAGACGAGGAGACGAGGAGACAAGGAGAGAGGAGAGGAGACGAGGAGACAAGGAGAGAGGAGATGAGAAGAGAGGAGACGAGGAGACAAGGAGAGAGGAGAGGAGACGAGGAGACAAGGAGAGAGGAGAGGAGAAGAGAGGAGACGAGGAGACAAGGAGACAAGGAGAGAAAAGAGGAGACGAGAGAGGACACGAGGAGACGAGGAGAGAGGAGACGATGAGAGGAGACGAGGAGACAAGGAGAGAGGAGATGAGAAGAGAGGAGACGAGGAGACAAGGAAAGAGGAGACGAGGAGAGAGGAGACAAGGAGAGAGGAGACGAGGAGAGGAGACAAGGAGAGAAAAGAGGAGACGAGGAGACGAGACGAGGAGACAAGGAGAGAGGAGACAAGGAGAGAGGAGACGAGGAGAGAGGAGACGAGACGAGGAGACAAGGAGAGAGGAGACGAGGAGACAAGGAGACAAGGAGACGAGGAGAGGAGACAAGAACACGAGGAGAGCAGACAAGGAGACAAGAACACGAGGAGAGCAGACAAGGAGACAAGAACACGAGGAGAGCAGACAAGGAGACAAGAACACGAGGAGAGCAGACAAGGAGACAAGAACACGAGGAGAGGAGAAGACTTTTTTTCAACTCTACTTCCTGTAATTTTACTTTTAAACTTCAAAATTTCTTCGCAAACTGTAACGGATGTAAAACTGTGCCCTCCCACCAACCTTCATAAAGACTTTCATGAACATTAACAATATCGACTTTTGATCTGTGCCATTTAATGGAAAAATGAATTTCTTTCTCCAACGACTGAACTCTGCTCCAAGCCACATGTTTTTCTCGATTCAAAAAGTAAATCTTTATAAACAAATTGATTCAGTAATCCCCGTCACAGGCCTGATAACGGCGGTCGTTGTGGTTTGATAATTGACAGTTAAAGGTCCCATAACATGCAAAATGGACTTTTCAGAGGTTTTAACCTTCCTCCAGTGCTATTTGGGCCTCGTATGTTGTGCCCAAAGTGGTTTTTTGATTGATTCCCTCATGTTTTCACTAGAGAACTGTCTTTTCCGTCCCCCTCGGCTGAGCAGCAGACGGGGGCTCCTCACTAAGATGACGCGGTGTTTAAGCCACGCCTCCAGGAAGAGCGCAGCCGCAGTATAAAAACAGCTAATGCTAATGCTAAACAGTAATTACACGATGTTGCCCTTAGAATAGACTGTGTAAAGGGGAAAATAGCAGAATATGGGACCTTTAATTGCAGTTTGGCTTAATTGACTTTGTTCTGAGAAGCACTGACCCGAGTCCACTTGTCCTGGGCAGATCCTGGTCTCTTCCTCTGAGTCCTGATCCAGTCCTGGTTTGACACGGGTTCAGTGGAAATATTCAGACAAAGACCGTCCTCTGGAGACATCTGTAAACAAAGTATTTATTATTTATTTATTCATTGTGTCTTTTACATTAAGAGTTGGTTATACGCTGCAAACGTAGCACAGCAGGAGGTGGCTAAGCTCACTCACAGCACTCACAGCTCTAGATATTATTAACAAAATACAATAAACAAACACTAGGGCTTCAATGATTAATCAACAAATCATGACATTGACCATAAAAAATAATATAACTATAATAACTGACACTTGTAATCTTTAACTGGAATTTAAACACTAAAATAAAATAAACTGTTAACTAGAGACCTTTTAAACCAGGACTATTTAAATTTATTTTACGGAGGGCCAGATTTTTTCGACGGTTTTGTCTTCGGAGACAGAAACTTTTGAAATATGTAAAACATCAACACGAAAGGCTTTAACAAGATCTGCAGAACTGAACCAACCAATAACGAGACATAAAATATTTAGTATGTTTTGCAGATGGATTGAAGGCCGGATCATGTCCTTTGGCGGGCCTGATCTGGCCCCCGGGCCTTCAGTTGAACAGTGACTGTGATGGAGGTCAATCGTGCGAGTGTCGCTCGTCTGTTGTTTCTGTCGTTGTCGCTGAAACAAATCCACGGCAGGAAATAATCTTCATAAAGATTGTTGTCTTTATTTCTAACAAAAGTAAAAGTTCATCTTTGGATCAAAAGGATAAATATTCAAACAAAGACTCCGAACATGGCAGTCAGCATCCTGTGTAGTAGTAGTAGTAGTACTAGTAGTAGTAGTAGTGATAGCAGTAGTGGTAGTACTAGCAGTAATAGTACAAGTAGTAGTAGTAGTAGTAGTGGTAGCAGTAATAGTACAAATGGTGGTAGTAGTAGTAGTAGTAGTAGTAGTAGTAGTCATGATAATAGTAGCAGTGGTTATTGTAGCAGTTATAGTAGTAGTAGTTGTAGTATTAGTAGTCATAATAGTAGTAGTAGTAGTAGTTATTGTAGTAGTTATAGTAGTAGTAGTCACAGTTATAGTAGTAGTAGTTGTTGATGTAGTAGTAGTAGTAGTAGTAGTTGTTGATGTAGTAGTAGTAGTGATAGCAGTACTGGTAGTACTAGCAGCAATAGTACAAATAGTAGTAGTAGTAGTTATTGTAGTAGTTATAGTAGTAGTAGTCACAGTTATAGTGGTAGTAGTTGTAGTATTAGTACCAGTAATAGTAGCTGTAGCAGTAGTAGTATTAATAGTAGTAGTAGTAGTATTAATAGTAGTATTAGTATTTGTAGTATCTGTCTGTGGGACAATAATCAGTTGCACATGTTTTTACCTTTAACACTGAGGCTCCGCGCGCACACCGCGTACGTGCGTGTGTTCACTGTGGTCCACGCGCCTCTCGTGAAGTGTCCTCGCGCTCACAGCGGCTGTCGTTCACGCGCGCGTGTGCACAAGCATCATAATAAACCAAGAATCCACAGAAAAGTGCGCACAGACCGAGGGTACACGCTCCGTGACTGTGGAACTCACGTGGAGACACTTCCGCGTACGTCACAGGCCACGCCTCGCGCACGGATGACGTCTCACGCACATGTGACGCTCAAAAGCTCTGATATTAGTCTTTCATTTTTATTCAGCCCTTTTTCCTTTTTATGTATGTTTTATTGTTTGTAACTTCGTTTTCTTGTTATTTTATTTTATTTTTGTTTTATAAGTTCTCCTTTAAGGTTTAAGTTAGTTCGTGTCCTCCCTTGGATTTAACTGTTTGTACATTGTATGCAAAGTACAGAATTCCCTTTGTGTATGTCTAATAATAATAAAAAAGAAAAAAAGACGTCTCACACACGCGCAATGAGTAGTATAATAGAATAATATAATATATGTTAGTCTAATATAATAAACAGAGGAAAGATTTACAACAAATTAATAAATGAAAAACAAACAATTACACGTGTATGTATATTTTGAATTATTCATGCATTTGTATAGAATTATATACAAATTATATTATATTATTATATTTCAGGTGAACCACTGTATTATAATAAAGGCTAGAGCACTGGCTGTACACTGTATAAATCACTTGTTTTACAGACTGAGGGCTGGAGAGAACTTCTGTTGTCGTGGCAGTTGCGGCGGCCATCTTGCGAGTGGAGAAATAGCAACTTTCTAAAGGAAAATAATGTAATGTAAAAATATAATCATAGATTTTGTGTTTAAATTCAAATATAAAAGTATTTGTGTGGTTCTAACAATGCAGGGAAGTCTGTATCTTTCTTTTTTTTTTTTTTACTGAAAAAAAGGGCAAGTGTACAGGGTAAAGCTGAGTGATGTAAACATTCGTCAGAGGATAAATCCGAAAATAATCTGTTATTTACATTTAGCATTAGCCAAACTGTTTACACACGAGTTCATTCAGCTGAACGCTCTGAGGTCGGAACTCGTATCTTTCAAGTGGGAAATAATTGACTTCCCAGTGTCTGGAACGCAGCATAAATAAGACAGGCCTCTTCACTGCCAATATTTAAATCTAGGTTAAAATTGTTCTGTTTAGCTGTGCATGTGATTAAGGGACTTTGATCCGTATTTATTGTTTCATGTACATTTTAATGTATTTATTTATGCTCTTATTATGATTGTATTGTGGTTTTTAATGTGTTTTTATGACTGTAAAGCACTTTGGATTACTTTTGTATGAATTGTGCTATACAAATACATTTTGATTTGATTTGATTTGATAAGCTCCTCCCCTGACAGAGATTCTAATCCCGGCTGAACTTTCAAATTTAAATAACGGTGAATAAATAATTTCCCCCAAATAATGAGTAAAAGTCTAAATAAGCAGAACGTGTGTCAGAGCCGAGGTCCTTTTATTTTCACAGTTTACATCAGGCGTGTAGTGACTTCAGCAGGAAAGAACAGGACACAGCGAACACTGGTAAACAGCTTTGTAAACCTCCAAATGAACCGGACAGAGGCTAAAACGTGACAAAAATCACCACCAAATAACATTCACGTTCATTTTCTGTGATTGGACAATTATTTTTGGGAGAAAAATACTTGAAGTGCAGAACGAACACTAGCCCAGTGTCATTTTTGTTGCAGAGGAACGCTCCGAATGAAGAACGTGTCAGTGATATTCTGTGGTCTACTCCATCCACACCATCCCCGTGATAAAGAAAACATTTTGTGCCAGTTGTTTTGTGATTTTTACTTTAGTGTAATATTGTCCCTTCATCAAAACCAGACCTGGACTAAAAAGCTTTCATGATTTCCATAAACCACCCCGGCACAATAATCTGTTAAATTACAGCTTCCCTTTTTCTCAAACAAAAAACACGTTAAACCATTTCAATGAGGCGTAAATGTCCACATTTAACACACGGCTATTTAGAAATATTACAGAATACAGTTAATGCATCGAAGAGTTGTGCTGACAATTAAAACACCTGGTTCACATCCAAAGGTTTTAGTTGATTTAAGAAAAAAGAAGAGATTACGACACTTTCCAAGTCATTTAGCAGCCGGTTTAGTTAGTCCTGGTTTAGTCCTGGTTTAGTCCTGGTTTAGTCCTGGTTTAGTCCTGGTTTAGACCTGGTTTAGACCTGGTTTAGTCCTGGTTGAGTCTTGATTTGAGTCCTGCTTTAGTCCTGGTTTAGTCTTGATTTGAGTCCTGCTTTAGTCCTGGTTTAGTCTTGATTTGAGTCCTGCTTTAGTCCTGGTTTAGTCTTGATTTGAGTCCTGCTTTAGTCCTGGTTTAGTCTTGATTTGAGTCCTGCTTTAGTCCTGGTTTAGTCTTGATTTGAGTCCTGCTTTAGTCCTGGTTTAGTCTTGATTTGAGTCCTGCTTTAGTCTTGGTTTAGTCTTGATTTGAGTCCTGCTTTAGTCCTGGTTTAGTCTTGATTTGAGTCCTGCTTTAGTCCTGCTTTAGTCTTGATTTGAGTCCTGCTTTAGTCCTGGTTTAGTCTTGATTTGAGTCCTGCTTTAGTCCTGGTTTAGTCTTGATTTGAGTCCTGCTTTAGTCCTGGTTTAGTCTTGATTTGAGTCCTGCTTTAGTCCTGGTTTAGTCTTGATTTGAGTCCTGCTTTAGTCCTGGTTTAGTCTTGATTTGAGTCCTGCTTTAGTCCTGGTTTAGTCTTGATTTGAGTCCTGCTTTAGTCCTGGTTTAGTCTTGATTTGAGTCCTGCTTTAGTCCTGGTTTAGTCTTGATTTGAGTCCTGCTTTAGTCTGGTTTAGTCTTGATTTGAGTCCTGCTTTAGTCCTGGTTTAGTCTTGATTTGAGTCCTGCTTTAGTCCTGCTTTAGTCTTGATTTGAGTCCTGCTTTAGTCTGGTTTAGTCTTGATTTGAGTCCTGCTTTAGTCCTGGTTTAGTCTTGATTTGAGTCCTGCTTTAGTCCTGGTTTAGTCTTGATTTGAGTCCTGCTTTAGTCCTGGTTTAGTCTTGATTTGAGTCCTGCTTTAGTCCTGGTTTAGTCTTGATTTGAGTCTTGATTTGAGTCCTGCTTTAGTCCTGGTTTAGTCTTGATTTGAGTCCTGCTTTAGTCCTGGTTTAGTCTTGATTTGAGTCCTGCTTTAGTCCTGGTTTAGTCTTGATTTGAGTCCTGCTTTAGTCTGGTTTAGTCTTGATTTGAGTCCTGCTTTAGTCCTGGTTTAGTCTTGATTTGAGTCCTGCTTTAGTCCTGGTTTAGTCTTGATTTGAGTCCTGCTTTAGTCCTGGTTTAGTCTTGATTTGAGTCCTGCTTTAGTCTTGGTTTAGTCTTGATTTGAGTCCTGCTTTAGTCCTGGTTTAGTCTTGATTTGAGTCCTGCTTTAGTCCTGCTTTAGTCTTGATTTGAGTCCTGCTTTAGTCTGGTTTAGTCTTGATTTGAGTCCTGCTTTAGTCCTGGTTTAGTCTTGATTTGAGTCCTGCTTTAGTCCTGGTTTAGTCTTGATTTGAGTCCTGCTTTAGTCCTGGTTTAGTCTTGATTTGAGTCCTGCTTTAGTCCTGGTTTAGTCTTGATTTGAGTCCTGCTTTAGTCCTGGTTTAGTCTTGATTTGAGTCCTGCTTTAGTCCTGGTTTAGTCTTGATTTGAGTCCTGCTTTAGTCCTGGTTTAGTCTTGATTTGAGTCCTGCTTTAGTCCTGGTTTAGTCTTGATTTGAGTCCTGCTTTAGTCTGGTTTAGTCTTGATTTGAGTCCTGCTTTAGTCCTGGTTTAGTCTTGATTTGAGTCCTGCTTTAGTCCTGCTTTAGTCTTGATTTGAGTCCTGCTTTAGTCTGGTTTAGTCTTGATTTGAGTCCTGCTTTAGTCCTGGTTTAGTCTTGATTTGAGTCCTGCTTTAGTCCTGGTTTAGTCTTGATTTGAGTCCTGCTTTAGTCCTGGTTTAGTCTTGATTTGAGTCCTGCTTTAGTCCTGGTTTAGTCTTGATTTGAGTCTTGATTTGAGTCCTGCTTTAGTCCTGGTTTAGTCTTGATTTGAGTCCTGCTTTAGTCCTGGTTTAGTCTTGATTTGAGTCCTGCTTTAGTCCTGGTTTAGTCTTGATTTGAGTCCTGCTTTAGTCTGGTTTAGTCTTGATTTGAGTCCTGCTTTAGTCCTGGTTTAGTCTTGATTTGAGTCCTGCTTTAGTCCTGGTTTAGTCTTGATTTGATTCCTGCTTTAGTCCTGGTTTAGTCTTGATTTGAGTCCTGCTTTAGTCCTGGTTTAGTCTTGATTTGAGTCCTGCTTTAGTCCTGGTTTAGTCTTGATTTGAGTCCTGGTTTAGTCCTGGTTTAGTCTTGATTTGAGTCCTGCTTTAGTCCTGGTTTAGTCTTGATTTGATTCCTGCTTTAGTCCTGGTTTAGTCTTGATTTGAGTCCTGCTTTAGTCCTGGTTTAGTCTTGATTTGAGTCCTGCTTTAGTCCTGGTTTAGTCTTGATTTGAGTCCTGCTTTAGTCCTGGTTTAGTCTTGATTTGAGTCCTGGTTTAGTCCTGGTTTAGTCTTGATTTGAGACCTACGTTAGTCTTGCTTTAGTCCTAGATTTCCCTTCCATCCTGGTGTTTCTCAGATATGGCTTAGACACGATTTCGTCCTAGATCAGACCCGGTTTAGTCCAGTTTTAGTCCTGTTTTGGGTCAACATTTTGGTTCACGATCCCTTTGGAGTCTCCTTCAAGTCCAGACCCTGATCTGGACCGGCCCGGGTCCCGGTCAGGAGTCCGGGTCGGTCTCGTTGTAGTCCATGAGGCTGAGCTCCAGTCGCCGCTGTCGGACTGCGAGTGTGAGGTCACTGTGGGCGGGTCCCGAGCGGCTGTTTCGGCCAATCGCAGCCCAGTTCTGAGGTTGGTTAGGAGGACTCCCGGCCAATAGCATTTCTTCCTGCACTTCCTCCGCTTCCTCCTCTAGTCCCGCCTCCTCTGGACTGTGATTGGCTGCTCGTCCTGATTCGAGGTCATGTGATTGTTGCTCTTTCGGTGAACTTTGGCTGATTTCTTCCTTTGGCTTTACATCCTGCTGGATATGTCCCGCCTCCTCTGGGCTGTCATTGGCCGCTCCCTCTGGTTCAAGGCTGTGATTGGCTTCTTCCTCCACATGTCTCTCTAGTCCCGCCTCCTCTGGACTGTGGTTGGATGTTTCTTCTGTGTTCGGGCTCTGATTCGGTCCAAACAGTCGCCGCGCTTCTCGTTCGAGGAAAGAGCCGACGGTCAACGGAGACTCGAGGGGCGGGGAGTACAGAGGCTGCAGCTTAGCGTTAGCGCTGTTAGCGATGTCGACACAAGCCGAGGGGCGGGGCCTGAGGAGACACACAGATTATGTTCAAAATGTAATATCTAAGAGTATCGTGCTTTTTACTCTGCTCACACAGACCTGCTGTAGCCCCAGTCCTGGTTATGATCCTGGGCCTGGTTTGACTGGACCTGGAGCTGGTCCTGGTCCTGGACCTGGACCTGGCCCTGGCCCTGGCCCTGGACCTGGACCTGGCTGTAGAGATGAAGGAGCTCGGTCTGAAGGCTCTGAGTGATGGACCTGAGCGCCGTACACCGGGACTCAGAGGCCGAGAGCTGCGCCCTGAAGAGAAAAAGTGTCACTGAACCAAAGGCTTTGTCAGACATAAACAAAAGCTAGCTTGCTCCGACATGCTGACATAAGCACACTTTTGTAATGAATGAGATGATTTATCTACTGCTCTATGAGTGTTTCTGAGGCTCCAAGGGAGAGGACCTCATAAACAAGATTAACAAAACAAACATGAATGAAGCTTTTGATGAAGGAACGATGTTAAAACATGGTCAAGCTCAGAAAAGTCCACTGTGTGTCCTTTAAAACTGCTCAGAACGCCGCACAATGTTTTAAACTAATCATAAAACATTGAATCACTGGCAAAACACAGAGCCATGCGACTCATTATGTGACCGTTTGGGGTGAGAGCTGATTGGCTGTGAGCGGGTGGTCCACCCTCATTCACTCTTCTGTCTGACAAAGCTGTTTTAAAGCTGTGCTAGTGGCCAAACGACTCATAAATATAAAAAAATAAAACATTCTGCAGAGTTTTTAAGCTGTTATTCGGAGAGAACAGAATACAAACACATTTAATAATAACTCAGAAAAGATCACATAAAAAATATGAAAGGCGAGTAAGAATTATGAGCTCCCTGATAAATGTAGATCAATGAGGCAAAAAGTCATCTCTAACAGGAGCACAAAACTCCTAAAACCAGGTCTAACCCATAGACCGTACATCAGTGGACTATGGGATTGTGACGTCACTCATAGCATTAGCAAATGAAGCCCATTGCGGCTAGCAGTTATAGCGGCTAAAGTGGAGCCAGACTCCATATTTGTAAATCCGAGTGCGTATCGTGGCAACCACACGGACCAATCAGGAGGAGGTTGCTAACGGTCTCCGCCCCTCAGTGGGAGGAGACGGTGGCAACATGCGGCGCTAGCTGTCAATCAAACCTGTTGCTAACACGAGTGAAAACGGCCCCTGGAAAAAGGAAGCACCTCATTGGTCAGTTATTATTGTAATAACTTGATTTATGAACAACCTAACGAAAAAAAAACACCTGATTCATGTAGAGTGAGTCAAAACAGACGTTTTAGTTCCAGATGGTGAGTCTGACAGAAACAGTTACAGAGTAAAGGCTCCAGTGTCACAGAAAGTGAATGGCAGCTCGGCTTCATGGAGCCAGGAGCCTCCATGGACACTTCCTGTTTGGAACACAGCGGCAGCGGGCTAAGGCCGTCCAGTTATATGTACGGTCTATGGTCTAGCCCCGGTCTGACCCCGGTCTGACTCCGGTCTGACCCCGGTCTGACCCCGGTCTAGCCCCGGTCTGACCCCGGTCTGACTCCGGTCTGACCCCGGTCTGACCCCGGTCTAGCTCCGGTCTGACCCCGGTCTGACCCCAGTCTGACCCCGGTCTGACTCCGGTCTAGCCCCGGTCTAGCCCCGGTCTAGCCCCGGTCTAGCCCCGGTACGACCCCGGTCTAACCTGCTGAGAGCCTTGCAGTCGTCCAGGAGCCTCTTCTGCTCCAGGATCAGCTGCTCTTTGAGGGCCACTTGGGTCTCCAGTTCCGCTGCTCTGTGATTGGCTGAATCCAGGGCCTGACTCAGCTGCACCTCGCTCTCCTTCAGACGCTGGACTTCATTACCCACAATTCCCTGCAGCAGCAACGCCTCCTGTTGGTCACAGTTGGACTATGAGACATGACACTATATTCTGCTCAGTCTGTGCTTTGTCCATTCAGCTGGACAGACCAATGAACAAAAAAAATTAGAATTATATAATCATTTTAAACAATACTTGACTTATTTAGTAAATCTACACATGTGGAGTTGAAATAAACCATAGCCCTTTTTATTGTATTGTGATTTGAATGTATTTTGTTTTGTTTCGTGAAGCACTTTGAATGACCTTTATATGAAATGTGCTCAACAAATTAAAGTTGATGGATTTAGGCTTAGGATTTAACATTAAAAATGTTGTAAAAACTGAATCTAATCACATGTTGTGTTTTTGTGAGTTAGACTGGAGGCTTTAGAGAAGATGATCTCATCGACGCTGCACGTCGATTCTTTCCTGGATGTGGGAGGAACAGCATGAAACAGAACAATAAAACCTGTGCATAAAAATCTGCTGCTTTCCTCAGTGAAATCTGTTCTACAGTTTTGAACACAAAGTCAATGGTTAATTTGCAGTATTAAGTGGTTTATAGTGGTTTACTGTAAACAAAATGTGAACTGCTTGTTATAATTGAATACTAAGTATGTGAAAAAGCACAATAGGTCTTTAAAGAGGCTGGTGTCATGTGTGTGTGTGTGTGTCCTGTAGGGGGCACTGTGTCCTGTAGGGGGCCGTGTGTCCCGTAGGGGGCCGTGTGTCCCGTAGGGGGCGCTGTGTCCTGTAGGGGGCGTTGTGTCCTGTAGGGGGCGTTGTGTCCCGTAGGGGGCGCTGTACCGTGTGAGAGCTGGTCCCTGTGGCGCTCAGGGCCTGGCTCAGGGTTCGGTTGGACTCTCGGAGCAAAACCAGCTGTTGGTTCAAGAGGAGCAGGTGCTGCTGCAGCTCCTCTCCACAGCTCACCTGCACAGAGGGAAACACGGGTCAAACACGGGGGAAACAGGGGTCAAACACGGGTCAAACACGGGTCAAACACAGGGAAAAACACGGGTCAAACACAGGGAAAACACGGGTCAAACACGGGGGAAACACGGGTCAAACACGGGTAAAACACAGGGGAAACACGGGTAAAAACATGGGTGAAACATGGATGAAAACACAGATGAAACATGGGTGAAACATGGATGAAAACACAGATGAAACATGGGTGAAACACAGGTAAACACATGGGTGAAACACAGGTCAAACACGGGTGAAATACGGGTGAAACGTGGGTAAAAACACAGGTGAAACACTGACTTTGATTGACAGTTGTGACAGCTGGTGCTGGGCGTTATAAGCCTTGTGATTGGCTCTCTGAAGCTCCGCCTCCTGCTCCTTCAGCCGCGCCTGACACTGCAGCAGCTCGCTCTGCAAACAGGAGAAAAAACAAGATGCTCTTCATCATGTCGTCATTGACCCGGACAGTCTGGTCTGTGTCCGGTTTAATCCACACGTCTTCAGTTACAGAATCTCCACAGAATCAGAATCACTGCAGTCCCATCTACAGCAGCTCAAAGAACCAGATAAGAGGCGTATGGTTCACGACCATGGATGTATTAAATGAACTGGATAAGACACGCCCCCTCTGTCTCTGGTCCCAGATTGATTAGTGGTCGTGTGAGGTACTGCAGCCTCTTGGAACCAGCCTTTTTCTATAATGTCACATTATAATCACAGACAGGACTGAATTATTATCTGTATTTAAATAAAATAGAAGGAAATGTTCTTTTCTACCGTTTCTAAAATCACTGAAATTACCGTTTTTATATGAAGTGACGTCACACAAACATGTGTGAGTCACGTGAACGAGCGTCGGACGATACAAACAGAAGCTCGTGGAAAAGGCTCGACTAGAGACACCTGTAAGTTGTATTTTATTTCATTTCAGACGCTTCACGTGTGTCTAACATGAAGAACACAATTACAATCACACAAGCTAACGCTAACACAAAAACTTGCAGCTGCTGGTCGTTCACGTCGCTCAAAGCATCATGGGGGATTGTGGTCACATGGTGCCCCTAAAGCAAAGATGGCCGCCTCCGTATCAGGAAGTAAATGCGGAAGTAAGACATTTTTTTGGGGTCAATGAGCACACTCCACAGGGATAAACAGGGCGCCATTTTGGATTCATCTTCCAGGTTTTATTATAGTTCTATGTTCACAGCCTGTCACTGTGTCTGAAGTTGTTGCTCAAACACAGTCAGGGCACTCAGACTCTGTTACCTGGAGTCTGGCCTTGTCCTGTAGCGCCCCCTGCTGGCTGGAGCTCAGGTCCTGGATGCGGGCCTGCAGTTGGGACGTGCTTCTCTCCGACTGAAGCTTCAGCTCAGAGAAACGCCGCTGCTCCACCTCCAGACTGTCTTTGAGAAAGTGCAACTCGGCCTCCTGCACGCCCAGCTGCGCCCTCTGCAGGACAGACAGGTTAGCTTCAAAACATGAACGACTTTTCACGTCAGAGGAGTCCACAGGGACCCAGCGATGGAAGAAGATCGACATTTGTTACTTAAGTAAAAGAACAGCTACAGGAGCAACAAATACTCTGCTTAAAGTGTCTCTGACGGGTTGGACTTATTTAACTAAAATGCAGTTAAGACGAGACACTACAGGCAAAACTCTTTTTTTTGGGTCAGTTTTCTCTCTCAACATATTGACTTTCATGTGGAAACAACAAACGTGTCCAATCTGCTCCTAAAGATGTTTTATTCTTCCATTGAATCCACTTCATCCATAGATTTCTCTGGGACATTGTAACTCCAAAGGCCGTTTTCTTAAAATGCATTTTTGTCCCTCGAGACATAAAGATCAGCCTTAAAGTAGATCCTACACCAAACTGTACAATCTGGACTCAACAAGATTTTGACGAAATGTGCAGAAGGATTTTTTTTATATCTAATTCTAAAACTGATTTATTGAAGATTTAAGTAAAAAAATTTGGTAAAATTTTCAGTCCAGTCTATTTTACTCAAAAACTAAATAATAAATCCAAAATCTCCTCAGTGAATTTTTAAAACTAATATCTTACAAAATGAACCAAGAAATTTAAACCTGGATCTGGTTCATTTTTGAGATTGAAATGTCCCAAATATGTGGATTTTGGCCTTTTTTTCACATAAAATTCCTTATTTCTACATAAAAAACATGACGAGAAACTATTTTTTTCTTACATTTAAGTGAGTAAACTACAGGAGAAGTTTAACATTGATATCGTAAAATATAAATATTTTTTCCTGTTCACCTGCAGCATCTCACCTTAAAGGGCCCATGACAGGTCGGACGACTCATTTGACAAAAATACAGTTAAGATAAATATATTTCAAATTTTGTTAAAATACTTCACAAATGTTATCACAATTTAGCTTTTTTTTTGTTTTTTGTTTTACTTCCTGGTTGTAAATGATGACATCACACCGGGAAATTACCATAGCAACCATCCTGTACACGGGGCCAAAACTCAATTAATGAAACTTTTTTTTTTACAAATAAAAACACACGTGAACACCTTTATTTTGTTGAATCAATGTTTAAAGGGTCAAAAAAGTAGTTTATTTTGTGTAAATTCTGCATAACCTTTGTCTCTTTGTCAGTGTGATGTCATCAATTTGTTTACTTCCTGTAATTTTCAACATATTTTTCAACTTTTCTCCACAAACGGCGACCTGATTGGAGTAAAACTAAAACGTATTTGCACAACTGGCATTAATACACCAAATAAAGTCAAAATTACAAAATCCAGAAAACCTGCCATGCGCCCTTTAAACTAAACACAACTCCAGCTGTGTTCCTGACGAGGGTTCGACGTCATGCCTTGGACAGCGCTCTTAAATGTCCCAGAGTGTGTTTTTAGCGACACTGACCATGGCGTGGACCTGCTCCTCCAGCGCCGTGGTCTGGATGACGCGCCTCAGCAGCCTGCGGTTCCTCATGGCGTGCTGTTGTCTCTTAAACCTCTCGAACTGGAGCTGATTCTGAACCAGAAGCAGCTCAATGCTCAGCTCCTCCACCGAAACTGCGGGGGGCGCTATCGAGGGGGTCAGCGCGCCCGGGCCTGGAGCAGAGGCGTCAAAGCAGGTTAAGGAGAGACACAGCAGACAAAATTATTATTATTATTGTTTCTTTTCTGGTCAGTTTTCTCTCAACATTTAATCTTTCGTGTGGAAATAACAAAACAATGCTCAGATCCTCCACCGAAACTGCAGGGGGCGCTATATCTTAAAATAAGAAAAGAAAAAATGCTACTACGCTTGAAAGAAAAAACAAGTGTGTTCAATTTGCAAATCTTATTTTAAAGATGGTAAAATATACTAAAATTAAGATAAATATCACTTAACTCAAGCCTTTATTAGCACATTATCTTATGTAAGAGAGTTGAACGGCGAAAACAGAAAAAATGAAGCTGTGAGTGAGTTTAGCTGAAGATTTTGGAGTGAATCATGAGTTTAATCAAACTTATATCATCTAAGATATAAATACACTGTTTATTAGTATTTTTCTGCATAAATAGTTGTTTTGGCATGAATTCCGGTGCCGTTGTGTTTTTGTAAATCCAGTTTGGGTCGGAAACGTGGACAGACTTCATAGTTTAGATATATTTTTGCCTCAACCCCCTTTAGGTTTTTAGGCGACTAAGAATTTCTTTTGTCGACTACAGCCTTAATCCATAGATTTCTTTGGGACATTGAAACGGCAAAAAATTATTTTCCTAGGGGCAGATCATGATTTAGATTTTATCTCGATTCATGTTCACTTTGTATTTTTCTATTGTCTTTAATAGAGCTGCACCATTTAGAAAAAATCTAATTGTGATTTTTCTGACCAGTGCCGTTGGGATTAGATTTGGGATTTATGTTTTAATAATAGGATTCTGTTCAAATTCACATTTAATTAAACACAATTTTGTCGCTTGTAGTTGAGTTTTTGTCACGTTCAGTTGTGTTTGTCAAATTTAAATGTTTTTGTCACTTTTAGTTGTGTTTTGTTGCATTGAGTCATGTTTGTTGTTTGTAGGTACGTTTTTTTTCACTTTTGAACACATTTTTATCACTTCTGGTTGTACTTTTGTGGCTTGTCTCAGAACATGTTTGTACAAAACAGATTTGTTAATATTTCATTCAAAACCTGAATTATGTAAGTTTTAACACAAAAAATGAAGAACATTTTAGACCAATTTTCAGAAAGATCTAGTTTACTCAATAATAATGCAGGTTAAATGTCTTATTTCTACATGAAAACAGATAATGACCTGAATGAAACTTTGCATTTATGTGAGTAAACTACAGAAGAAGATTCCAATCAATTCCTTTAAATTCAAGGAACAAATATTATGCATCTCTTCATTGTTATTAGACTTTAAACATGCTCTTGAGCACCTTAAGTTTGGAATCTCATGTTTTAGAACTAAAAAAAAATTTCATCGGTGCCTCTACTGTTTCCCACGGCACTTACTGAGTTTTGGCGTCATCTACTGGCTGCACAGCGCTTGCACAAGCTTAGTGTAAACAACGGCAGAGTTCTCCGAGAAATGCTAGTTAGCCGTTAGCGGTTTGTAGTGATCGTGTTTAGAGGCAGAAATGCTCAGAGCGAGTCTAACGATGATATGAAGACGTAAAACAGCAGAAGATTCTCGGGTAAATGACGTCAGTTATCGAGGGAGTTCAGCAGGAAGTGTTTTTGACAGTTGGAAGGAGAGGATTTTCTAACCAGGATTCATGAAACTAGCGTGAATGAAGCTAAATAGAACTCGAGGTATGTTTTTGATGACGGAGCAATGTTAGAAGAGTCACTACAGCAGAATGTGTGTCCTTTATTTTCCTTTTCACCTGCAGTATTTCGCCTTAAATCATAATAAATAGTAAATAATTCCGCTGGTTCTTTGTGTTTCTGCTTGTGGTGTTTACCTGTCGAGCTGCGATCCAGACACTTGTTCATGGCCGACCTGAAACACACAAAAGATGAAGAAAATCAGTGTTTTTTACATCCCAAAGGAGAACAAACAAAGAGGGAATTTTGTTGGAAAATTGTTTCACATTTTTTTTATAACACCATGTCCAGTGTCCATTATTCACAGGGAAATACTGCTGGAGGCAATTGTATCTATCCCTGTTTCCCACAGCACTTACTGAGTTTAGGCTGCATAGCACTTACACAAGCTAAACATGTGACTCCTCGAGCGTTTGTGACTCCTCGAGCGTTTGTGAAGTGCGTGACTCAAGCGAGCAGCTACAGTGATCGTGTTTAGAGACAGAAATGCTCAACGAGTCTGGAGATGATTTAAAGATGTAAAACAGCAAAAGATTCTCAGATAAGAGACGTGTAAAATCAGCAGGGAGTTCAGCAGGAAGTGTGTTTGATGCTCGGTAGGAAAGGATTATCATTTAAACATTCCTCAAACAGCGTGAATGAAGCAAAATGCAACTCCAGATGTGTTTTTGATGACGGAACATCGTTAGAACAAGGTTAAAAACTCAAAAAAAGTCACTGTGGCAGAATCTGTGTCCTTTAAAAGTGATCAATAAAATCTTAAAGTCAATTCTAAAACGCACAGAGAGCCAGCTCACTTTCCTCATGCAGTCGCAGAATCCTAAATATTCACCTCCATGAGTTTAGAAGCACAGAGCGCTACGGACCTTCAATGGTAAAGCTCCATTAGCATGCTAACGGTGCACTTCCTGCTTCTCGTAGAATAAAACGCTCTATAAACAAAAGCAGAGAAAACGCCATGGTCTCATTTTCACCTGAATAGAGGCTTTTACGATGTATCTGTGCTGGAGCAACACAGAATTGACTTTATTACATGAAAAAAAAAAATCAGGAACATGGACTCGTTCTGTGAAAATCAGGTACAGGGTCTTTAAGTAACTCAATTATAAATCAGATCTTGATTCCAGACTTGAGCAGAAGTTTTGACAACATTTTTTAACTCTTGATCAACTTCTTCAACCACTGCTTTGTACTTCTACTAAAACGATTTCAGGGCAGAGTTCTTCTTCTTGAGTGAATGTTTGGCTGCTCTATCAGTCGAGTGTGAGAAGTGCATGAATGATCTTATGATGTGGACTGACCGCAGGAGCTGCTGGTGGGCGTGGTCTCCCTGGAGGATCAGCAGCTCTTGGACGGGTTTCAGTTGGTCCAGCAGTTCCAGAGGAGACACCGGGCTGTAGTCCAGCTCTGCTCTCTGCAGCGCCTCCTGTAGGCCACAAAGAACATATGGTTTAAGCTGATCCTAGGTCTGGTTCATTAGTACAGCCTTAGACCTGGTTCACCCTTGGTTTGGACCTCGTTCAGTGACATTTCTTTCATAGATTTGTGTATTTAAAATTAATAAAACACTTTTGGATGGAGAGTAAAACACGGGATAATTATGGCAACGGTGCCAAGTCTTGCTTTGGCATCTCATGCTGTAGAACTCAAATCAGAATCAGTTTATTGCCATCGTCAGTGATCAAAATTCTCAAACATAGGAACTTGCTTCGGCGTGAGGCGCAACATAAAACAATGAATAAAATATAATAAAATATATAAAAGAGGCATGCATAAGATTAAGATAAATATATTGTTAAAGGTCCCATATTCTGTTCTTTTCCCCTTCACACAGTCTATTCTAAGGGCTTTGTTGATAATTTTTTGCGTTGTGCAATATCCATAACATAACAGTTTACAAAAAACACCCATTTCTTGGACTGGCCCCCCTCCTTGCAAAAACAAACGGCTCACTCTGAGATCTGAGCCCCGCCCAACCCGTGAGCCTCCCCCGCCCAACCCGTGCCGAAGCCTAGAGTGGAGATGGTGCATGCGCCGTGTGCTCCGGTAAACAGCGATACACAAACACTGAATAAACATTTTCTAGTCCTGACGGTGCGTCGTGCTGAGTCCTACGTCCTGGATCTGACCTGGAGTTTGACGTGCTCCAGGGCCTCAACGACGGACGTTGCCGTTTGGTAAATAACAAGCTAACTCTTCGATCTGTCGTATCCATCGTGTGATTACTGTGTAGCATTAGCATTAGCTGTTTTTATTCTGCGGCTGCGCGCTTCCTGGAGGCGTGGCTTAAACACCGCGTCATCTTAGTGAGGAGCCCCCGTCTGCTGCTCAGCCGAGGGGGACGGAAAAGACAGTTCTCTAGTGAAAACATGAGGGAATCAATCAAAAAAACACTTTGGGCACAACATACGAGGCCCAAATAGCACTGGAGGAAGGTTAGAACCTCTGAAAAGTCGATTTGGCATGATATGGGACCTTTAAGGTGGCAGGTGTTACAAAGTGTTCATGAGTCCAACGGCAGAGGGAAAGAAACTGTTCTTGTGGCGGGAGGTTCTGGTCCGGATGGACCGTAGCCTCCTGCCCGAGGGGAGGGGCTTAAATAGTCCATGTCCAGGTGACAAGGGTCAGCAGTGCCTATGTTTAGACACACATTCTGTGCCATCAGTGGAGCTCCTTTACTTGTCTTTGGTGTTAGCACGCCATCTACTGGCAGCAGTGGAAAGGAACCACTATATTGTTTATGTTCTAGATGTATTTTTGTTTGTATTATGTCATGTATGTTTGTGTTATACTATGGACCCCGCCTCCAAGACCATTTTCTTTAGTGGGAGACAAATAAAATCAAACCTGAACCTGAACCACAGATAAAAACAACACACAACACACACTGTGCTGAAGAGACTGTTTTGAGCTTCATGTTCTAACATTGTTCCATCATTCGTCGATGTAAACCCTCATTCGTCCAGGCCTGTTCCATCGTAGAAAAGGTTACAGGGCTTGTCATCCAGACGCTGTTTGAAGATCGACACGTTTCGACTTCTATCCAGAAGTGAGTTCTCAGACCAGCTCACTGACTGACAATGACCTCCGGATAGAAGTCGAAACGTCTCGATCTTCAAACAGCGTCCGGATGACAAGCCCTGTGACCTTTTCTTCGATTGTTCCATCATCAAACACACCTGGAGTTACATTCAGCTTCATTCACACTTGTTTGATGAATCCTGGTTTCAAAATCCTCTCCCTCCGACGTCAAAAACAGTCCACACTGGATTTCCTCGACGTGTGACGTGGCTCTGAGAATCTTCTGCTCTTTTTTAAGTTCATTAATTATCGCCAGACTCTGTGAGCAGTCAGGACTAGACCAGGACTAGACCAGGACTAGACCAGGACTATGTCAGGCCTCAGGGTTGTGAGATTGATTCCCGGGTCTCTTTCTCTCCACTTCCCCCGGGGAGTGGAGACTGTTTCAGATACTGCGGCGGCTGCTCCAGTGACGACCCCCCCACCCCCATCTGTCTGGAGGATCGATCTCTACACTGGACGATCTATGCGCCACCCGCCTGGAGGAACTCCCTCAACCCTGGATTAGCCACACCTCGTCTGCCTGGACCACCTCCCTCTTGAGTGGTTCTGGTTCAGTCCAAGTGGATGTCAGTCCTAGTTCATCTGCAGCCTGTCCGTCCGTGGGAGTAGGATCTCTCCTTCACTGTGGTTCTCCCCGAGGTTTCTACTTTTTCCCATGGGGTTTTTTGTAGTTTTTCCTCGCCGCGAAGGAGGGTCAAAGGACAGGGGCATTCTGGGACAGTTATCTGAACTGCTTTTACCTGTGGCCCATCGAGGCAACTGTTGTTGTGATTTTGGGCATTATAAAAATGAATTGATTTGATTTGACTCAGACAATTTGCTGAATGTCCTCCCTGCTCTTAACCCCCTCTACCCGCCCTGTCCAATAAAGTCTCCGGGTCAAAAAAAACCCTAAAAATACGATTCGACCAACTCAAACACTAACCTTTGTTTTTTTGGCGACGAACAGCGGCGCAGCTCGAGGCAAAGCCAGCTCATACAGCGCCTCGTACGACTGGTCAGGAACGGCGAGGTCGGTGAGTGTCAGGGGGCGGGGCTTCAGGAGCGCTTCTGATTGGATGTTATTCTGACCGTGGACGACGTCGCTCTGTTCATCCTGCGCTGTGATTGGCTGCTTCGGCTGCTGCAGGGACAGAGATTCAATAGTTTAACTGCACTTTCACAATAAAAGTCGGCGTGATTTGTTTCAAAATTCAAAGTACGCACTAGAGCTGCACAATACTTCGCAAAAGTATTATCGATATCGCAATATTGTCCGACATAATAAAGATATCACAACAAACTAAATATCGTAGAAAGGGTTTCAGGGGTTGTCATCCGGACGCCGTTTGAAGATCGAGACGTTTCGACTTTTATCCAAAAGTCATTGTCAATCAGAGAGCTGGTCTGGGAACTAAGGCTTATATGCTCCTCTAAGTAGTGGGAGTCCTGCCCACAGGGAGGAGTCACTGAACGCCTGTCTTTGTTTGGAAAATTGTTTGTTTGTCACCTGGGACTTGATTAATTGGTCTGCCTTGTTTGATTAATAGTTGGCCTCACCTAGATGCTAAGGACAACCGGTTGGCGTTTCTTGATTGCTCCACGATCAGAGAGAAGGAAGGCAGCCTTCAGACAGAAGTATACAGGAAACCCACCCAAACACCTTTCTAAACAAAGAGGGCAGGACTCTCACTACTCAGAGTAGCATATAAGCCTGAGTTCCCAGACCAGCTCTCTGATTGACAATGACTTTTGGATAAAAGTCGAAACGTCTCGATCTTCAAACAGCGTCCGGATGACAACCCCTGAAACCCTTTCTACGATGGACCACACCTGGACGGATGAGGGTTTACATCGACCAACAAACTAAATATATGGCAGTAACAGCAAAGTCTTCATCTGATAGAAAAGTTCTGCTTTTAAAATGAAAAAAAGGGAAAAATCATAAACTTTTTTTTAATAAATTAGCCTCGGTTTTATATATATATGTATATAAATATTTGTTAATACAACAGAAATTATTGCATCAAAATTAGGGCTAAAACAATTAGTCGACTATAAACAATACTGTCAGTCGTTCTCTGGACTAAACAGACTCTAAAACACAAACTTTTATAACAAAAACAGTGACATCAAGAAAAATGGCAAAAAAAAAATAGACCATTTCTGATTTTCCACAATTACACACTTTATTCATAAATATTCTCTCTCTAGAAGCTTCAGTCACAATATTTCAACATGTATTTGGTTAAAAATGTTAGTTTACTCTAAGTCTCAGTCTACAATAGAAATAATCGTTGACCTAAAATAATCGTCAGTTTCAACTTCAGTCAAAAAGTGAATATAAATATCGCAATAATATCGATATTGTAATAATTTCCACTATCGCACAACCCTAGTACACACAAAACCTGTCACAAGGACACATTTGAAACACGATATACTGCTACATAGAAATATTATAATTGACAAAAGCGACAAAAATACAGTTTAACCTCAACACTTGAGTTTTGGCCCAAACAATGTGGAACCTTCCAAACGAAGCTAAAACGATTTAATGAGTAAATAAAATGACGAACCCTCAACTAGAAAACTTCCACAGTGCCCCGTTAAAGTCTATAACATGATAATATGTCAGATTTTACTGAACACTGAATGGAATGACAGTGGATGGTTTACCTGGAGGCTGCAGGAGACAGGTGAGAGCTCAGGGGGCGGAGCCAAAGGTACGGAAGCCTGTGAGGGACACGTCACAACTGCACAAAGCCAGAGTTTAATGAGTGGAGTTACATAAACACTGATCCTCAAGCAAAACTACACTTAGGTCGCGTTTCCACTAAACCTGGCCCTCAGACGGTCCACTTGGGCCGACCCGGGACGCTTCTGTTAACGGCGGACTGTGTTTCCTGCAGAGGTCCGCGACGTGAGCAGCTGACGTCACCCAAACGGGACTGTGTTTTCTTTGTAAATAAAATCTAAATTGTACCTGAATTACACTTTTTCTTCATGCGGTCGATCACCCCCATTCATAAAAAGACGTTTAGTAATCACACGTTTGTGGCTGTAAATCGTGTACAAAGCGTGCGTAAACAAGACATAGCTTCAGTTTTTTTTGTCATCTTCTTCTGTTTTTATTTCACGTTTCTGTGCCGCTACGACACGTTTAACATGTCTGTATGAAATGATTTGGGTTTAGATCAGGCATGTCCAAACTCAGGCCCGGGGGCCAAATGCGGCCCTCAGACCAATTTTTCTTGGCCCTTAGTCTTCCTGGTGAACTGGCCCACATTGTCCTGATAAGTACTATTTACAGCACATTTCAGATTTTCTACAATTCCAACCTAAATAACTAACATTTTGGTGCAGCACAGACCTGATATTAAGACACTGAGACTGAATGTAGATGTGGTGGAGCTTAAAACATCAGATAAATGCAGCTTTTTTTAACGTTTCATGATTGATTTGTGGCCCTCCGCTTGGTCTATATTTCAATATGTGGCCCTTGATGGAAAAAGTTTGGACACCCATGGTTTAGATAGAGCTGACTGCCTTATGCACTGAAAAATATGACTTTGGGTCTAAATGCGAGGGCAGTGCGTCGTAAACAGGAAACAGCTGATGCTAACGTGCGCTCGCTTTGTTTTGCTAACTCTGTTGGCTCGACAAACAAACTTATCGTCTCTGGAAATACATCGGTTTTTCACAAGATCAAGTCAACGTTTGGTGATGACTGATTATTTTGTTTTTAAATCTGCTTTTTGTCACTTCGTTCTCACCTGCGTCTGAGTTCTCTTTTGTTCTCTCTCGTCCAATCATAAACCATTCCGCACTAAAGCGAACTGGCACCCTCTGGGAGCTAGTACCTCTCACGGCCCCCTTCAGACCCCTCAAACGGGTGGTACGGTTCACTTTGTTTTGGCGCTAATGGAAACAGCTCGGACCGTCCCGTGCTAATGGAAACAGCCCTATAAAGAGAGACAGGGTGTTTCTCTGTTCCCAGGATCCGTTCTGTCCTGATAAACGCAGCCTTTGAGCGCATTTGGAACAACCTCAAGACCAGATAAAATGTGATTAAACTTTGAGTTATAATAAAAAATATATATAATTTGTAATTTTATTTCATTGTGTAGTGTTTTTGGATATTTTATTCAAATGTATTTAACTAAAGCTTTCAGAGGATCCTGGCAATAGAGAAACACCCACAGAAAGTGTGACGTTACCTGGAGACGAGGGGGTGGGGCCTGAAGACGACGAGGTGGGACCTGGAGACGAGGGGGCAGGGCTTGGTGACGAGGTGGTGGGGCCTGTCGACGAGGGGGCGGGGCCTGGAGACGAGAAGGTGGGGCCTGGAGTGGAGGGAGCTGGACTTGGGGTCGACTGTGAAGGGCCTGATGTGGAGGGGGCGGGGCTTGGTGTGAAGGGGGCAGGGCCTGCTGTGGAGGGGGCGTGTCTTTCGGGGGGAGGCGTTGACAGGCCGCAGTGGGACGATGGGCTCCAGGCCACATCTACAGCCTGAGTCAGAACAGAAACAGAGAGATCAGAACCACATTTAAATCTATGACAGTTCAGACGAGACATTTCACTAAAACGTAATGAACACGATTATATTTCCGATTCAACTAAACATTTTTCCCATTTGTCCCAGTTTAAAGTTTGTGTAAAGTTTATAATGTTGAACATGAGCACAAATATGACAAAGTTAGAGGTAATTCTACAACTGTTACCATAGCAACCAGACTGTAAACAAGGACCAACATCCACATACATTACACAACAGTTACGATTTGACAATAAATAATACTTGATTACAGATTTATTTTGTTGAATGATGGTTTAAACTCGTCGTAAAAATGTGCCAGCTGCTGTAAATTGTCTTCTGTGTTTACAATGGTACGTCGTTTTTTGATGACATCACAGCTCAACATTGGAACTCAACTAAGGCCCCGGCTGTAAACGGTTGTAGTTTATAATACGAACTGCGTAAAGATGGAGTTGTTTTAGTAAATGGAGCACTGTAATACATATTCCAGGCCAGTGTGTGGCGCGGTGATTCTGCCACAGAATGTGATAACTAGAAGAAGAGAGTACATTTAAAAAAACAAGGGGAAAAAAAGAATGTACAGAGAGCATGAGCAGAAAAGCTGCAAAATGTAAAAAAATTTGCGGAGTTACCTGCAGTGGCGCGTGTGGGCCATTACCTGCAGTGACGCGTGCGGGCCATTACCTGCAGTGACGTGTGTGGGCCATTACCTGCAGTGGCGCGTGTGGGCCATTACCTGCAGTGACGCGTGCGGGCCATTACCTGCAGTGACGTGTGTGGGCCATTACCTGCAGTGGCGCGTGTGGGCCATTACCTGCAGTGAAGCGCGTGGGCCAGTGTTACCTGCAGTGACGCGTGTGGGCCGCTTACCTGCAGTGACGCGTGTGGGCCATTACCTGCAGTGACGTGTGTGGGCCAGTGTTACCTGCAGTGACACATGCGGGGCATTACCTGCAGTGACGCGTGCGGGCCATTACCTGCAGTGACGTGTGTGGGCCATTACCTGCAGTGAAGCGCGTGGGCCAGTGTTACCTGCAGTGGCGCGTGTGGGCCGCTTACCTGCAGTGACGCGTGCGGGCCATTACCTGCAGTGACGTGTGTGGGCCAGTGTTACCTGCAGTGACACATGCGGGGCATTACCTGCAGTGACGCGTGCGGGCCATTACCTGCAGTGGCGCGTGTGGGCCATTACCTGCAGTGAAGCGCGTGGGCCAGTGTTACCTGCAGTGACACATGCGGGGCATTACCTGCAGTGACGCGTGCGGGCCATTACCTGCAGTGACGTGTGTGGGCCATTACCTGCAGTGAAGCGCGTGGGCCAGTGTTACCTGCAGTGACACATGCGGGGCATTACCTGCAGTGACGCGTGCGGGCCATTACCTGCAGTGACGTGTGTGGGCCAGTGTTACCTGCAGTGACACATGCGGGCCATTACCTGCAGTGGTGCGTGCAGGCCATTACCTGCAGTGGCACGTGCTGGCCATTACCTGCAGTGACGCGTGCAGACCATTACCTGCAGTGGCGCGTGCTGGCCATTACCTGCAGTGGAGCGTGCGGGCCATTACCTGCAGTGATGTGTGCGGGCCATTACCTGCAGTGACGCGTGCGGGCCATTACCTGCAGTGATGCGTGCGGGCCATTACCTGCAGTGACGTGTGTGGGCCATTACCTGCAGTGATGCGTGTGGGCCATTACCTGCAGTGACACGGCCGGGCCATTACCTGCAGTGACACGGGCGGGCCATCACCTGCAGTGGTGCGTGCGGGCCATTACCTGCAGTGACGCGTGCGGGCCATTACCTGCAGTGACGCGTGTGGGCCATTACCTGCAGTGACGTGTGTGGGCCGGGGCTGCCCTCTCCGTCCGTCACGGGCAGAGGAGGCAGAGAGGAGGACGAGTACAGCAGGTCTTCACTGGACGCCTCCAGAGGATCCAGGGACAGACGAGAACATTCCATCACTATGTCGTGGACCTCAAAACGCCTCCATCTGCAGAAAACCCGGAGTCAGAGCGGCGCCTAAACCTGTCACTGCTGGGACTTCAGGGCAAAGGAGGAACCGAACGGGCCGGAAAAGACGACAAAGTACCTGGTCGGGTCCAGTTCTTGGTCCTGAGTTCCTGTGACCAGCTCTGGATGGACCCTGACGTGGTCCAACATCGGCTAAAACATGTAAACAAGTATTAGTATCATGAATCCTGCTCTGTCACAATGTGGGCCATGAATCCTGCTCTGTCACAATGTGGGCCATGAATCCTGCTCTGTCACAATGTGGGCCATGAATCCTGCTCTGTCACAATGTGGACCATGAATCCTGCTCTGTCACAATGTGGGCCGTGAATCCTGCTCTGTCACAATGTGGACCATGAATCCTGCTCTGTCACAATGTGGGCCATGAATCCTGAACCACTGTCACAATGTGGGCCATGAATCCTGAACCGCTGTCACAATGTGGGCCGTGAATCCTGGACCGCTCTGTCACAATGTGGGCCATGAATCCTGCTCTGTCACAATGTGGGCCATGAATCCTGAACCGCTGTCACAATGTGGGCCGTGAATCCTGGACCGCTCTGTCACAGGTGCCTCCCACCAACCCAAGCCATAATTTGAATATAATGAGAACCTTCATGATTAGGTGTTTAGCACGAGAGCAAGAGCTTGATAAATGAGGCTCAAAGTGTTCTGTTTTGTTCGGCTGATTAGTCGGTCGAGGGAGTCTTAGTTGGCCAACATTTTTATTAGTCGATTAATCATTTGTATTTTGATTAAATAGATTCATAGATATTTATAGATTTATACAGCAAAAGATGTGAAGTAGGGCTGTAGTCTTCTGGTCGTTTAGTCGATTTATCGATCGATGGTGTTTTAGTCAACCGACATTTTTATTAGTCGACTAATTATTTTATTTTCCTTCAGACAAAACAGCGAAAAAAGTAAAGATATGGAGTGGGTTAGCTAAAGATCTTGGAATGAATCATAAGTTCATTCTAATTTTCAATACACATAAAAACACTTTCTTGGTACTTTTCTGTCTAAATTGTTATTTTTTGCATTTTTTTTGCATGAAGTCCAGTGCAGTTTGGGTCAGATACAGAGATGCTTCATAGTTTGGCCTTGACACCCTCCCTTTTTAGTCGATTAATCGGTCGATAAGGCAGTTCTTTAGTCGACTACAGTGAGTTAGCTGCAGATATTAAAGTCCAACATATACATACAATTTCCTAGTACTTTTCAGTATAAATTGTTGTTTTTCCATAGATACCATACCATACCATACCAACTTTATTTATAAGGCACTTTAAAAACTTTTTACAGTCGACCAAAGTGCCGTACACAAAACAAACAAAATCACATAGTAACAAAAGCTGGGAAAAAAGGTGCGTTTTTAGGAGTGATTTAAAAACAGACAGAGATTGAGCCTAATCTCTAAAGGCGGCTGATTCCACAGTCGTGGAGCAGCAACTGAAAAAGCACGGTCCCCACGAAGCTTGTGTTTTGTTTTTGGGACAACAAGCTGCAGCTGATCTGACCTGAGGGCTCGAGAGGGCGGGGCATCAGGTGGATCAGGTCAGAGAGGTACGAGGGGGCAAGGCCATTCAAACATTTATAAGTAAACAAAAGAATCTTAAAATCTATTCTAAAATGCACTGGGAGCCAATGAAGTGAGGATAAAACAGGTGAAACATGATCATATTTCCGTGCAGCAGCATAGATACACGAGGATACTTCATAGTTTTTTGCCACACCCCCTTTTAGTCGACTAATCAGTTGGGGCAGGTCTCTCATCGACCAAGAGTTTGTTTAGTCGACTACAGCCCTACTGTTTTGATTAGACAGATAAAGAATGGAGCTGTTTGGTTCCAGAAGAAGGTTTTCCATTCACTTTCCTTTTATGGATTCTGACAAGTGTTTCTTGGACTGAAAACAACCGGGTTATGGACATTATTTAAAAGTCAAAAATGAATGGGAAATTTACTTCCAAAACCCTGGCAAACACCACAGTGGGCGGAGCTTTTGCGTTTCTTCTGCAAAACCTGTTAATATAAAATCACAAAAGCGCGTTGCAGTTGTGTGTATCGTAACCTTGACGACTCGGTGGAAGGTGTCCGTGTTCTCCTTCATGCTGTAGTGCAGCCGCAGGTACGACAGGAAGTTGACGGGGAACATGCCGTAGAGTCTGTGGAAGAGCGAGTACAGCGCCCCCTGCAGGTGGAGCAGCTGCAGCGCCGGCACCTGAGCTGAAAAACACAAGTGGAAAAAAATAAAATAAAACACATTCGCATGTACAGGCGTGTTTGGACGGGTTTGAGCAAGTTTTGTGAAATCGTCGTATCGTGATTGACTGTTTGTGTCTTTAATGCAGCTGTCTGTTCAAACACACTTTTTCTCCTGATGTTTAGCCTCTGAAGCCTCTGAGCAGATGACTTTATTTACCTCTTAAAGACCAGAGCTGCACAATTCAATGAAAGACACACAAAAACACAATTTTCATGGACGCAATTAGCAAATCATGAGGCTAATTTCCTCCACAAACAACAAATGTCTTGCCTTGATTTGAATAAAAACTGTAGTTTGGATTTGTACAAACATGTTCTTAAACAAGCGATAAAAGTGTGACCAAAAGTGATAAAAACATGCCTAAGTACTACAAACACGACTAAAAGCGACAAAATTGCGACTGAAAATGACAAAGACGTGTCTAAAAGTTACAAGACAAGTTCAAATCTGACTGAGCGTGACAAAAACACGATTGAAAGCGACAAAATTGTGTTTACAACGTGAATTTGAACAAAATCCTATAATTAAAATATAAATCACAATCGCGCTGGTCAGAAAAATCACAATTACATATTTTTCCTACATTGTGCAGCTCTATTAAAGACAACAGAAAAATACAAAGTGAACATGAATCGTGATAAAATCGAAATCATGATCTGCCCCAAGAAAATCGTGATAATATTTTTTTTGTCCTATCACCCAGCCCTAACCTGAAATTTTTCTTTTCTTCTTCCTGCGACACTAGAGATAAGTCCAGTCCGTTATTATGATGGACGGGCCCCCAAAAAACCTGTCATGAGCCATTTTTATCCATCGTTATATTTTTACTGCACGTGTGACTGGATTTTAAAGGCAATAACAATTAACCCACCCGTTTGTAGCTCTGAGACGTGGATAAAGCTCCAGTACACTAAACACATTCTCCTCATTTCACTTTTCTGCGAAGCCTTTATTTCTTTTTCGTTCTAAAACATGAAACGCCGAACTTAAGGTCCTCAAGAACATGTTTAAAGTGTGGATGTATTAAATGAACTGGATAAGACACGCCCCCTCTGTCCGTCCCAGATTGATTAGTGGTCGTGTGAGGTACTGCAGCCTCTTGGGCCCAGCCTTTTTCTATAATGTCACATTATAATCACAGACAGGACTGAATTATTATCAGTATTTAAATAAAATAGAAGGAAATGTTCTTTTCTACCGTTTCTAAAATCACTAAATTACCGTTTTTATATGAAGTGACGTAACACAAACATGTGCGAGTCACGTGAACGAGCGTCGGACGATACAAACAGAAGCTCGTGGAAAAGGCTCGACTAGAGACACCTGTAAGTTGTATTTTATTTCATTTCAGACGCTTCACGTGTGTCTAACATGAAGAACACAATTACAATCACACAAGCTAACGCTAACACAAAAACCTGCAGCTGCTGGTCGTTCACGTCGCTCAAAGCATCATGGGGGATTGTGGTCACGTGGCGCCCTAAAGCAAAGATGGCCGCCTCCGTATCAGGAAGTAAAGCAAAGATGGCCGCCTCCGTATCAGGAAGTAACGCTGGAAGTAAAGAACTTTTTTTGGGGTCATGGGCCAATGAGCTCAGGCCACAGGGAGGAACAGGGCGCCATTTTGGATTCATCTTCCAGTTTTAATTATAGTTCTATGGTTTAAAGGCAAATAACAATACAAAAAATGCATACTATTTTTAAAGACTTTTTAAAGAATATGTTGAGCTTGAAATACACATAATTCAACAGGAATCGTATCAAAAGATGTAAAAGTTGAGTTTCCTTTTGAATCAATGGAGAGTTTTCCCCACGGCAGGCCACGCCCCCTGCTGTGACACGCCCCCTGCTGTGACACGCCCCCTGCTGTGACACGCCCCCTGCTGTGACACGCCCCCTACTTTATCTATAAAAAGCGTCCTTTTATAGACTTTATAAACGGTGCGAGGCTGTAATTTCACCTGGGTTCCTGAGGCTCCACGAGGCCAGCCGCCCGAACACATCGAAGAAGTCGTAAACCAGCTGCTTCCCGCACTGAGGGATCATGGGTAATAGAGTCACCAGCACCAGGACTCCAGTGGAAAGGACGACAGCATCGCCATCGGTCTGAAAACGTGAAAAAGAAGATGTTGTTGATCTGAAAACTGATCACTAAACATCTCGAGTTCGTCTGGGTTTTAGCGATGTCACAATATCACATTTTAGTGTCACGATTATGAAGGAAAAACTGAATAATCATTAAATTGTGGTCTTTTTTTTGTGACCAGGTTTACGCAATCGAACTTTCTGAATGATAAAATAAAATTAATGTGTCAAAAACAGTCCGAAAAAAGTATACAGTTACATTTTTTAGACAAAGATTGAATTAAAAAGACCAAAGTTTGCTTTTAAAATTGTTCCTTTTTTATTTTTTTGTTCTTTTATATGTAATTTTGGCCGTTTTTACACATAAAATGCCTAATTTCTACTTGAAAACATTACATGATGAAAGGTTATTTATGTGAGGAAACTATGGGAGAAGTTTACAATTGACATCTTTAAATTTAAGATTTGTTTGCTATTCACATGAAGTGTCTCAAATTAAATATTTTATGCAGCTCTTCTTCAAAATGTACATTAAAGGACGAATATTTTGCTTTATTTGTTCTATTATTGGTCTTTAAACCTGCTCTTGAGTGTCTTCACTTTGACATCTCATGTTTTAGAACTAAAAATAAAATGTTTTGCACAAAGAACAATAGAACTTTCTGGGATAATCCTGGGAGACGCCGGAGGAACTCAGCTGTGGCTCCATCTACTGGCTGCAGAGGGAATTACACACATTTGTAAATACACATTGTTTTGTAATGCAGCAGTGCTAAGCTGTGACGCCGTTGTAATGATCGTGTTTAGAAATGCTCAGAGCGAGTCTGGCGATGATTTAAGGCAGAGGTGTCCAAACTTTTCCATCGAGGGCCACAAACTGAAATATAGACCAAGCGGAGGGCCACAATTAAATCGTGAAACGTTCAAAAAAGTTGCATTAATCTGATTTTTAAAGTGCCACCGCACCGAAATTCAGTCTCAGTGCTTTAATATCGCACCAAAATGTTAGTTATTTAGGTTATAATTATAGAAAATCTTAAATTTGCTGTAAAAAGTATGTCTTAGGTCAATGTGGGCCAATTCACCAGGAAGCTTGAGGGCCAAGAAAAATTGGTCTGCGGGCCGCTTTTGGCCCCCGGGCCTTCGTTTGGACATGCCTTATCTAAGGACTTCAAATAGATTCTTGGATAAGTGATATTTAAAACTGGAAAAAACGTCACACATCGAAGGAATTCAGAATGTCAGAGTGTTTTTGACGGTTAGGGAGCGAGGATTTTCTAACCAGGATTCCTTAAACTAGTGTGAATGAAGCTAAATCCAACTCCAGGTGTGTTTTTGATGACGGAACATTGTTAGTATAGAGTTAAAATGTCAAAAAAGTCAACTTTGCTTAATACTTAATACAGTAGTTCCCAACCTTTTTAGTCTCGTGTAACACCTTTGCTTTGTTATACACTCAGAGTACCCCTTAACTTGAGTTTCAGGCAAATAAATGGGGTTACTAGTTGAATATAGTCAATTATTATAATAATATATAATAAACTATATTATTTTTTATTTTAATTATATGCATGATCCTTTATCGTGCATATAACTAAATCAGGAGATGAACCTTGAAGATACTTCAAAAGATGCTAAATAAGATAAGAGATCCTTTATTTGTCCCACAATGGGGAAATTCCACTGTTGCAACACACAGTTTAGGACAGGAATGAATGAAATAGGCGCATGCAATAAAAATAGGATAAATAATTACCGTATTTTCCGCACTATAAAGATCGGATTATAAGGCGCACTGTCAGTTTTTTGAGAAAATTGAAAGCTGTTAGGTGCGCCTTATAGTGCGGAAAATACGGTACTAAACATGGTAATAAAAATACAATATAAAGTATAAAGTATAAAGTGCATGCTCTTATTTACAGTGGGTGGCTGTCTGGGAATAAATAGTAAATGGTAGTAAATTGACAACTACTGACAGTTTTTAATTCAGATAAAATGTACATTTCATCTTCATTTAAAACCTGAAACCATTCTAAGTGCTCCCTGGTCATTCCTCATGTACCCCTTGCGGTCCCTGTACCCCTGGTTGGGAAACACTGGTGTAGACACAGACCTTGAGGCAGCGCAGCAGCGAGGCCAGCAGGGGGCAGCGTGTCACCAGGTGGACCCACGGCGGCTGCTTCCTGGTCAGGTGACCCAGCAGCGTCAGAGCGGCCAATCGCGTCGCAGATTTACTCAGAGCATCGTTGAGCTTCTCCAGCAGCACCTTCGGGAACAGGACAAGAGTCAGAGGAGACGAAGCTGCTGGAGATTTAGGACACTCCAACTGCCGCTCTACAGTTATTTTCCTCAACATTTGGACTGTGTGTGATCCAGTGGCAGAACATGGAATATGGAGCCCGAAAGCAAGATGAAGTCCAGAATCAGAATCAGAATCAGAAGCGGTTTATTGCCGTTGTCAGTGATCAAAAATTCACAAACAGGCACAAACTTGCTTCAGCGTAAAGTGCAACATAAAACAATGAATGAAATATAACAAAATATATAAAAGAGGAATGCATAAAATTAAGAATAAAATACTAAGATAGACTAAGACTCTATTGACCTTATTCTGCCCCGCCCACTTTTGCCGTTTTTTGCACTTTTGTTGTAAACGCACTTCTGTTTGACGAAAACTCTGTTAAAGCTAATGACGAACGAGGGAAAAGTCTGAGGCTAAAATGTTACATAAAGTAGATTGATTTGTGTAAAATGTTTAATGAACACGAGCAACAACAAGTCACAACGCAACGATTTCCTGAAAACGTCTTTTTAGTCGAGTAGAACTTATTTTCTGTTGAGCTCGTCTGCTCCGTGTGAACTACAACGGAAACAAGACGGCGGCGCGAACGACAACTTCAGGAATAAGATGAACACAGAATGTACAGTTGGCTGATGTGTTTGTGCAAATAGACAGTTCTTATATAATATTTTGTTAAAGTGGCAGGTGTTACAAAGTGTTCATGAGTCCAACGGCAGAGGGAAAGAAACTCTTCTTGTGGCGGGAGGTTCTGGTCCAGATGGACCGTAGCCTCCTGCCCGAGGGGAGGGGCTTAAATAGTCCATGTCCAGGTGAGAGTCAGCTGTGATCGACCTGCTCCGAGTCCTGGAGACACAGGTCCTGGAGACACAGGTCCTGGAGACACAGGTCCTGGAGACACAGGTCCTGGACAGATGGAAGGCTGCAGAACCTCCTCATCAAGTGTGATTTTATTTAACTCTTTCTGGCTCTTGAATTGTTCTTGAAAGGAAGTGTTTGTTTTTGTTTTGTTTTTAACGTGTGGGGGCTGGACAGGTTCATAAATCTGGGTTGGGAAGTGAAATACTGTCCCATCGAGGGCCACATATTGAAATATAGACCAATCGGAGGGCCACAAATCAATCGTGAAACGTTAAAAAAAGCTGCATTTATCTGATGTTTTAAGCTCCACCACATCTACATTCAGTCTCAGTGCCTTAATATCAGGTCTGTGTGGCACCAAAATGTTAGTTATTTAGGTTGGAATTGTAGAAAATCTGAAATGTGCTGTAAATAGTACTTATCAGGACAATGTGGGCCAGTTCACCAGGAAGACTGAGGGCCGCATTTGGTCCCCGGGCCTGAGTTTGGACATGCCTGTTCTAATTCATACATTTTAAACAGATTTAATCAGGGGGTTTGGGGGTCCTTTCCCAGAAGAATATTTAACAAATCAGACCACATTTCCCGTTTGTTGGTGCATTTTACAAATGTTAAACTGTACAACTGTTGCTGCTCTCAGTGTTTTTGAAGTGTGCTCTGTGATTGGCCGGTTCAGACACGTGTTTGACGTTAAGCTCTTCTCTGATTGGCTGAAGGACACCGGTGCGTTTACCTTGTGCAGCTGCTCTCTGACTGCAGACAGCAGGGAAACGGCCTGAGAAGAAAAGGTCTCCAGGTAAAAGTCCACCAGCGACGACAGGACGGCGCCTCCTCTGTCTGAGAGAGGAACTGCATGTTAAAAGTAGCATGTTTTCTGTTTTAAAATGACAAATATTATACATTGTTTGTTTAGTTATTGGCCTTTAAACCTGCTCTTGAGTACAAAGAACAATATAACTTTATCACTGCCTTGGGAGACGCCATATTAACTTAACTGTGGCTCCATCTGCTGGCTGCTGAGGGAATTACACACACACAATGCTATCTAACTTTAAAGGTCCCATATTCTGCTATTTTGCCCTTTACACAGTCTTTTCTAAGGGCTTTGTTGATAAAATTTTGCGTTGTGTAATATCCATAACATAACAGTTTCCAAAAAACACCCATTTCTTGGACTGGCCCCCCTCCTGAAAAAGCAAACGGCTCCCTCTGAGATCTGACCCCCCCGAACAGAGAGCAGGCTGCTCCCCCGCCCAACTCGCGCGCCTCCCCCGCCCAACCCGTGCCGAAGCCTAGAGCGGAGATAGTGCATGCGCCGTGTGCTCCGGTAAACAGCGATACACAAACACTGAATAAACCTTTTCTGGTCCTGACAGTGCGTCGTGCTGAGTCCTACGTCCTGGATCTGACCTGGAGTTTGACGTGCTCCAGGACCTCGACGACGGACGTTGCCGTTTGGTAAATAACAAGCTAACTCTTCGATCTGTCGTATCCATCATGTAATTACTGTGTAGCATTAGCATTAGCTGTGTTTATTCTGCGGCTGCGCGCTTCCTGGAGGCGTGGCTTAAACACCGCGTCATCTTAGTGAGGAGCCCCCGTCTGCTGCTCAGCCGAGGGGGACGGAAAAGACAGTTCTCTAGTGAAAACATGAGGGAATCAATCAAAAAACCACTTTGGGCACAACATACGAGGCCCAAATAGCACTGGAGGAAGGTTAAAACCTCTGAAAAGTCGATTTTGCATGTTATGGGACCTTTAACAGTTTGAGCTGTGACACAGTTCAGATGCTCAAGACTTAAAACAGCAGAAAGCCGTCAAACACACTCAGAGGGAGAGGATTTTCAAACCAGGATTCATCAAACTAGCGCGAATCGAAGCTAAATACAACTCCAGGTGTGTTTTTGACGACGGAACAATGTTAGAACTAGGGTCTGTAACGGCGAGTACTCAAACTAAATTTCGGATCTGATACCATGATGTATATAATGACAAATAATGAGTTCTACAACTTAAGCCGGGCGCAAATAAGTCAATAAGTGCAGCAGCTTGGCTAACGTTGCTACCCGGATGTCATTGTCTTCTTCGCGCTAAAAACAACAAGAACAACGAGACGCGCCAGAAGCAACAAAAATGTTTTCAATGACTCCCACAAGCGTGGGAATAAGAGCAGTGATCTCTGTCGTTACTGAAGGTTGACAGCACTATTAATGTTTCATTTTTCCATACTTAAGATTCACAATGCAATCCATGAATGAAATGTTGTTGTGTCTTAAATTCAGTAAGAATCTAAAAATTCAGTGTCCATCTATAGATTCATAACCATCTATAGATTCATAACCATCTATAGATTCATAACCATCTATAGATTCATAACCATCTATAGATTCAATGACCATCTATAGATTCAATGACCATCTATAGATTCAATGACCATCTATAGATGTTTGATTCACTTTGTTGGCAGTACTTTTGATACAGTGGCTGTCAAGCTTGTAAGTAAAAAAAAAAACAGAAGTAAACATTTTCATCCACCCATCCATCTTCTTCCTCTGATCCGGGGCCGGGTCACGGGGGCAGCTGTCTAAGCAGGGACGCCCAAACTTCCCTCACCCCTTCCTCCACTTCCTCCAGCTCCTCCTCCCGAGGCCGACACAGAGAGACATAGTCCCTCCAGAGTGTCCTGGGTCTGCCCCAGGGCGCCTCCCAGTGGGACATGAACACCTCCCGAGGGAGGCGTCCAGGAGGCTCTGGGACAGAAGCCTGAGCCCCCTCAGGGCCAGCTGAGGTTCCATTTGTTTTTAATCAATAAATACATTTGAAATGTATCTAAATTGGTCTGAACTTTAACAGTTGTAATGGTATCGCACAGGTACTTTGTATCGGCAACTCCCCTGATCTGAAGTATCGGATCGGAAAGAAAAAAAATGGTATCAGAACAACACTAGTTAGAAAAGGGTTAAGAGCTCAAAAAAGTCTTATAGACTTTATTATTCTATTGTCAGACAAAACGTTTCATATTCAAGCTCTCAATCAATGAGCAACAGGGCTGGTATGAGAAGATAATTAAACCTCAACTAATGCGTTTAAAGACATGTTTTGACACGTTTCTGTAGGATTGTAACAGCAGAATTCCACATCATGCCTCTCCGCTACGCTGAGCCACGCACTGAGCAGAACTTATGCAGCCATTGAAATGAATGAAGCCCGTTCCACATCCCACGTAAGCGCTGCACAGGTCTGCGCCTCATTAAACTTTTTGTTACCCAGAAGGCAAATGTTTACAATCAATACCACCCCAAACATGTAAATGGTTGTAAATGTCTTAAGTACAGTTTTAGGCATTTTATTAATGCTCTATTCATGCGCCGTGTTGACTCGGTGAAAAAAGCGATTGCAGTTGCTTAAACGACAAACTTTCAACCTGCATTTGTTTTCTTTCCGATACTTTTGTAGCGCTTTCTGATCGCGAGTTCTCGCAGGTCCCGTGGATCCCGTGAGTCCCGCCCCTCGGGACTTCGCAGCCCTGCGCTGCGCGGACTGGCAGAAACAAACTGCATCCAGTAGGCGAGGGTCTGCGCTCTAAATCGGAGGCAGTCTGCGGCACAGCGGAGCGGAGACGCATGATGTGGAATTCAGGCGTAAGTGATGTCGTCTGACTATCTTTATCGGGACGCTCCAAAAATTACATATTAATATTAATTTTTGTCAATATTGCTCAGCCTAAAGTGTTGGAGACTGTTGTTTACTCATGAAACGTGAACTGGACTTGGGTTTGTGTGAGACCTGAGTTGAGCTGCTGCGACAGGGAGTTTCTGACGAGCTCCGCCTCCTTCAGATCGGACCCTTCCAGCAGCGACAGGTCCAGGACTACAGGCTCCCGGGACATGGCTAACACCTGGAACAGACACAGACGCACCAGGAGTTAGACAGGTCCAGGACTACAGGCTCCCGGGACATGGCTAACACCTGGAACAGACACAGACGCACCAGGAGTTAGACAGGTCCAGGACTACAGGCTCCCGGGACATGGCTAACACCTGGAACAGACACAAACGCACCAGGAGTTAAACAGGTTCAGGACTACAGGCTCTCGGGACATGGCTAACACCTGGAATAGAAATAAAAGCACCAGGATTTTGACAGGTCCAGGACTACAGGCTCCCGGGACTGGCTAACATCTGGAACAGACACAAACGCACCAGGGGTTAGACAGGTCCAGGACTACAGGCTCAAACGCACCAGGGGTTAGACAGGTCCAGGACTACAGGCTCAAACGCACCAGGGGTTAGACAGGTCCAGGACTACAGGCTCCCGGGACATGGCTAACACCTGGAATCAACACAAACGCACCAGGAGTTAGACAGGTCCAGGACTACAGGCTCAAACGCACCAGGAGTTAGACATGTACAGGACTAGAGGCTCCTGGGATGTGGCTAACACCTGGAACAGACACAAACACACCAGGAGTTAGACAGGTCCAGGACTACAGGCTCCCGGGACATGGCTAACACCTGGAACAGACACAATAACCCCTGGAATCAAAACAAGCGCACCAGGAGTTAGACATGTACAGGACTAGAGGCTCCTGGGATGTGGCTAACACCTGGAACACGCACAGGATCATTCAGTTAATCAATAATTGTGTTTTTATAAGAACTAAAAAATAAGATTTGTGGTCATTTTAAGAGCAAATTTTGTCTTTTTAATTCAGTCTATTGACCCTTTGCACCTACGTCACACGATCACGTGGGTGCACCATAATGGACGGCAAGAGTATCCGAGCGCAGAATTACGGGGAGCGCAAAAGTAACAAACTCACAGTGATTGCAATTATTTTTGTCACTTAAGCGATGGCTACTTCTAACTCATGTTCAGTTCAGTTGTCAGTGGAAGCAGGACAACTTTTACGCGCTCACAAAGCGCGGTATTTTGAGAAAGTGAAGATCGCTAGCTTAGAAACGGACCCTTACCTGTTTCCTCCTGCAATGCTCACAGATTTAATCAAAACGTCAATATCATTCATTTTCTACCGCTTGTTCCCGTTAGGGGTCGCGGGTGACTGGAGCCCATCCCAGTGACTTTTGGCCTTAGGTGGGGTACACCCTGGACAGTGGCCAACCGTGGGTTCTCTCCGGGTTCTCCCACCGTCCAAAGACATGACTGTGTAGGGTAACTGAGAACTCTAAATTGTCCCTAGTGAATGAATGTGAGAGTGAATGGTTGTCTGTCAATGTCTCTGTCTCTCTGTGTCAATATCATCATAATCAATATATTTTATTCACAAATAATAATTTTGTGGATGTAATATGTATTATCCATTTTGCAGGCTTGAGTCTATATACATACATGCATACATACAAGTTAATTTCTTGGCTGGATAACTAACGCCGTGCCCCGCATAACTTTGACGGTTTCACATATTCAGATATGTTTTCGTGTAAAATGTCATACACTTGTAACATTGGCATTGACTTAACTTGTAAAAAATGCTCACTGCAAATCCGTGAGTACTTGGATGGCTTCCAGTTCTTTGGATTTATTGCTGCTACCCATCGCCGTCTTCTGTCTTCATAAACAGGTAAACGATAAAAGGCTACATTGGACTTACGGCTTTGCCTGTTAGTGCAGCCAACCGCACAACAGGATATCACCATTTTACGTGTAAAATTGATCAATGTTAGCTTACTAATAGTTAGGTTTAGGGCAAATTTCGATCATTTTACCTCGCACAAACAGCGCTTCCGCCGTCCGTCATGGCAAAGTGGGCGTTCCATGACGTCACATGCAAAGGGTCAATAGTAATTTTTTTCATATCAACTTATTTATTTTGTCATAAAGTTTGATTTCATAAAGCAGGTCATAAAATTGAACAATAGTTAACGTGTTTAAGACAATGGCAATGAAAAGAAATGAAAGATTGTTGTTTGGTCTCTGTAACCCTGAATAATAGTCAAATTGTGATGTTTCTTCCTACAATAATTGTATCTAGGGCTGGGCAATCCAGACAAAAATTATTATCTGGATATTTTTGGAGTTTCCCGATAACAATATTCAGACGTTATTATGTCAATTTAACAGAAATGTGTGAAAACATGTCTTTAAACGTATTAGTTGACGTTTAATTATCAAACAAATGTAAAATATCTGTACAATTTATCACAAAAGTGCAAAACTATCAGCTAATACGTTTTTTTATGCTTTTTTTGTAGCAATTTTTACCGATGAACTCAATATTCAAAATTTAGCATATCTTCAAAACAATATTCAGTATATTACCTACATTTCGATACATTGCCCAATGTGACTCATAACATTTAAATTATCGTAACAGAGTCGCTTTACAATAATGTGAGAAGAAACATCACATTTTAACGAATACTGACAACAAACAGTGAAATCCTTAATATGCTCCGGATCAAACGTCAAAAACTTTACGACCCGTGGGCCTTGTATGAATTTTTAAATCTGTATCAGCAAATATTGGTTATATGTAACAGCAGCAAGATAAATATTGGATATTGGCATCGCGTCAATAAATAAATAAATAAAAATCCATGTTGGCCCATCCCTAGTTTTTTTTCAACAAATTTTTAGAAAAGTAAATTAAGAAAAGAGCTCTGAACCAGCATGTCATTCCTCTCTAGATCAGAGCGCTCTTTGTTTTATCTGTGTTATTCTACAGTTGTATGTTCTGTCTTGTGTGTTTTTCCGCTGCGGCCTGTGGGTTCAAGACAGAGTTCTTTCAGGTCAAAATGATGTAATGTTGAAAGTTAAAGAGCTGCTGCCATCAGTGAGTGACAGATCAGTGCGAGTGAAGAGAGAATCAAAACATCAGTGCAACTTGTTTTCAGACTTCAATTAGGCTTCACTGTTGTTGCCGCCTGTTTTCTCATTGTTTTATCAAATTGAAACTGGCATTAAGTTGAATTAAACATGACAATCACAGTATTTTGGTCACCACAAACGATCAGAGCAGCATCTCAAAGACAAATGGTCCACTCTTCAGTAATGAAGTGAAGAAGCTACTTGGATGAGTGGTGAAACATTCACTCTTAAAACATTGTCCAGTTGACAGAATGAATTCCTTTTGCTAAAGCTTATGACGGGGGTTTGTGGGTTTTAAAATCCTACAGAGTCAAACTGTTGAACACGTTGTGTTTTTGTTGGTTTCGTCACAGTAAAGTTTGACTTTTGAAGTCATAAAGAGCAAAGACGCGTGACAGAGTAGACCGCGCATGCGCAGTGAGCCGTGTTTACTTCTGCGAGAAACTTTATGTGACGTCACCGCAGGAGGAGGGAGCGCGAGCGGCGGAGCAGGGGCCACGCGCCTCACGCAGCTGTGAACTTTTAACAGGGCTAATGCTAACATGCTAACGGCTAAAACATTAGCCACACGCAGCGTGCGTCAGCTGACAGTCCGAGTGCACGCGCACACCGCCGCGTGGGCTCCTCCGGTGACCGCGGACGAAGCGCGTTCAGAGGAAAAACACAAGAAACACGGAAAAAACACAGTTAAAGACGGACAGTTGTTTACCTGCGGTCCATGCGTCAGGACGCACGCAGACATCAGCATCAGCAGGCCACGCCCACGACGTAACCTGAGCCTCGGCCCCTCAGCACTGGCCCACACACAGCTGTCAATCACCTGAGGATCCACGCGCGGCAGAAAACCCTGAGAAACACGGAGTTTACGCAGGAAACGTCCCGTTCATCCGAGCGCTCTGTCTTCACTGTTTGTGTGTTTTATAAAAGCGGGACCGACGTAAACAACAAACACCACACACGCTCTGATCTGTGTGGACTGTGCGCCTGCAGGGGGCGCGCGTGTGTCCTCTGTGTAGTCCTGCTGTAGACCTGGTTTAAACTTGGTTTTAATCCTTGTCTAGAGCTGGTTTATTCCAGGTTTTAGCCCTGGTTTAGACCTGATTTAGTCCTGGTTTAGCCCTGGTTTAGTACTGGTTTAGTCCTGGTTTAGACCTGATTTAGACCTGGTATAGTCTGGTTTAGTACTGGTTTAGTCCTGGTTTAGACCTGATTTAGACCTGGTTTAGACCTGCTTTAGTCCTGATTTAGACCTGGTTTAGTTTGGCTTTAGACCTGATTTAGACCTGGTTTAGACCTGGTTTAGTCCTGGTTTAGTCCTGGTTTAGACCTGGTTTAGTCCTGGTTTAGTCCTGGTTTAGTCCTGGTTTAGTCCTGGTTTAGACCTGGTATAGTCTGGTTTAGTACTGGTTTAGTACTGGTTTATTCCAGGTTTTAGCCCTGGTTTAGACCTGATTTAGTCCTGGTTTAGCCCTGGTTTAGTACTGGTTTAGTCCTGGTTTAGACCTGGTATAGTCTGGTTTAGTACTGGTTTAGTACTGGTTTAGTCCTGGTTTAGACCTGGTTTAGACCTGCTTTAGTCCTGATTTAGACCTGGTTTAGTTTGGCTTTATACCTGATTTAGACCTGGTTTAGACCTGGTTTAGTCCTGGTTTAGTCCTGGTTTAGACCTGGTTTAGTCCTGGTTTAGACCTGGTTTAGTCCTGGTTTAGACCTGGTTTAGTCCTGGTTTAGACCTGGTTTAGTCCTGGTTTAGACCTGGTTTAGTCCTGGTTTAGACCTGGTTTAGTCCTGGTTCAGTTCTGCAGATGTTGTTAAAGCCTTTCATGTTTCAAAAGCCTTGGACTCGTTTCTGGCGTCGTGGACAAAACCATCTGGAAATAAAGTTGAATTTCGTCTCATTTTTTTTAACTTAAAACTTCAATAAATCAGTTTTAGAAATAGATATTAAAAAAAAAAACTCTGTACATTTCGTCTAAATCTTGTTGAGTCCAGATTGTACAGTTTGGTGTAGGATCTATTTTAAGGCTGATCTTTATGTCTCGAGGGACAAAAATGCATTTGAAGAAAACGTCCTTTGAAGTTTGGTGTCGTTTTTGTCACTTTTTGCCGCATTTTTGTCACTTATAGTTGTTTTTTGTCACATTTTTGTTGTTTTCAGCTGCATTTTTGTCGCTTTTAGTCACAGTTTTGTCACGTCTAGTTGCATCTTTGTTACTCAGTTGTTTTTTTGTCACTTTTAGTCACGTTTTTGTTGTTTTCAGCTGCATTTTTGTTGCTTTTAGTCACATTTTTGTCACTTTTAGTCAAATCCTTGTGTCCTTTGTGTCAGACTCTTGTTGAGTCCAGATTGTACAGTTTGGTGTAGGATCTACTTTAAGGCTGATCTTTATGTCTCGAGGGACAAAAATGCATTTTAAGAAAACGGCCTTTGAAGTTACAATGTCCCAGAGAAATCTATGGATGAAGTGGATTCAATGGAAGAATAAAACATCTTTAGGAGCAGATTGGACACGTTTGTTGTTTCCACATGAAAGTCGATATGTGAGAGAGAAAACTGACTGATTTTGCCTGTAGTGTCTCACCTTAAAGGGCCCCTGACAGGTCGGACGACTCATTTGACAAAAATGCAGTTAAGACAAATATATTTCAAATTTTGTTAAAATACTTCACAAATTTTATCATGGTTTAGCAATTTTTTCGTTTTTGTTTTACTTCCTGGTTGTAAATGATGACATCTAACTAGGAAATTACCATAGCAACCATCCTGTACATGGGGCCAAAACTCATGTAATGTTACAGACTTTTTTTATTTTACAAATAAAAATACAAAAATACACCTTTATTTTGTTGAATCAATGTTTAAATGGTCAAAAAAGTAGTTTATTTTGTATTTATATTTACAACAGGTATTAATACACTGAATAAAGTCAAAATTAGAAAATGATTAAAAACCTGTCATACGCACTTTAAATACGCATTAAAGGGCCCCTGACAGGTTGGACGACACATTTGACTAAAATGCAGTTAAGATAAATGTATTTCAATGTTTGTTTACACATTTTATACCAGTTCGGTGTTTTTTTTTTTTTTTTTTTTTAACAAATAAAAATACACGTGGCACCTTTATTTTGTTGAATCAATGAAAGAAGTAGTTTATTTTGTGTAAATTCTGCATAACCTTTGTCTCCACACTGTGATGTCATCAGTTTGTTTACTTCCTGTCATTTTCAACATGTTTTTCAACTTTTCTCCACAAATGGCGACCTGATTGGTGTAAGTATTAATACGCTGATTAAAGTCAAAATTAGAAAATCTTTTAAACCTGTCATACACACTTTAAACAACAAATGGAGTCCTCCTGCAGCAGTGCCCGGTTCACACTTGTGCGTTGGTTCAGGCCTCTCCGGCGCCCTCTCCAGCGCCCCCTGTGGCGTCCTCGTGCACGTGTCCAGATAAGGGCCCATATAAGCCCAGCAGCTGCGGCCGTGGCTCTGCTTCTCTTTTTGTTTCAGACAAAGATGGAGGCTCTGTGTGCCGTTCTGCTCCTCGTCACCGTGGACCTCCTCTCCGCCGCCAAGGTGAGACTCATCAAACACTTTTCTACAAGATCGTGCGGTGACGCGCGCCAAACTTTGTGATCTTGGACTAGGATTATTGACAAAGTGGAACGAGACAGAACTTTCGCAAGACGAGATTTTGTTCATGAGACGAGATGAGATGAGATTTTCATAGTTGTTTTTTTTTTTTGTTTTATTGAACTTTTTATAACATTAAAATGTAATTTTTTTAACTTGTTTAAAGAATTGAGAAAAAACAAGCCAATAAACTGCTTTTCTTTGATAAGTTTTAAATATGAAATGTGGCATTTTAAGACAATAAAGAACAAACTGAATATTCTCTTAAATAATAATTCTCTTACACTCTTCAGTATTTGTGCAGAAAAAAAACAATGTATTCAATAATTTTCACAAGATTTCTTGAACAATCTTGAGGCTTTTCAATCTTTAGACAAAGATTCAATCTTTAGACACACCCCTCGAACGAACAGAAGGATTCATTGAGATCTAATTCTAATCCTGATTTATTTAAGTTTTAAGTAAAAAAAAAAAAAAAAAAGGCTCAATTTTAAAATTTAGGCCAATTTTCAGTTAGATCCATATGGTTAGATCTAGTTTACTCAAAAACTAAATAATAAATCCCAAATCCACAATGTCATTTCTTTCTCTTTTTTTGTAACTAATACGTGTCCAAAATGAAGAAATTTAAACCTGGTTCTGTCCATTTTTCAAATTTAAATGTCACAAATTTTGGCCGTTTTTACTCATAAAATGCCTTGTTTCTATAAATGAACATTCCATAATGAACAACATGTATATATTTTTTCTTTCATTTATGTGACTAAACTACAGGAAAAGTTTCAAATAGGTATTTTTAAATTTAAGATTTTTTCCTGTTTCACCTTCTTAAAAATGATTGTGACCTGAATAATCGATTAATCCAAAGTGTGTGTGTGTGTGTGTGTGTGTTGTGTGTGTCTGTGTTGTGTGTGTGTTTGTGTGTTTGTGTGTTTGTGTGTTTGTGTGTGTGTGTTTGTGTGTGTGTGTGTGTGTGTGTGTGTCTGTGTTGTGTCTGTGTTGTGTGTCTGTGTTGTGTGTCTGTGTTGTGTGTGTGTGTGTGTGTGTGTGTGTGTGTGTGTGTGTGTGTGTGTGTGTGTGTGTGTTTGTGTGTGTGTGTTTGTGTGTGTGTGTGTGTTGTGTCTGTGTCTGTGTTGTGTGTGTGTGTGTGTGTGTGTGTGTGTGTGTGTGTGTGTGTGTGTGTGTGTGTGTGTGTGTCTGTGTCTGTGTTGTGTGTGTCCAGCTGGGTGTGGTGCAGACAGAAGGGGGCGCTGTGGAAGGCCGTAGCCTCAGCACTGGGCTCTTCAGCAGAGTCGACGTCTTCAAAGGAATCCCCTTCGCCGACGTCCCAAAGAGATGGGAGAAACCCACACCACACCCGGGATGGACCGGTACCGACCCAAGACCTGGTTTAGACCTGGTTTACACCTGGTTTAGTCCTGGTTTAATCCTGGTTTGGTCCTGGTTTAGTCCTGGTTTAGTCCTGGTTTAATCCTCTTCTGGTGCAGGTTTAGTCCTGGTTTAGTCCTGGTTTAATCCTGGTTTAGTCCTGGTTTAATCCTCTTCTGGTGCAGGTTTAATCCTGGTTTAGTCCCGGTTTAGTCCTGGTTTAATCCTCTTCTGGTGCAGGTTTAGTCCTAGTTTGGTCCAGGTTTAGTCCTGGTTTAATCCTCTTCTGGTGCAGGTTTAATCCTGGTTTAGTCCCGGTTTAGTCCTGGTTTAGTCCTGGTTTAATCCTCTTCTGGTGCAGGTTTAATCGGGTTTAGTCCCGGTTTAGTCCTGGTTTAATCCTCTTCTGGTGCAGGTTTAGTCCTGGTTTGGTCTTGGTTTAGTCCTGGTTTAATCCTCGTCTGGTGCAGGTTTAGTCCTGGTTTGGTCCTGGTTTAGTCCTGGTTTAATCCTCTTCTGGTGCAGGTTTAGTCCTAGTTTGGTCCAGGTTTAGTCCTGGTTTAATCCTCTTCTGGTGCAGGTTTAGTCCTGTTTAGTCTAGGTTTAGACCTGGTTTAGACCTGGTTTAGACCTGGTTTAGTCCTGGTTTAGACCTGGTTTAATCCTGGTTTAGACCTGGTTTAGTCCTGGTTTAATCCTCGTCTGGTGCAGGTTTAGTCCCGGTTTAGTCCTGGTTTAATCCTCTTCTGGTGCAGGTTTAATCCTGGTTTAGTCCCGGTTTAGTCCTGGTTTAATCCTCTTCTGGTGCAGGTTTAGTCCTGTTTAGTCCTGTTTAGTCCTGGTTTAATCCTCTTCTGGTGCAGGTTTAGTCCTGTTTAGTCTAGGTTTAGACCTGGTTTAGACCTGGTTTAGACCTGGTTTAGTCCTGGTTTAGACCTGGTTTAATCCCGGTTTAGACCTGGTATAGTCCTGGTTTAATCCTCGTCTGGTGCAGGTTTAGACCTGGTTTAGTCCTGGTTTAGACCTGGTTTAGACCTGGTTTAGACCTGGTTTAGACCTGGTTTAGTCCTGGTTTAATCCTCGTCTGGTGCAGGTTTAGACCTGGTTTAGACCTGGTTTAGTCTTGGTTTAATCCTCTTCTGGTGCAGGTGTTCTGAAGGCCACTCAGTACAAGGAGCGGTGTCTTCAGGTGAACCTGCTCCAGACCAAGACCCAGGGCTCCGAGGACTGTCTGTACCTCAACATCTTTGTGCCGCAAGGATCCCAACGTAAGACACCTGCTCGAGTCCTGGTTCAGACCTCCTTTAGTCCTGGTTTAGTCCTCCTGGTTTGGTCCTCCTGGTTTTGACCTTCTGGTTTAGTCCTCCTGGTTTAGTCCTCCTGGTTAAGTCCTCCTGGTTAAGTCCTCCTGGTTTGGTCCTCCTGGTTTTGACCTTCTGGTTTAGTCCTCCTGGTTTAGTCCTCCTGGTTAAGTCCTCCTGGTTTGGTCCTCCTGGTTTAGTCCTCCTGGTTTAGTCCTCCTGGTTTAGTCCTCCTGGTTTTGACCTTCTGGTTTAGTCCTCCTGGTTTAGTCCTCCTGGTTTTGACCTTCTGGTTTTGACCTTCTGGTTAAGTCCTCCTGGTTTAGTCCTCTTGGTTTTGACCTTCTGGTTTAGTCCTCCTGGTTAAGTCCTCCTGGTTAAGTCCTCCTGGTTAAGTCCTCCTGGTAAAGTCCTCCTGGTTTTGACCTTCTGGTTTAGTCCTCCTGGTTTAGTCCTCCTGGTTAAGTCCTCCTGGTTAAGTCCTCCTGGTTTAGTCCTTCTGGTTAAGTCCTCCTGGTTTGGTCCTCCTGGTTTTGACCTTCTGGTTTAGTCCTCCTGGTTTAGTCCTCCTGGTTAAGTCCTCCTGGTTAAGTCCTCCTGGTTTAGTCCTTCTGGTTTAGTCCTCCTGGTTAAGTCCTCCTGGTTAAGTCCTCCTGGTTTAGTCCTCCTGGTTTAGTCCTCCTGGTTTAGTCCTCCTGGTTTTGACCTTCTGGTTAAGTCCTCCTGGTTTAGTCCTCCTGGTTTTGACCTTCTGGTTTAGTCCTCCTGGTTAAGTCTTCCTGTTTTAGTCCTCCTGGTTTTGACCTTCTGGTTTTGACCTTCTGGTTTAGTCCTCCTGGTTAGTTCTTGGTTTAGTTTGGTTAAGTCCTTGTTGAGTCCTTGTGTAGTCCTGGTTTAGTCCTGGATTAGTTCTGGTTTTGTCCTCCTGGTTTTGTCCTGGCTTAGTCCTCTTGGTTCAGTCCTTATTTAGTCCGTCAGATTTAGATCTTCTAGTTTAGTCCTGTTTTATCCATCTGTAAATACCTCTGATGTTTTACCAATTTAGAGGGGCCTTTTTGCTCAGGTTTCGTCTTTGCTTAGTCTTTGTTAAGACCTGGTTTTGACCTGGTTTTGACCTGGTTTTGACCTGGTTTCGACCTGGTTCTGACCTGGTTTTTCCATGGTTCTTCCCTGGTTTTGCACTGGTTTTTCCCCTGCTTCTGACCTGCTTCTGACCTGTTTTTTTCCTGGTGTTTTTCCTGGTTCTTCAGTTTTTTTCCCCTGGTTTTGACCTGTTTTTTCCCTGGTTTTGACCTGTTTTTTTCCTGGTTCTTCCCTGGGTCTGACCTGGTTTTGCCATGGTCTGACCTGGTTCTGTCCTGGTTCTTCCCTGGTTCTGACCCGGTTCTGCCCCGGTTCTCCTCCCAGTCTCTCAGAACCTGCCTGTCATGGTGTACCTGTTTGGGGGTGCATTTTTGCTGGGCGCCTCTAACGACGTGGAGTTCCTGGGGCAGTCTCTGTACGACGGGGTGGAGCTGGCCGAGCGAGGAAATGTCATCGTCGTCACCGTCAACTACAGAGTCGGGACGCTCGGGTTCCTCAGCAGCGGGGACCACCGGATGCCAGGTAGGACTACCACCTGGTTCAGACCTGGTTCAGACCTGGTTCAGACCATGATCCTGGTGTTTTTTTTCTCGTTGGTTATTCATAAATCAAGTTAATGTCAATAATAACTGACCAATCAGGTGATTCCTTTTCCAGCCGGTTTCGCTTGTGTTAGCAACAGGTTTGATTGACAGCTAACGCCCACGTTGCCGCTGTCCCCTCCCACCGAGGGGCGGAAACCGTTAACAACCTCGCTCCTGATTGGTCCGTGTAGTTGCCATGATACACACTTGGATTTACAAATATGGAGTCTGGCTCCACTTTAGCCGCTATAACTGCTAACTCCACTTTAGCCGCTATAACTGCTAGCTCCACTTTAGACACTATAACTGCTAGCTCCATTTTAGCCGCTATAACTGCTAGCTCCACTTTAGACACTATAACTGCTAGCTCCACTTTAGCCGCTAAAACTGCTAGCTTCACTTTAGCCACTATAACTGCTAGCTCCACTTTAGCCGCTATAACTGCTAGCTCCACTTTAGACACTATAACTGCTAGCTCCACTTTAGCCACTATAACTGCTAACTCCACTTTAGCCGCTATAACTGCTAGCTCCACTTTAGCCGCTATAACTGCTAGCTCCACTTTAGACACTATAACTGCTAGCTCCACTTTAGCCGCTAAAACTGCTAGCTCCACTTTAGCCGCTATAACTGCTAGCGCCACTTTAGCCGCTAAAACTGCTAGCTCCACTTTAGCCACTATAACTGCTAACTCCACTTTAGCCGCTATAACTGCTAGCTCCACTTTAGCCGCTATAACTGCTAGCTCCACTTTAGACACTATAACTGCTAGCTCCACTTTAGCCGCTAAAACTGCTAGCTCCACTTTAGCCGCTATAACTGCTAGCGCCACTTTAGCCGCTAAAACTGCTAGCTCCACTTTAGCCACTATAACTGCTAGCTCCACTTTAGCCGCTATAACTGCTAACTCCACTTTAGCCGCTATAACTGCTAACTCCACTTTAGCCGCTATAACTGCTAGCTCCACTTTAGCCGCTATAACTGCTAACTCCACTTTAGCCGCTATAACTGCTAACTCCACTTTAGCCGCTATAACTGCTAGCTCCACTTTAGCCGCTATAACTGCCAGCTCCACTTTAGCCGCTATAACTGCTAGCTCCACTTTAGCCGCTATAACTGCTAGCGCCACTTTAGCCGCTATAACTGCCAGCTCCACTTTAGCCGCTATAACTGCTAGTCACGACTGGCTTCATTTGGCTGGAGCCAAACGCTATGAAGTCACACTCCTACAGTCCACAAACACTTAAAACCCGTAGAATTTAAATCTAATGTGAGAGAATTATTGAAAGCCTCCAGTCGCCACCATTCTGGAATTTTGATCACGATATAAAAATATGAAAGCACGTTACTGACTTTAAACATGCAAATCTGTCATAAAAAGTTGCAATTTTGCAAGACAAAACATGCCAAGTAACAAGATTTTAAACATACAGATTTGTGAGGGAAAAAAAAAACTTGTTGGGGAGAAAAATGCAAACCCTAACCCATGCAAATTTTCAACTTTTTCTGACATTTGCATCTTCTGATCCATCCTGATTCAGTCCTAGTTCACTTCTCGTTCAGTCCTTGTTGAGTCCCAGTTCAGACCTTTTTCAATCTTAGTTCAGACCTGGTTCAGTTCTTAGTTCAGTCCTTGGTTCAGTCCTGGTTCAGTCCTGGTTCAGTCTTGACTTAGTCCTGGTTTAGTCCTGGTTCAGTTTTGTTTCAGTCCTGATTCAGTCTCTCTTCTGGGCTTGTTTCAGTCCTAGTTGTGTCCTGGTTTAGTCCTGGTTCAGTCTGGCCTTGGGCGCCGGCTGCAGGTTTCCCATGATGCCCGGCGGTGGGTTATCTCGCGGTCAGATAAAGCTGGAGCAGGGCGCATGTCCAGGAGCTTTTTTTACTCAAAACAAACAGAGGATTCGCCAAAGCAACCAAAACTTTCACTTATTTTGTTGAGTTTGGTTCGGACCAAAACTGCAGCTGCCCTCTTTCCCTTCAGTCCTGATGTAGAGCGGGTCTGGTCCTGGTCCAGTCCTGGTTCAGCCGTGGTCTTGTCTAGTTCTGGGTCGACTAACGACTAAAAGAAGCCAAAAGTGCTCAAAACTGTTACAGGGCAGGTCATAAAAACATATGATACTGCAGCACCTGGCTAGCTCAGTGCTAGCTCAATGTTAGCTCAGTGTTAGCTCAGTATTAGCTCAGTGTTAGCTCAGTGTTAGCTCAGTATTAGCTTAAAGTTAGCTCAGTGTTAGCTCAGTGTTTGCCCAGTGCTAGCTCAATGTTAGCTCAATGTTAGCTCAGTGTTAGCTCAGCATTAGCTCAGTGTTAGCTCAATGTTAGCTCAGTGTTCGCTCAGTATTAGCTCGGTATTAGTTCAATGTTAGCTCAGTGTTAGCTCAGTGTTACCTCAATGTTTGCTCCGTGCTAGCTCAATGTTATCTCAGTGTTAGCTCAATGTTAGCTCAGTGTTAGCTCAGTGTTACCTCAATGTTTGCTCCGTGCTAGCTCAATGTTAGCTCAGTGTTAGCTCAGTACTTCCTGTCTAAATCTAAATAAATACTAAAAGATCATTCAGATTTAAAGATGTAAATTTGAAATTTCTCCTGTTGTTTACTCACATAAATGTAAGAAAAATAGATTACAAGTTTAAAATGTCACATATTTGGGACATTTCAATTTGAAAAATGGACAGAACCAGGTTTAAATTTCTTTAGTTTTTGAGTAAACTGAATCTAACTGAAAATGATCCTAAAAATTCTAATTTCGTCAAATTTTTCTGACTTAAAATTTCTGTTTTGTCAAAATCTTGAGTCCAGATTGTACAGTTTGGTGTAGGATCTACTTTAAGGCTGATCTTTATGTCTCGAGGGACAAAAATGCATTTTAAGAAAACGACCTTTGAAGTTACAATGTCCCAGAGAAATCTATGGATGAAGTGGATTCAATGAAAGAATAAAACATTTTTAGGAGCAGAATGGACACGTTTGTCACTTCCACATGAAAGTCGAGAGAGCAAACTGACCATTTAAAAAAGAGTTTTGCCTGTTGTGCCTCGCGTCGCTGCAAATTGTCCCTGTATTTTCAATGGTACGTCGCCTCTTGATGACATCACACAGGGATGGATACAGTCCACATCCAACTGAAAAAAATCCATTCATTTTAATTTTAACTACAAGAGTAAACACGGAGTTTAGGAGTGTTATTGGGTCAAATACAGACACAAAGACTTGGAGAAGAATAAAGTGGTCGAACGGCACAAATTTACCTAAATATCCAACAATGCTAGCGTTAGCTGTTTATTTTTCGGAGGAAACTCGAGGTCTATTAAGACTTGGCTTTGACTTGATTTTAAAGGTCCCATATTCTGCTCTTTTCCCCTTCACACAGTCTATTCTAAGGGCTTTGTTGATACATTTTTGCGTTGTGCAATATCCATAACATAACAGTTTACAAAAAGACACCCATTTCTTGGACTGGCCCCCCTCCTTGTAAAAGCAAACGGCTCACTCTGAGATCTGATCCCCCCGAACAGAGAGCAGGCTGCCTCCCCCGCCCAACTCGCGCGCCTCCCCCGCCCAACCCGTGACGAAGCCTAAAGTGGAGATGGTGCATGCGCCGTGTGCTCCGGTAAACAGCGATACACAAACACTGAATAAACATTTTCTGGTCCTGACGGTGCGTCGTGCTGAGTCCTACGTCCTGGATCTGACCTGGAGTTTGACGTGCTCCAGGGCCTCAACCACGGACGTTGCCGTTTGGTAAATAACAAGCTAACTCTTCTATCTGTCGTATCCATCGTGTAATTACTGTGTAGCATTAGCATTAGCTGTTTTTATTCTTGCGGCTGCGCGCTTCCTGGAGGCGTGGCTTAAACACCGCGTCATCCTGGTGAAGCCGCGTCATCTTAGTGAGGAGCCCCCGTCTGCTGCTCAGCCGAGGGGGACGGAAAAGACAGTTCTCTAGTGAAAACATGAGGGAATCAATCAAAAAACCACTTTGGGCACAACATACGAGGCCCAAATAGCACTGGAGGAAGGTTAAAACCTCTGAAAAGTCCATTTTGCAGGATATGGGACCTTTAATTAGTTGCGCTCAAAATAGACATAATTAACCAGGAAACGCATTAGAAGAGGGAAAAAATTGAGTTTCCCATTTAATCAACAGAAAGATTCCACACGACAGACCATTCTGTTTTAAAACTCAGCTCTACTTCCTGTCATTTTAAACTTTTATTTTTCAAAATGGCTTCACAAACTGTAACTAAAGATGTAAAACTATGATAAATATTTACCACAGGTGCCCTCCCAACAAAATAATGGCAAACATAAGAACCTTCAGACAAACTCAGAGAGAAAATATATTCAAAACGTTGCTACTTGAACCAGAAGCGTTGACTTTCTATTGAGTTCAGGACAGTTTTCAGGACAGTTTTCTGTGCTGTTTTCTGTGCAGTGGCAGGGCATCTGGTTTAAATCGCCCTCTTTGTCTGTGTTGTGTCTCAAAGGGAACTACGGCCTGTGGGACCAGCACGCCGCCATCTCCTGGGTCAAACGCAACATCGAGAAGTTCGGAGGAAACCCAGACAACATCACGATCTTCGGGCAGTCGGCCGGAGCAGCCAGCGTCAGCTATCAGGTCAGTCTGCTTCAGGTCAATCTGCTTCAGGTCAGAGTCTGCTTCAGGTCAGTCTGCTTCAGGTCAGAGTCTGCTTCAGGTCAGAGTCTGCTTCAGGTCAGTCTGCTTCAGGTCAATCTGCTTCAGGTCAGTCTGCTTCAGGTCAGAGTCTGCTTCAGGTCAGTCTGCTTCAGGTCAATCTGCTTCAGGTCAGAGTCTGCTTCAGGTCAGTCTGCTTCAGGTCAGAGTCTGCTTCAGGTCAGTCTGCTTCAGGTCAGTCTGCTTCAGGTCAATCTGCTTCAGGTCAGAGTCTGCTTCAGGTCAGTCTGATTCAGGTCAGTCTGGTTCAGGTCAGAGTCTGCTTCAAGTCAGAGTCTGCTTCAGGTCAGTCTGCTTCAGGTCAGTCTGCTTAAGGTCAGTCTGCTTCAGGTCAGAGTCTGCTTCAGGTCAGTCTGCTTCAGGTCAGTCTGCTTCAGGTCAATCTGCTTCAGGTCAGAGTCTGCTTCAGGTCAGTCTGCTTCAGGTCAGTCTGCTTCAGGTCAGTCTGCTTCAGGTCAGTCTGATTCAGGTCAGTCTGCTTCAGGTCAGAGTCTGCTTCAGGTCAGTCTGCTTCAAGTCAGAGTCTGCTTCAGGTCAGTCTGCTTCAGGTCAGTCTGCTTCAGGTCAATCTGCTTCAGGTCAGAGTCTGCTTCAGGTCAGTCTGCTTCAGGTCAGTCTGCTTCAGGTCAATCTGCTTCAGGTCAGAGTCTGCTTCAGGTCAGTCTGCTTCAGGTCAGTCTGATTCAGGTCAGTCTGGTTCAGGTCAGAGTCTGCTTCAAGTCAGAGTCTGCTTCAGGTCAGTCTGCTTCAGGTCAGTCTGCTTAAGGTCAGTCTGCTTCAGGTCAGAGTCTGCTTCAGGTCAGTCTGCTTCAGGTCAGTCTGCTTCAGGTCAATCTGCTTCAGGTCAGAGTCTTCTTCAGGTCAATCTGCTTCAGGTCAGTCTGCTTCAGGTCAGTCTGCTTCAGGTCAGAGTCTGCTTCAGGTCAGAGTCTGCTTCAAGTCAGAGTCTGCTTCAGGTCAGTCTGCTTAAGGTCAGTCTGCTTCAGGTCAGAGTCTGCTTCAGGTCAGTCTGCTTCAGGTCAGAGTCTGCTTCAGGTCAGTCTGCTTCAGGTCAATCTGCTTCAGGTCAGAGTCAGCTTCAGGTCAGAGTCTGCTTCAGGTCAGAGTCTGCTTCAAGTCAGAGTCTGCTTCAGGTCAGTCTGCTTCAGGTCAGAGTCTGCTTCAGGTCAGAGTCTGCTTCAGGTCAGTCTGCTTCAGGTCAGAGTCTGCTTCAGGTCAGTCTGCTTCAGGTCAATCTGCTTCAGGTCAGAGTCAGCTTCAGGTCAGAGTCTGCTTCAGGTCAGAGTCTGCTTCAAGTCAGAGTCTGCTTCAGGTCAGTCTGCTTCAGGTCAGAGTCTGCTTCAGGTCAGAGTCTGCTTCAGGTCAGTCTGCTTCAGGTCAGAGTCTGCTTCAGGTCAGTCTGCTTCTACTTCAGGTCAGAGTCTGCTTCAGGTCAGTCTGTTTCAGGTCAGAGTCTGCTTCTGCTTCAGGTCAGTCTGCTTCTACTTCAGGTCAGAGTCTGCTTCAGGTCAGTCTGCTTCAGGTCAGTCTGCTTCAGGTCAATCTGCTTCAGGTCAGAGTCTGCTTCAGGTCAGTCTGATTCAGGTCAGTCTGCTTCAGGTCAATCTGCTTCAGGTCAGAGTCTGCTTCAGGTCAGTCTGCTTCAGGTCAGTCTGCTTCAGGTCAATCTGCTTCAGGTCAGTCTGCTTCAGGTCAGTCTGATTCAGGTCAGTCTCCTTCAGGTCAGAGTCTGCTTCAGGTCAGAGTCTGCTTCAAGTCAGAGTCTGCTTCAGGTCAGTCTGCTTCAGGTCAGTCTGCTTAAGGTCAGTCTGCTTCAGGTCAGAGTCTGCTTCAGGTCACTCTGCTTCAGGTCAATCTGCTTCAGGTCAGAGTCTTCTTCAGGTCAATCTGCTTCAGGTCAGTCTGCTTCAGGTCAGTCTGCTTCAGGTCAGAGTCTGCTTCAGGTCAGAGTCTGCTTCAGGTCAGAGTCTGCTTCAAGTCAGAGTCTGCTTCAGGTCAGTCTGCTTAAGGTCAGTCTGCTTCAGGTCAGAGTCTGCTTCAGGTCAGTCTGCTTCAGGTCAGAGTCAGCTTCAGGTCAGAGTCTGCTTCAGGTCAGAGTCTGCTTCAGGTCAGAGTCTGCTTCAAGTCAGAGTCTGCTTCAGGTCAGAGTCTGCTTCAGGTCAGAGTCTGCTTCAGGTCAGAGTCTGCTTCAGGTCAGAGTCTGCTTCAGGTCAGTCTGCTTCAGGTCAGAGTCTGCTTCAGGTCAGTCTGCTTCAGGTCAGTCTGCTTCAGGTCAGAGTCTGCTTCAGGTCAGAGTCTGCTTCAGGTCAGAGTCTGCTTCAGGTCAGTCTGCTTCAGGTCAGAGTCTGCTTCAGGTCAGTCTGCTTCAGGTCAATCTGCTTCAGGTCAGAGTCAGCTTCAGGTCAGAGTCTGCTTCAGGTCAGTCTGCTTCAGGTCAGAGTCTGCTTCAGGTCAGAGTCAGCTTCAGGTCAGAGTCTGCTTCAGGTCAGAGTCTGCTTCAAGTCAGAGTCTGCTTCAGTTAAGTCTGCTTCAGGTCAATCTGCTTCAGGTCAGAGTCTGCTTCAGGTCAGTCTGCTTCAGGTCAGTCTGCTTCAGGTCAATCTGCTTCAGGTCAGTCTGCTTCAGGTCAGTCTGATTCAGGTCAGTCTGCTTCAGGTCAGTCTGATTCAGGTCAGTCTGCTTCAGGTCAGAGTCTGCTTCAGGTCAGAGTCTGCTTCAGGTCAGAGTCTGCTTCAGGTCAGTCTGCTTCAGGTCAGTCTGCTTCAGGTCAGTCTGATTCAGGTCAGTCTGCTTCAGGTCAGTCTGATTCAGGTCAGTCTGCTTCAGGTCAGAGTCTGCTTCAGGTCAATCTGCTTCAGGTCAGTCTGCTTCAGGTCAGTCTGCTTCAGGTCAGAGTCTGCTTCAGGTCAGAGTCTGCTTCAGGTCAGAGTCTGCTTCAAGTCAGAGTCTGCTTCAGGTCAGTCTGCTTAAGGTCAGTCTGCTTCAGGTCAGAGTCTGCTTCAGGTCAGTCTGCTTCAGGTCAGAGTCTGCTTCAGGTCAGAGTCTGCTTCAAGTCAGAGTCTGCTTCAGGTCAGAGTCTGCTTCAGGTCAGAGTCTGCTTCAAGTCAGAGTCTGCTTCAGGTCAGAGTCTGCTTCAGGTCAGTCTGCTTCAGGTCAGAGTCTGCTTCAGGTCAGTCTGCTTCAGGTCAATCTGCTTCAGGTCAGAGTCTGCTTCAGGTCAGAGTCTGCTTCAGGTCAGAGTCTGCTTCAGGTCAGAGTCTGCTTCAAGTCAGAGTCTGCTTCAGGTCAGAGTCTGCTTCAGGTCAGAGTCTGCTTCAAGTCAGAGTCTGCTTCAGGTCAGAGTCTGCTTCAGGTCAGTCTGCTTCTGCTTCAGGTCAGAGTCTGCTTCAGGTCAGTCTGCTTCAGGTCAGTCTGTTTCAGGTCAGAGTCTGCTTCTGCTTCAGGTCAGTCTGCTTCTGCTTCAGGTCAGAGTCTGCTTCAAGTCAGAGTCTGCTTCAGGTCAGTCTGCTTAAGGTCAGTCTGCTTCAGGTCAGAGTCTGCTTCAGGTCAGTCTGCTTCAGGTCAGAGTCTGCTTCAGGTCAGTCTGCTTCAGGTCAGAGTCAGCTTCAGGTCAGAGTCTGCTTCAGGTCAGAGTCTGCTTCAGGTCAGAGTCTGCTTCAAGTCAGAGTCTGCTTCAGGTCAGAGTCTGCTTCAGGTCAGAGTCTGCTTCAAGTCAGAGTCTGCTTCAGGTCAGAGTCTGCTTCAGGTCAGTCTGCTTCAGGTCAGAGTCTGCTTCAGGTCAGTCTGCTTCAGGTCAGAGTCTGCTTCAGGTCAGTCTGCTTCAGGTCAATCTGCTTCAGGTCAGAGTCAGCTTCAGGTCAGAGTCTGCTTCAGGTCAGAGTCTGCTTCAAGTCAGAGTCTGCTTCAGGTCAGAGTCTGCTTCAGGTCAGAGTCTGCTTCAGGTCAGAGTCTGCTTCAGGTCAGTCTGCTTCAGGTCAGAGTCTGCTTCAGGTCAGTCTGCTTCAGGTCAATCTGCTTCAGGTCAGAGTCAGCTTCAGGTCAGAGTCTGCTTCAGGTCAGAGTCTGCTTCAAGTCAGAGTCTGCTTCAGGTCAGTCTGCTTCAGGTCAGAGTCTGCTTCAGGTCAGAGTCTGCTTCAGGTCAGTCTGCTTCAGGTCAGAGTCTGCTTCAGGTCAGTCTGCTTCTACTTCAGGTCAGAGTCTGCTTCAGGTCAGTCTGTTTCAGGTCAGAGTCTGCTTCTGCTTCAGGTCAGTCTGCTTCTACTTCAGGTCAGAGTCTGCTTTAGGTCAGTCTGTTTCAGGTCAGAGTCTGCTTCTGCTTCAGGTCAGTCTGTTTCAGGTCAGAGTCTGCTTCTGCTTCAGGTCAGTCTGCTTCAGTTCAGAGTTCTGTTCGTTTTGCACGGTATGTCTCCTTTAAGATGAGTAAACACTTTCAGACCAATCCGCCCGAAGGAAAACAACCCACAATGTCCATGAACGATACGCTCTCTGTTTGTGTTTGTGTTTAATTCTAAAATATTTGTGTCCTCTGAGTTAATTCTAAAGTATTTGTGTCCTCGTCTGCAGATGCTGTCTCCGTACAGTAAGGGCCTCTTCCGCAGGGCCATCTCTCAGTGTGGGGTGGCCCTGAGCCCCTGGGCCCATCAGAGGAAGCCCTTCAATCTGCTGAAGAAGGTCAGTGTGGACTTCAACAGGGAAGCACAACCTGGACCTCTGTTTGACTGCACCAGGAAGACTACCACTACTACTATTAGTACTACTACTATTACTACTACTAATACTGCTACTACTACTATTACTACTACTAGTAATATTATGTGTGTGTGTGTGTGTGTGTTGTGTGTTCAGATTGCCAGTAAAGTGGGCTGCTGGAGGACAGACGTGGACCTGATGGTCACGTGTTTGAAGATGAGTGACCCAGTGGGACTCACCATGGCCGGAAAGATTGATGTACTGCTGCTGCTCGGGAGAGGTACCTCTACTACTACTACTACTACTACTACTACTACTACTACTACTACTACTACTACTACTACTACTTCGGCTACTACTACTACTACTTCCTCTTAATAAACAACTCATTTGATGTTCTCCAGTCAGGTTTTAGACCTCATCACAGCACTGAGACTGCTCTTATCAGGTGACAAATGACGTCCGCCTGAACACTGACGCGGGCAAAGCCTCAGTCTTAATTCTGTTAGATCTGAGCGCTGCTTTTGACACTGTCCATCATGGGATCCTCTTACAGAGACTAGAGCAGAGGTTCCCAATCTTTTCTGGCCAGGACCCTCAAAATAACCATGCAACCGACTCGAGACCCCACAATGAAATGAAAAATAATTTAAAATGTCAAAGCATGTTAAATCAGGTTTAATAATGGTTATTTGAACACTAAAAGACACAATTCTTAATTAAAAAAATAGAGCAAATACAGGGTCATATTTGTTCAAATTAGATCTTGAAATCATCTCCTGACCCCCAGCTCATCCCTCGAGTCCTGACCCCCGCTTTGGGAACCACTGGACTAGAAGACTGGGTGTGCATGATTGGCACCGCCCTAAATTGGTTGAAATCCTACCTTGAGGACATTTGTTGAGATTGGTAACTGTGTCTTAGACCACATGAGCTTGACCTGTGGGTGCCCCAAGGGTCAATCCTGGGACCCCTTGTGTTCACCCTCTACATGTTGCTGTTAGGTCAGTTATACTCAGCACTAATGTGTCTTATCACACTCTGCAGATGTAACTCAGCCTGACAGCAGGTGAATATGGACCATTCACACTGTCACTGCATCCAACAGATCAGTGTGTGGATGCAACAATATGTTTAGTAAAATCTTAAATATGATCATGTTCACGAGGTGAAATGTGTCGTCGAACCTTTAAGCATTTAACTTTTAACTTTAACTTTTGTGTTTAGTCACTTTCCACCACTAGGCAGAGCTGTAGAACACTGTCATAATTACTTTTCTGTTTCCTGTGGAAGGCGTGGTGATGGACCTCCTGGAGCTCGCCCCGGTGGTGGACGGGGACTTTATCCCGGACGAGCCCAGCACACTGTTCTCCAACGCGGGACAGTTCGACTACATGGCCGGCGTCAACAGCATGGACGGGCACATCTTTGCCGGAGTGGACGTGCCGTCGATCAACCAACGCAACAAGAACACGACGGAGTGAGTCTGAGGAGAACGGACGGGGGAAAGACAGAGGTGCAATTATTGGTGGAAAGATTGTGGGAAAGTGGTGGTAAATTCAAGGAAAATTGGTGGTAAACTTGAAGAAAATTGGTGGTAAATTCAAGAAAAATTGGTGGTAAACTTTAAGAAATTTTGAAGAAAATTGGCGGTAAATTTGAAGAAAATTGGTGGTAAATTCAAGGAAAATTGGTGGTAAACTTGGAAGAAAATTGGTGGTAAACTAGAAAAAAATTTGAAGAAAATTGGTGGTAAATTTGAAGAAAATGTGAAGAAAATTAGTGGTAAATTTAAAGAAAATTGGTGGAAATAACTGAGGAAATTTGGTTTTAAGAAATTGAGGAACATTTGTGGAAAAATTTGCGGATGATTGGTGGAAGATTTTTTATTTAATTTAATTTAATAGTTACATTTACCCCAAAAACTCATTTGTCTAGACCAGATGGGGCCAAACTAAGGTCAAACCTGTGATGTCATCAAAACGCGACACGCCATAGCAAAAACAGAGACAATCTATAGACAACTGACTGAAACTGAATAAACCCTGACAGATCGTACAGTGGACGTCTCTGAAACAAAAGGATATGTGCGTTCATAAAGGGACGTGTTTGTGTCTCAATGCTAACGCTAATGCATAACAATTTAACAGTAAACAACCCAACTGACGTTCTGTGCACAGAGTCAGTCATCGTCCATCTCTGCGACAACAACAAGTGCGATAACGATATTTTTTCCGATATATTGTGCAGCTAAGGGCCAAATAAACTGGTCCGAGGGCTGCGCTGGGCCTCAGACTCTTTCTCTCTCAGGGCTCAGGTGCGTTCGGTCCTAGCCGGTCTCACCAAAGAGCGCTCCGGACCCATCCTGGACCGGGCCATGGACCTGTACTCGTCGACGTGGGGCTCCCCTCCGGATCCGTCCAAGCTGAAGAAGAGCGTGGCCGACATTGAGACGGACTTCCTGTTCCTGGTGCCGACTCAGATCGCGCTCAACCTGCACGCCAAGCACAGCAGGTCAGAAAGGCAGACTGTTTTCCCTGGGATTTGTCTGTCTCGATCTGCGTGAATGTCAACACCGTGTGATGCTGCAGGGAAAAATAAGCCTTTTGCTGATAGAGAAGACATTACAAAGCCATATTCGTCCATTTTCTTGTCTAAATATCTGTATCTGTGTAGTAGTCTTCACTCACTTGTACCTCCTTGTATCAGTAGTCTCCCCCCTCGTGTCAGTAGTTTTCACTCACTCGTACCTCCTCGTGTCAGTAGTCTTCACTCACTCGTACCTCCTCGTGTCAGTAGTCTTCACTCACTCGTACCTCCTCGTGTCAGTAGTTTTCACTCACTCGTACCTCCTCGTGTCAGTAGTCTCCCCCCTCGTGTCAGTAGTTTTCACTCACTCGTACCTCCTCATGTCAGTAGTCTTCACTCACTCGTACCTCCTCGTGTCAGTACTTTCCTCCTCATGTCAGTATTTTCTCCCTCGTGTCAGTAGTCTCCCCTCTCGTGTCAGTAGTCTTCACTCACTCGTACTTCCTCGTGTCAGTAGTCTTCACTCACTCGTACTTCCTCGTGTCAGTAGTCTTCACTCACTCGTACCTCGTGTCAGTAGTCTTCACTCACTAGTTCTACCTCGTGTCAGTAGTCTTCACTCACTCGTACTTCCTCGTGTCAGTAGTCTTCACTCACTCGTACCTCGTGTCAGTAGTCTTCACTCACTCGTACTTCCTCGTGTAAGTAGTCTTCACTCACTCGTACTTCCTCGTGTCAGTAGTCTTCACTCACTCGTACCTCCTTGTGTCAGTAGTCTTCAATCACTCGTACCTCCTCGTGTCAGTAGTCTTCACTCATTCGTGTCAGTAGTCTTCACTCACTCGTACCTCCTCGTGTCAGTAGTCTTCACTCACTCGTACCTCCTCGTGTCAGTAGTTTTCACTCACTCGTACCTCCTCGTGTCAGTAGTTTTCACTCACTCACCTCCTCGTGTCAGAAGTCTTCACTCACTCGTACCTCGTGTCAGAAGTCTTCACTCACTCGTACCTCGTGTCAGTAGTCTTCACTCACTCGTACCTCCTCATGTCAGTAGTCTCCCCCCTCGTGTCAGTAGTCTTCACTCACTCGTACCTCCTCATGTCAGTAGTCTCCCCCCTCGTGTCAGTAGTCTTCACTCACTCGTACCTCCTCGTGTCAGTAGTCTTCACTCACTCGTACCTCCTCGTGTCAGTAGTCTCCCCCCTCGTGTCAGTAGTCTTCACTCACTCGTACCTCCTCGTGTCAGTAGTCTTCACTCACTCGTACCTCCTCGTGTCAGTAGTCTTCACTCACTCGTACCTCCTTGTGTCAGTAGTCTCCACTCACTCGTACCTCCTCATGTCAGTAGTCTCCCCCCTCGTGTCAGTAGTCTTCACTCACTCGTACCTCCTCGTGTCAGTAGTCTTCACTCACTCGTACCTCCTCGTGTCAGTAGTCTCCCCCCTCGTGTCAGTAGTCTTCACTCACTCGTACCTCCTCGTGTCAGTAGTCTTCACTCACTCGTACCTCCTCGTGTCAGTAGTCTTCACTCACTCGAACCTCCTCGTGTCAGTAGTCTTCACTCACTCGTACCTCCTTGTGTCAGTAGTCTCCCTCCTCATGTCAGTAGTCTCCACTCACTCGTACCTCGTGTCAGTAGTCTTCACTCACTCGTACCTCCTTGTGTCAGTAGTCTCCACTCACTCGTACCTCCTCGTGTCAGTAGTCTCCCCCTTCATGTCAGTAGTCTCCACTCACTCGTACCTCGTGTCAGTAGTCTTCACTCACTCGTACCTCCTCGTGTCAGTAGTCTTCACTCACTCGTACCTCCTCGTGTCAGTAGTCCCCCCCCTCGTGTCAGTAGTCTTCACTCACTCGTACCTCCTCGTGTCAGTAGTCTCCACTCACTCGTACCTCGTGTCAGTAGTCTTCACTCACTCGTACTTCCTCGTGTCAGTAGTCTCCACTCACTCGTACCTCGTGTCAGTAGTCTTCACTCACTCGTACCTCCTCGTGTCAGTAGTCTCCACTCACTCGTACCTCGTGTCAGTAGTCTTCACTCACTCGTACCTCCTTGTGTCAGTAGTCTCCACTCACTCGTACCTCCTCGTGTCAGTAGTCTCCCCCTTCGTGTCAGTAGTCTTCACTCACTCACCTCCCCGTGTGTCTGTGGTCCAGCGGCGCGCGCACGTACTCGTACCTGTTCAACATGAAGACCCGTATCCCAGGATTCCCGGCGTGGGTGGAGGCGGAGCACGCCGAGGACCTGCAGTATCTGTTCGGGAAACCCTTCTCCTTCGCTTTGGCCTATTTCCCCCGACACCGCGACCTGTCAGGCTACATGATCAAGTACTGGAGCAACTTCGCACGCACTGGGTCAGAACCGGACCAGGACTAGACCAGAACGGGACGAAGACCGGACCAGGACGGGACCAGGACTGGACCCGGACTGGACCAGGACTGGACCAGGACGGGACCAGGACTGATGGACAGAACATTTTCTAAACAAGGACTTAATCGGGGGAAAAAACTGAGAAAAACCAGAATTAAACCAGACCTGAACCAGGACTGAACAAGGACTGGACCGGGACTGGACCAGGACTAGACCAGGACTGGACCAGGACTGAACCAGGACTAAACCAGGACTGAACCAAAACTTTAAAAACTGAACATGATCTGAGTCTGAACTAAACTGGGGAAGAACCAGGACTAGACCAGGACTGGGACTGAACCAGGACTAAACCAAAACTTTAAAAATTGAACATGGTCTTACTCAGGACTAATCTAGGGAAGAACCGGGACTGAACCAGGACTGGTCTGGGACTGAAGGAGGATTTGACACTTTTCAGTCCAATTTAAAAAAAAAAGGAAAAAAGTGTCCAGTGTAAAAATGACTTACAGTAAACACAGTCCTTTTACTTTTGTCTTTGTTACTTTCCACCACTGACTGAACCAGGACTGAACCAGGACCAAACCAGATCTAGACCAGGACTTGAGCGTCCTCCTCTTGTTCGCAGTGACCCGAACTCGGGCGAGAGCCGGGTCCCAGTCCCATGGCCCAGATTCACCCCCAGCCTCCAGCCGTTCCTCAAGATCAACCACCAGATGTTCAAGGCCTCCGTCAGGTCAGCGCCCGCCGTCTCAAACCAGACGAGTCAGAGCACGATCTTAACGAGGTTCAAGAGGAGCTTCAAGAACAAGAAATGGAAAAGAGACAATAGAAAACAACAATTACACTGAAATAGTCTGTTCTGCAGATGATCAAACGTTTAGGACACACTCAAAAAACAACCTGAAACCTCCTAAAACTGAAATCAAAGTCCAACCATGACTTCTGTAACGAGCAGCTCCTGTTCTTGTGGATCATAAACTAGTTGCGGCGCTTGATTCAAGAGTTTCAGGAGGTGAGAGGGACATTTGTCCAAGTGTCCGTCTACATCTGGAACTGCGTGCATTTGAGTAAACATCATCCTTAAAGGTTCTCAGTTGGATTTAGAGGAACATCAGACTTTCTTCACCTTCAGTGTCCCATGTTTGTGTCTCTGGTAAAGTCCGAGCTGCCGTTCTGTGTCGTTCAGGAGACCAGGCCTTTGGAGATGTTTATGTGTTTTGTCTTCAGTGTCAGATGAGTTTGATGTCATTGGGCTGCAGTCGCTCCAGTAAAGCCTTAATTGGGTCGAGGAGCATCCAGTGTCTGATAAACGACCAATCAGATCCTCCAGCTCAGAGCCAATCAGATCCTCCGGCCTGGGGTCCATTGTTTTGGATCTTTTCTGTTCCATTACCTTCAGGATCTTTTAATGAATTCAAATGTTAGTCTGACTGCGTCCCTCACAGCGATGGACAGAAACTCAACAACCACCACCTTCAAACAGAACGTGTTTGTGCCTCAGAGCGTCCTGACAGGTGACACCTGACAGAAAAGGACACTGAGCCGTATTTTTGCTCAGATTTGTGCTTTTAAGGCACGTGGTCCTAAACCTTTGATCAGCTGCTGAACATTTCAGTTTAATTGTTGTTTTCAATCACATTTTTTCTCCGTTTCGTTTTTGTCTCACTCACATTTCTTCTTGTTCTTATTGAAGCTCCACTGAACCTTGTCCAGATCCAACTGTGACTTTTGTCTTTGATTCACCTGAACGTGTTTGATTTTTTTTAAAGCTTGTTTTGTTTCCACAGCTACGACCTCAGAACGGAATATGTGTCCTTCTGGACCTCGACCTACAGCAACCAGACCCTCACAGACCTGGACCTGGACTAGACCAGGACCAGGACTGGACCAGGACTTAAACCAGGACTAAAGCAGGACAGGACCAGGACTGAACCAGGACTGAACCAGGACTAAACCAGGACTAAACCAGGACTGAACCAGGACTGGACCAGGACTGAACCAGGACTGAACCAGGACTGGACCAGGACTGAACCAGGACTGAACCAGGACTAGACCAGACCCTCACAGACCTGGACCAGGACTAAACCAGGACTAAACCAGGACTAGACCAGGACTAGACCAGGTCTAAACCAGGACTAGACCAGGACTAAACCAGGACTAGACTAGGACTGGACCAGGACTGAACCAGGACTAGACCAGACCCTCACAGACCTGGACCAGGACTAAACCAGGACTAAACCAGGACTAGACCAGGTCTAAACCAGGACTAGACCAGGACTAAACCAGGACTAGACTAGGACTGGACCAGGACTGAACCAGGACTAGACCAGACCCTCACAGACCAGGACCAGAACTAAACCAGGACTAGACCAGGACTGGACCAGGACTAAACCAGGACTGGACCAGGACTAGACCAGGACTCGACCAGGACTAGACCAAGTCTAAACCAGGACTAATCCAGGTCTAAACCAGGTCTAAACCAGGACTGGACCAGGACTAGACCAGGACTAAACCAGGACTAAACCAGGTCTAAACCAGGTCTAAACCAGGACTAAACCAGGTCTAAACCAGGTCTAAACCAGGACTAAACCAGGTCTAAACCAGGTCTAAACCAGGACTAAACCAGGTCTAAACCAGGTCTAAACCAGGACTAAACCAGGACTAAACCAGGTCTAAACCAGGTCTAAACCAGGACTAGACCAGGACTAGACCAGGACTAAACCAGGACTAAACCAGGACTAAACCAGTATTTTAAAACCTGTAAATAAAATAAAATAAATGAACAAACAAACTGTATTTTTCTCATATTTTAAAAAGAAAACAACAACAACACTCACTGAATGAGTTTGAACTTAAACATTTATTTGTCTTCAGTATAAAAATATTCTTTGTGGTTGATATTCACCGAACGCTACACCAATCTATTTTAAAACAAACACCTTTAAAGTAACAGTACGTAACTTTCTGGACTCTCGTGGACCTTCTCCGTGCAGACAGACCAGTTTAATGCCGTACTGTGGGATATTACAGCGTCAGAGTCAGGTTTGTGGAGATGCAGCGGCACAATGTGAGGAATTTTACACATTTTTTCAGAGCAATAAAAAAAAAAATCAACAATGAAAACAACACAGTGTATTTATGTTCGCTAAAAAGTTACGCACTGGGGCTTTAAATCGTGTGCGAGAGAGAATGCGCCACAGCGGATGGAAACGAGCAACAATCCGGCGCGTCCCGACCAAAGAAATAAATAAACAAACAAAAATATACACATTCATTTTCACTGAATCAATCTTTAAAAAATATGTGTATCATTTTTAAACAAAAGGTTATTGGACGTGAACAAAGACCATTTCAGAGCAGAAGTTTCATTTGTTTCATATTTATTTTCTTGTCTTCATCTTGTCTGGGATGAACGGTTATTATTTATTTTTATATTTTGAATTCACAAATGAAATAAGTGAATTTAACTGTTCAGATGTAAAAGATCACAGATGCAGCCTTTCCTTCAGCTCAGTGTTAAGTCTAGTACCGTTGCCGTCCACAGGGGGGCTCCAAAACCCCAGAACCACCAGGTGAATAGAGTAGTCATGTAGTGTGTTTATTTAGCTTTACAAACGACCCTCCCCCTCTTTCACTCTCACCCCTCTCTTTCCCCCTTTCTCTCTTTACCCCGCACTCTCTCTCTCTCTCCCCCTCCCCTTTCTCCCCTCTCTCTCTCTTTCCCTCCCTCCCTCCCTCCTGTCCCTTCCCTCTCTCTCCCTCCCTCCCCTCTTTCTTGCTCTCTCTTTCTCCCCCCTCTCTCTCCCCTCTCCCTGCACTCTCTCCCCCCGTCTCTCGCTCTCTCACCCACCCTCTCCCGCTTTCCCCTCTCCTTCTCCCTCCCTCCCTACCTCTCCTCTCTTTCTCCCCCCCCTCCTCTCTCTCCCCCATTTCCCTCCTCTTCCTGCATCCCCCCTCCCCTCTCTCCTTTCCTCCTCCCCCCTCTCTCCTCGCCCTTCCCTCCTTCCCCCTCTTTCTCTCACCCCTCTCTCTCTCTCCCCCCTCTCTCTCTCTCTCTCTCTCCCCCCCTCCCCCCTCCTTCCCTCCCTCTCTTTCTCCCCCTCCCGTTGATGGCCCGCTCTGTGGTTGATCCGGTCGAGGACCTGCAGCTGTCGGAGGCTTCAGTGTCTCAGATCAAAGGGTCAAAAGAAACAGTTGGTCGGCAATTCCTGAAACGAAGAAGACAATTATCAGGAAATGTGTGCGTTAAGTCACTAAAACACACACGATTAAACTGTCAGAAGTGCACGGGAGGTCAGACCGCTCATTTCACAAAAACGAAGAAAAAGTTTGATCATTTTAATCAAGTTTTAGTCTCAGGTTGTGGTCATTTTACCTGAAATGATGATGAAATGGACAGTTAAAGGGCCCATGACAGGTTGGACGACTCATTTAACCAAAATGTAGTTCAGATAAACATATTTCAAAATCAGCTAAAATTCTTTACAAATTTTACACCGTTTTCGCAATTTTTAGCTTTTTAATTTTACTTCCTGGTTGTAAATGATGACATCACGCTAGAAAATTACCATAGCAACAACACTGTAAACTGGGCCAAAACTCATCTAATGTCACATTATTTTGATTTGACAAATAAAAATGAATGTGAACGCCTTTATTTTGTTGAATTCAATGGGTCAAAAAAGTTGTTAATTTTGTGTAAATTCTGCATAACATTTGTCTCCCCAGTGTGATGTCATCAGTTTGTTTACTTCCTGTATTTTTCAACAGGTTTTTCAACTTTTCTCCACAAACTGTGACCTGATTGGTGTAAAACTATAATTTATATTTACAACAAGTATTAATGCACTGAATAAAGTCAAAATTAGAAAATCATAGAAACCTGTCATACGCACTTTAAACTCTACGCAGTCAGTGAAAGAGCTCAAATATTTCAGATAAACTGTGTGAGCGCTCATGTTTCCGAGGTCCAGAACGCCACAAAGTTTCACAGACGACAATCGAGCTCCACCGCCACAGCAATTAACGATTAAAAACAAAATATGGTACGTCTGGGATGGACAAAAGTCACTGCCGCCTGTTTCTACAGGAAACGACAAATGTTTACTCTTTGTACTTTGCCTTTTTATTCACCTTATTCTGCCCCGCCCACTTTTGCCTCTTTTTGCCACAGATTCGCACTTTTGTTGTAAACACACAACAAGAACTCCGTTAAAGCTAATGACGAACGAGAGCAAAGTCTGGCCGCTAAAATTTTACATAAAGTAGATTGATTTGTGTAAAATGTTTAATGAACACGAGCAACAACAAGTCACAACGTAACGATTTCCTGAAAACGTCTTTTTAGTCGAGTAGACAAAAATGTGACAAAAATGCGATTGAGTGTGACAAAAACGTGGAAAAAAACAGAATAAAGAGACAAAAATGCGGCAATAAGTGACGAAAACGCAACAAGTGACAAAAATGTGAGAAAAAGTGACAAAAATGTGACAAAAAAACAGAAGAAAGTGACAAATGCACGACAATAAGTGACAAAAACGTGACAAGAACGCAACTAGAAGTGAGAAAAAATGACAAAAATGTGATTAAAAGTGACAAAAACGTGGAAAAAACGGAATAAAGTGACAAAAATGCGACTAAATGACTGACAACAATGTGAGTAAAAGTGACGGAAGAAAGTGACAAAAATGCAGGGAAAAGGTGAAAAAAATGTGAGAAATATGTGAGAAAAACGTGAAAAGTCTCGCCGCTAAAATGTTAAATAAAGTAGATTGATTTGTGTAAAATGTTTAATGAACACGAGCAACAACAAGTCACAACGCAACGATTTCCTGAAAACGTCTTTTTAGTCGAGTAGAACTTATTTTCTGTTGAGCTCGTCTGCTCCGTGTGAACTACAACGGAAACAAGACGGCGGCGCCCACGACAACTTCAGGAATAAGGAGAATAGAACGCAAAAATGGATGTTGGTTTTTGGCGCTAACGTCTCACAGAGCTGTCAGAGCTTTTAACAGATTTTTTGTGACTTTAATCAGACTTTTAACGGACAAAGACCTTCATAAAAGTCAGCACTAAAAGGTAATAAATATTTAATTCAGTATTTCCACACAGGGCAGTTTACATGAGGGGGGCAAAGGGGTCAATTGTCCCAGGCCCCAGGTCTTAGGGGCCCCTCTTCCTATTAGTTTGTATTAGAGGTTTCTTGCCCCGGACCCCCAAATCTCTGATGACGGCCCTGTTTCCACACACAGGGACAGTGTCAGACATTTACACCGTATTTCAGTCGTTAGATTTCTTGCGGTCCGTTATGTTTGACCTGTTGCTAATCACCAATGCTAATCATTTATTAGCATTTTCCAGAGATGGGAGGAAGTCCATGTCACCAGGTCATGAGTCGCAGCTCGGCACTGGATGATATTGAAGTTTTCTGTCACGATTATCACGGCCAAAATAACTACGATTAACGATAATATCACGATAGTTATTAAAACTGCTGAAAGTTATTTATTATAAGTGAAAACAAAAGCGATCTAGAGGAGAACTTAAAGGGTAAGTTGCTTTTTTTCTGCAAAATCTGGTGACAAAATGGCGACTATCTTTGTTGGCGATTATTAAACAAAACGTAGCACAAACGATTATTGTCTTCCCTTTTTATCACCATAAACGATATTATTGTTTATTGTCCCGTCCCTAGTCGCAGCTCAGTCGCCAAGTCATTTTTTAAAAACACTTTTGAAGATCGTTTGTTGTCGACAGTGAGGTTTAAAGTCTACATGACGGGTTCTCATTTTTCTTAGTTTGGAGGAAGGGCATCTGTGTTAAATATGTATCATAGTTGACATCTGTGAAGTTGCAGTTTGTGAAGAAAATTTGAAAAATAAATGTTTAAAATGACAGAAAGTAGAGCTGAGTTCTAAAATGGAATCCCTCTGTGATGTCATCAAAATGTGACGTGCAGTTGAAAAAAAAAGACAGTTAACGCTCAACTGAAACATCTCTCTAACAGTTTAAACCTTCATTCAACAAAATAAAGTTGTTATCATGCATTATTATTTGTCAAATCATAACTATTGTGTATTATGTATGTGGATGTTAGTCCTTGTTTACAGTCTGGTTGCTACGGTAACAGTTGTGGAATTACCTCCATCTATGTCATATTTTCTGCTCATGTTCAACCAGGAACTGACTATAAACTTTATGAAAATAGTCAAACTGATCAAAAACAGGAAAAATGCATCGTGAAATCTTAAATATGATAATCTAAACTACATTTTAGTGACTTGTGACGTCTAAACCGTCATATAGACTTTAAGTTAGAAGCAGAATTAAGTAGCGCTAAATCCTGCGCCTGCGTAGAACAAGAATGCGTCGTGTGTGTTAAAAACAAATTTACTGTTGCGTTTTTACAAAACTAAATTAAAAAACAAATCCTATCAAGTCGTTTGGCTCAAGTCTCAGGGCACAGAGGGCAAGTCTAAAGTCAAGTCATGATCGTTGGTTAAGTGATTCTAAAGTCCTGGAAATTGCGACTCGAGTCTCCCACCTCTGGAATTTTCTACGGAACTTGCTTTTTTTTGTAAAAGCATTTTATTTTTAGTTCTAAAACATGACATGTCAAACTGAAGACGCTCAAGAGCAGGTTTAGAGGATAAAAACAATACAAAAAATGCATAATATTTGTCTTTTAAGACCTGTACGGACGGTAGAAACACTTTGCCGAGGTTTTTTTTTTGTCTCTAAGCTAACGCTAACCTCATTTAATTTAATTTATGATGTTATAATGACACCACAAACTGAACCAACCTTTTCACAAAAACCCTGGAGTTGACATTCTATGAACTTTTTATCGAGTTTGTCTGCTTTATATTTAAGTTCATTAGCATTAGCCTTTAGCTTTGAGACAAAAACACTTTGTTTTATCGACACAGATTTCTCCTTTTGACATATTGACTTTGTACGTAAATGTTTTAACTTGTTCCAGATGTTACTCGCTCTTCGACGTCAGATCTTTTTAATTAGATTTTTTTTTTCTTGCACGACTCGGCTCAGTCCCAACGAGAATGAAGGGAGCCAGATTTGACCATCGTAACTAGCCGAGCGCTAACGTGGTTTAGAGGATAAAAACAATACAAAAAACGCATAATATTTGTCTTTTAAGACCTGTACGTACGGTAGAAACACTTTGTCAGGGGGAAATCTTTTATCAAATGTTATGTTTTTGTTTCTAAGATAATGCTAACCTCATTTAATTTAATTTATAATGTTATAATGACACCACAAACTGAACCAACCTTTTCACAAAAACCCTGGAGTTGACGTTCTATGAACTTTTTATCGAGTTTGTCTGCTTTATATTTAAGTTCATTAGCATTAGCCTTTAGCTTTGAGACAAAAACACTTCTTTTTATCGACACAGATTTCTCCTTTTGACTTTGTACGTGAAGGTTTTAACTTGTTCCAGATGTTACTCGCTCTTCGACGTCAAATCTTTTGTGATTAGATTTTTTTTTCTTGCACGACTCGGCTCAGTCCCACCGAGAATGAACGGAACCAGATTTGACTATCGTAACTAGCCGAGCGCTAACGTGGTTTAGAGGATAAAAACAATACAAAAAACGCATAATATTTGTCTTTTAAGACCTGTACGTGCGGGAGAAACACTTTGTCAGGGGGAAACCTTTTGTCAAATGTTGTGTTTTTGTCTCTAAGCTAATGCTAACCTCATTTAAATTTAATGTATAACGTTATAATAACACCACAAACTGAACCAACCTTTTCACAAAAACACTGGAGTTGACGTTCTATGAACCTTTTATCGAGTTTGTCTGCTTTATATTTAAGTTCATTAGCATTAGCCTTTAGCTTTGAGACAAAAACACTTCCTTTTATCGACACAGATTTCTCCTTTTGACTTTGTACGTGAAGGTTTTAACTTGTTCCAGATGTTACTCGCTCTTCGACGTCAGATCTTTTTAAATTTGATTTTTTTTTCTTGCACGACTCGGCTCAGTCCCACCGAGAATGAAGGGAACCAGATTTGACGATCGTAACTAGCCGAGCGCTAACGTGGTTTAGAGGATAAAAACGATACAAAAAACGCATAATATTTGCCTTTTAAGACCTGGACCTAGAAACACTTTGTCAGGGGGAAACCTTTTGTCAAATGTTATGTTTTTGTCTCTAAGCTAATGCTAACCTCATTTAATTTAATTTATAATGTTATAATGACACCACAAACTGAACCAACCTTTTCACAAAAACACTGGAGTTGACGTTCTATGAACCTTTTATCAAGTTTGTCTAAGTTCATTAGCATTAGCCTTTAGCTTTGAGACAAAAACACTTCCTTTTATCGACACAGATTTCTCCTTTTGACTTATTGACTTTGTACGTGAAGGTTTTAACTTTACTCACATTCGAAGACATCTCCAACTCGTGCTCTGCTCTTGTCAAAACACGATCCGGGAATGATTTCAACGCTTTTTACAAGTCATTTTCACTCCGGTATCGTCCCAAAAGTCTGTACAAGTCTCTTATCCGAAGCGATACTTGGGCCAGTACTTCACGGTCCGTTTGGCCGGCGCCCTCACGCTGGCCTGGGCCTCCCCCATTGGCCCGCCCGGCTGTGGCCTGGCCCGTCCGGCGCGGCCCGGCTCCGGCCGCTCGTCGGCGATGGTGAAGGCCAGGCCGCCGTGCGCGCTGGGGCCGCCGCGGGGCAGGAAGTGGGTGGACACGTGCTGGGACTTGACCCTGGGACTGGAGCCCATCTTGGCCTTGCCGCGCTTGTTGAGGGCCACGTACCACTGGCGGCCCGAGCGGCGGTTCATGTGGGCCACCGAGGCGTACGTGTTGTAGCTGTTCTCCTGGAAGCGCTCGCGGAACTTGCAGTCGTCGGTGAAGCGCTCCTGCCAGAGAGGACAGTAACTGAGATTAACGATAATGTCATGATAGTTATTAGAATGGCTGAAAGTTTGAAAATGTGACGTTATAAATAAGTTCTGACATATTATTAAGGCAAGGCAAGTTTATTTCATACACAAGGCAATTCAAAGTGCTGGAAAAGTTGCATTAAAATCACAAAACACAAAAAGACACACAGAATCATTTTAACATAAAGTGCTTTAAAATAGAAGAGTGCAGATAGATCTTTCAGTCGTTTGCACATCTAAACAGAACTGTTCTTAGCCTGGATTTAAACATTGTCAGAGTGAGGCACCAGCAGGAGGCCGGTCTCACATCTTCAGGGAGACTGTTACAGATTTTAGCTGCAAAAAATGTGTACTTTATTATAAGTGAAAACAAAAACGATCTAGAGGAGAACATAAAGGGTAAGTTGCTTTTTTTCTGCACAGTCTGGTGAAAAAATGGCGACTATCTTTGTTGGCGATTATCACGATTATTACACAAAATGTAGCACAAACGATTATTGTCTTCCCTTTTTATCACGATAAATGACATTATTGTTTATCGTCCCGTCCCTAGTCGCAGCTCAGTCGCCAAGTCATTTTTTAAAAAACACTTTTGAAGATCGTTTGTTGTCGACAGTGAGGTTTAAAGTCTATATGACAAGTTCTAATTTTTCTTAGTTTGGAGGGAGGGCATCTGTGTTAAATATGTATCATACTTTTACATCTGTGAAGTTGCAGTTTGTGAAGAAAAATTGAAAAATAAAAGTTTAAAATGACAGGAAGTAGTGCTGAGTTCTAAAATGGAATCCCTCTGTGATGTCATCAAAAAGCGACGTGCAGTTAACGCTCAACTGACACAGCTTTCTGACAGTTTAAACGGTCATTCAACAAAATAAAGGTGTTATGAGGTATTATTATTTGTTAAATCATAACTAGTGTGTAATTTATGTGGAATTTGGTCCTTGTTTACAGTCTGGTTGCTATGGTAACAGTTGTAGAATTACCTCTATGTCCTATTTGCTGCCCGTGATCAACCAGGAAGTGACATTATAAACTTTATGAAAATAGTCAAACTGATCAAAAACAGGAAAAATGCTCAGTAAAGGGTTAAACGTGTTAAAGGTTTGCGATCCAATTCCATTGCCATATTTTTGTTGTGTTAATGGTTGTACTTTGTTTTTGTTTTTTTTAATTACGTGTTTTAATTTACTTGTTTTCTGTTCAGTTTGATCAGTTTGTTGTAATTTAAGCTCATTCAACAACCGAAGTCTTGTCTTTTAATAAATCTTGTCTGGTACAAGACTTTGTGCATGTCTGCCTCCGGGCCAGCTTCCCCACGACGACAACGATTTATTGAACTGAGAGATGCTGACGTCCCGCGGCTGGATGGAGAGACTCAGTGGGGGCTCCATCTCGGTGATCTGCTGATTCGGGGCCACCTTTAGGAGACTGGATGCTGAAAAGAGTGGGTTATGTAGAAGGAGAGGGCGGGTCGAGAGAACAGAGTCAACCCCTGACTGAGGCGTTACTGGTATGAGACGCTTCTGGGAAACAGAGGCGTGGCCCAGAGACGGCGGAGGAGGCGTGGTCCTGCTCACGAGCCTCAGGTAACATATTAACTACATTAATGGCTGAAACTGTAATACAATGTTGTTGTTTTTCTGTTTTGTTATAATAATAATAATGCATTAGACTCATAGAGCACTTTTTCTCACTCAGACACATCACATTGCATTATTCATTCACTCCACACAGGGAGGAGTCACAGATAGCCTGTTTTTGTCAGGTTAATAGTTTGCCCTGCCTTGTGTCACCTGACCCTGATAATGGCCAGTTTTTTTGTCAGGTTAATAGTTTGCCCTGCCTAGTGTCACCTGACCCTGATAATGGCCTGTTTTGGTCAGGTTAATGGTTTGCCCTGCCTAGTGTCACCTGACCCTGATAATGGCCTGTTTTTGTCAGGTTAATAGTTTGCCCTGCCTAGTGTCACCTGACCCTGATAATGGCCTGTTTTTGTCAGGTTAATGGTTTGCCCTGCCTAGTGTCACCTGACCCTGATAATGGCCTGTTTTTGTCAGGTTAATAGTTTGACCTGCCTAGTGTCACTTGACCCTGATAATGGCCTGTTTTTGTCAGGTTAATAGTTTGCCACACTCGATGGTGACGTCCTGGGACAGACTGACAGAAGTGAGGCTGACAGTGTGCGCCATCAGCCATTCACACACACCACTCTCCATTGGGCATTTGGGTGAAGTGTCTTGCCTGAGGACACAACAACATTTCCTCCTCCAGCGCCCCCCTGTGGCTCCTGGTGTCCCCGCGGTCTCCAGGTCCTGACCAGGCCCTGACGGGAGGTATGAGTAATAATTTTCTGGTTTTTATTGTCATCAAAATTCACAAACTAGGAACTTGTTTTGGCGATAAAGTGCAACATACAACAATGAATAATAATAATAAAAAGGCAAAAATAATTGACTATGCTAAAATAAAATGTGTAGAATAAAAATTAAATACAATATATTTACAAGAACATGAGATCAGAACAACAGCCAAAGCTGGTCTCAACAATGTGGATTTTATATGGATAGATATGGTCCGTTTTAGAACCAGATTAGAACTTTAGGTGAGACACTGCAGGTGAAAAGAAAAAATTTAAATTTAATGTAGAAATAAGGCATTTTATGTAAAAATGGCCAAAAATTCCACATATTTGGAACGTCGACGTCCATTTAAATCTGAAAAATTGACAAAACCAGGTTTAAATTTCTTGGTTCATTTTGTAACATATTAGTTATAAAAATGTACAGAGGGGATTTTGGATTTCTTATTTAGTTTTTAAGTAAACTAGATTGGACTGAAAATTGTCCTAAAAATTCAAATTTTGCCTCATCTCTTCAACTTAAAACTTCAATTCAATCAGTTTTAGAATTAGATATCAACAAATCCCTCTTTATTTTTCGTCTAAATCTTGTTTGGTGTAGGATCTACTTTAAGGCTGATCTTTATGTCTCGAGGGACAAAAATGCATTTTTAGAAAACGTCCTTTGAAGTTTAGTGTCGTTTTTGTCACTTTTAGACGCATTTTGTTGCTTTTAGTCTTGTTTTTGTCAGTTTTAGTCACGTTTTTGGCTCTTATAGTTGTTTTTGTCACATTTTTGTCGTTTTCAGCTGCATTTTTGTTGCCTTTAGTCATGTTTTTGTCACTCCTAGTCACATCTTTGTCACTTTTGTCGCTTATAGTTCTTTTTTTGTCACTGTTAGTTATGTTTTTGTTGTTTTCAGCTGCATTTTAGTCACTTTTAGTCAAATGCTTGTGTTCGTTTGGTCTAAATCCTGTTGAGTCCAGATTGTACAGTTTGGTGTAGGATCTACTTTAAGGCAGATCTTTATGTCTCGAGGGACAAAAATGCATTTTTAGAAAACGTCCTTTGAAGTTACAATGTCCCAGAGAAATCTATGGATGAAGTGGATTCAATGGAAGAATAAAACATCTTTAGGAGCAGATTGGACACGTTTGTTGTTTCCACATGAAAGTCGACGTGTGAGAGAGAAAACTGACCAAAAAACAAAAAATAGTTTTGCCTGTTGTGTCTCGCCTTAATTAATAACATTATTTGACCACGGACTATTCTACAATCAAAGTATCATTCCTTTTCAACAATTTGTAAGTGAAAAAGCAAAACAAACAGAAATACAACACCCTGTTTTGTCAGATATTCACGATGTGGAACAGGTTCATTTTGGATATTTACATATTTTTGATGTTTGGTTTAATCACACATTTGACAACTTACGGCTTTTTTGCGCAATTCCATCAAAAAGAGACAAGATTCTGACTTGAATACGAGCCCGCCAAGCTGTCACATCCGCAGTAAAACCCCGATCATGACCGTAAACGCGCTCGGAGTTGCGTAACGTGATGTGACAGGTTTGAACGTCTCTTCGAATGTCTCTGTTTGTTTTTCCAAAAGGATAATTGGTGGAAAACTCTCTTGATACTTGGTCCGTAGCAGAGCAGCGGAGCGGAAAATCGCCCGAGCAATTACACCAAACATGTCACTGCAGCCGCGGATGTAATGTTTAGAATAAAACAATTATGTCGCAGCGAGACGGTCCCAGGTGTAATTAGATTTCATATTTTCTTTTATAGTTCGTTAAATGCAAACACTCGTGGCGTAATTATAGGGAAAACGTTTGGGGGAAAAAAGCTGGACTGAGAATTAAACAAACATAAGGAACAGTTTACGGCTAAAACGCACTTTGTTCAATCTATATTTTCACAAAGATGGTGAAACTCTGATTTTTAACAGTACAGTAGATCTTTAGGAAGGCCATTAGAGTACAAGTTTAATTCTTAATATCAAATAAATCTTTATAACTCGAGCAGCTTCTCACACTTTTCTTTGCGTCGCCAGAAACTAGATTTATTTACCTTTCAAATGGTGTATGACACAAGCATTTTGGACAAAGTATGCTCTTTTAATAGACGTTTTAGTTTGGACGAATGACAAGAAAAGGACACGGTACAAGGACAAGGAACAGTGTACAGAAGACTCTATGTGGAGCCAGTTTGACCTTGTTTCGTTGTGTTGTGTTTGTTATTTGCATGCCATATCATGTTACACCACTAGAGGGGCGCGATAGCACACCCAGAGGGAAGCAACATGGCTGCAGCTCCGTGCATCGGCTCCTTCACGGACTTTCTTTTATTATCTATATATTAGTGTGCGTCCCTTAAAGGTCCCATAACATGCAAAATGGACTTTTCAGAGGTTTTAACCTTCCTCCAGTGCTATTTGGGCCTCGTATGTTGTGCCCAAAGTGGTTTTTTGATTGATTCCCGCATGTTTTCACTAGAGAACTGTCTTTTCCGTCCCCCTCGGCTGAGCAGCAGACGGGGGCTCCTCACTAAGATGACGCGGTGTTTAAGCCACGCCTCCAGGAAGCGCACAGCCGCAGAATAAAAACAGCTAATGCTAATGCTACACAGTAATTACACGATGGATACGACAGATAGAAGAGTTAGCTTGTTATTTACCAAACGGCAACGTCCGTCGTCGAGGCCCTGGAGCACGTCAAACTCCAGGTCAGATCCAGGACGTAGGACTCAGCACGACGCACCGTCAGGACGGATAAAATGTTTATTCAGTGTTTGTGTATCGCTGTTTACCGGAGCACACGGCCCATGCACCATCTCCGCTCTAGGCTTCGGCACGAGTTGGGCGGGGGAGGCAGCCTGCTCTCTGTTCGGGGGGGTCAGATCTCAGAGTGAGCCGTTTGCTTTTGCAAGGAGGGGGGCCAGTCCAAGAAATGGGTGTTTTTTGTAAACTGTTATGTTATGGATATTACACAACGAGAAAATGTATCAACAAAGCCCTTAGAATAGACTGTGTGAAGGGGAAAAGAGCAGGATATGGGACCTTTAAACGTGAGTGTTTCAGTGTGTATTTCAGTATTATTATATTTAGCGTGGATAGCTGTGTTTTCATTGTGTTCTGAGTAGTTAATGGATGTTCTTTAGGTGTTAGTTGTAACAAGCTAGCCTCATGTTATTACTGTCGGGCCCTTTATCCGCCATCTTACAAACAATTATGTACATTAACCCCACATTAATATATTGTTTCTTTTCTTTATTCATCCTGTAGAAAACCACACTCATACAACATATTCATATTAAAGAAAGTTTCAAAGAATCATTTGGAAGTGGACATTCCCTTCATTCTCCGCCCTCACCTGAACATATATTGGTGATTGCTAGCCGGCACCCGGTAACAAATCATTACAGTCCTCAGTACAAACAGGTTCAAGAAATTCACCCACAAAACTAAGAAGAAAACGTGTAAGCTCTTGGTTTATTTGCGAGTTTATTAAAATGTTGTAGATTTTAAGCAAAACTGTTCCACACATGGTCCCGCTAAAGCTAATGTCCCCATAGATCTAGCTAACGTTAGCATGGGCTACAACGAGTGCTACAAACCCGACTCACATTAAGCCAAAATTATACACATTATTCACTTAAACGAAGTAAACATGATTATATTTAAGATTTTGCTATTTTTTTCCCCCAAGTTTGACAGATTTGGTCAAGTTTATAATGTTACTTCCTGGTTGGACGTGAGCAAAGCTAATTCTACAGCTGTTACCGTAGCAACCAGACTGTAAACAAGGGCCAACATCCAAATAAATAGTTGTGATTTGACAAATAGCTTTATTTTGTTAAAGGATCGTTTAAATTGTCAGGAAAATGTCGGTTGTGTGAAAATTTAACCGGATTTGAGTCGGTGCCAAATTCGTCCAGATGCTTCTGCACAAACATTGCTCTGTTACTACGGCAACTGACATGCTATAAATGACTTTTATCTTTAAACAAGTATATTCAAACTTAACTTTAACTGGAGGCAAAGTGAAGTCGACTGTAAATGTTTGAATGATTGTCTCACATTAGATCTAAATTCTATGGTTTTAAGTGTTTGTGTTGGAAAAAAGCAACACATTTGAATTTCCAGAGTAGAAAGGTCAGTTAGTTTGATTTTCTATAACAAACCATGGACAAAAGACAATATTCTAGCCTTAAATGTGTATTTTAGCTTCAAAAGAATCTAATTTATGGAATAGTATCTAATATATCTCTAGATAAAATGAAAAATGATTGTGGGCTCTACATTTCTGTGAGTATTTTTCCAGTAAAACCCATAAATCTGGATTGTTCCTTCATCAAAAATGCAAAGAGTTGATCATAATTTCCTCAAACATGATGTAAAATACAATAATAAATGTGTTTAAAGCAGCTCTGATGTCACTCACATGTGTCTGAGGCTTTTACTGACACTAAATCATCTACATTTGTCATATTTTGTGATAATCTGAGGTTAATCCCAGTTTCTCTGTGAAATCACATCATGTTCCTCTTCACTTTTGCCTCCATTTGAATTTATATGAGCACAACATTTATGAAAAAACAACATTTAACAGTTAATAAACCCGAGTAAACAGATCAGAGAAACATCGAGGTCGACTGATTATAAACTCATATTTAATGTTGATTGTGACTGTGGCAGGTTCGAGATTTAATGCGTTTTTATCAAAAATTAAACGTTATTAAACTTTCTTAACAAATTCTGTTAAACTTGACCTAAAAATGACCGATGAACTGAGGTCACAACTGACAGAGAACACCTTTAATCATTTCTGGTTCTTTTAAATTATGAAAACAGACAAACCAGACGGCAAAAAATCCATATAAATTAGAAAATAGTTAGGAATTAACAAATAATAATCCCTGACGACTCTTTATTTTGTTGAACGATGGTTTAAAGGTCCCATATTCTGCTCTTTTCCCTTCACACAGTCTATTCTAAGGGCTTTGTTGATACATTTTCTCGTTGTGTAATATCCATAACATAACAGTTTACAAAAAACACCCATTTCTTGGACTGGCCCCCCTCCTTGTAAAAGCAAACGGCTCACTCTGAGATCTGACCCCCCCGAACAGAGAGCAGGCTGCCTCCCCCGCCCAACCCGCACGCCTCCCCCGCCCAACCCGTGCCGAAGCCTAGAGCGGAGATGGTGCATGTGCCGTGTGCTCCGGTAAACAGCGATACACAAACACTGAATAAACCTTTTCTGGTCCTGACGGTGCGTCGTGCTGAGTCCTACGTCCTGGATCTGACCTGGAGTTTGACGTGCTCCAGGGCCTCGACGACGGACGTGCCGTTTGGTAAATAACAAGCTAACTCTTCTATCTGTCGTATCCATCGTGTAATTACTGTGTAGCATTAGCATTAGCTGTTTTTATTCTTGTGGCTGCGCGCTTCCTGGAGGCGTGGCTTAAACACCGTGTCATCTTAGTGAGGAGCCCCCGTCTGCTGCTCAGAGGGGGACGGAAAAGACAGTTCTCTAGTGAAAACATGAGGGAATCAATCAAAAAACCACTTTGGGCACAACATACGAGGCCCAAATAGCACTGGAGGAAGGTTAACACCTCTGAAAAGTCCATTTTGCAGGATATGGGACCTTTAAACTGTCAAAAAATGTGTCAGTCGTCTGTAAATTGTCTTTGTATTTTCAATAGAATGTCACTGTTCGATGACATCACAGAGGGATTCAGTTTTGGAACTCGGCTCTACCTCCTGTCATTTTAAACTTTTATTTTCCGATATTTCTTCACAAAACTGCAACTTCACAAATGTAAAACTATGATAAATAGGAACAAAGGAACGATTAGAAAAACATAAACCTGAACCACTTTAAAATGACAGCGCCGTAAAGTAAGATTCCCACAGTTTTCGAGCCATTTTAGACACAATTCTGCACTTTTTCAATCAAAATCTCTACAAAAATGTGAATATTTTTGTAATATTTTGTCGGCGGAGCAGGCCTTCGTACACTTTTAACTCGTATCTTATTTCTTTAACGTGACGCCTCGGTCCCTGGCGTGTTCCTTCTATAAGCGGAGGATTCTCAGAGCAGTTAAAGTGATGGGACTTGTAAAATACTTGTGCAGCTGTCGGACACAAAGAGCTGCATTTGTCGCACTCCGTTGGGGACTTTCCCATAATCCTCCGGGGCGTGTGCGCCAGCGGACGGACAAAGCCTATAGTTTTAGGATATCAGATGCAAATACGTGGCTTTCAGATGATATTTACGTTGCGTTAAAGGGCCCATGACAGGTTGAAGTACTCATTTTACTAAAACACAGTGAAGATCATTATATTTAAAGGTCCCATAACATGCAAAATGGACTTTTCAGAGGTTTTAACCTTCCTCCAGTGCTATTTGGGCCTTGTATGTTGTGCCCAAAGTGTTTTTTTGATTGATTCCCTCATGTTTTCACTAGAGAACTGTCTTTTCCGTCCCCCTCGGCTGAGCAGCAGACGGGGGCTCCTCACTAAGATGACGCGGTGTTTAAGCCACGCCTCCAGGAAGAGCGCAGCCGCAAGAATAAAAACAGCTAATGCTAATGCTACACAGTAATTACACGATGGATACGACAGACAGAAGAGTTAGCTTGTTATTTACCAAACGGCAACGTCCGTCGTTGAGGCCCTGGAGCACGTCAAACTCCAGGTCAGATCCAGGACGTAGGACTCAGCACGACGCACCGTCAGGACGAGAAAATGTTTATTCAGTGTTTGTGTATCGCTGTTTACCGGAGCACACGGCGCATGTGCACCATCTCCGCTCTAGGCTTCGGCACGGGTTGGGCGGGGGAGGCAGCCTGCTCTCTGTTCGGGGGGGTCAGATCTCAGAGTGAGCCGTTTGCTTTTGCAGGAGGGGGGCCAGTCCAAGAAATGGGTGTTTTTTGTAAACTGTTATGTTATGGATATTACACAACGAGAAAATGTATCAACAAAGCCCTTAGAATAGACTGTGTGAAGGGGGAAAGAGCAGAATATGGGACCTTTAAGATTCTTCTAAAGAATTAACTATTTCTATCTAAGTTTGGCAATTTTTTTAGGTTTAAATTTTTACTTCCTGGTTGTAAATGATACTGTTACCATAGCAACCATGTTTTACACTGGGCCAAAACTCCTCTAATGTCACAGAAATTATTATTTGACAAATAAAAACACATGGGAACGCCTTTATTTTGTTGAATTAATGTTTAAAGAGTCAGGAAAATGTGTTTCTTGGTTGTAAATTGTCCCTGGTGAGTCTCCCTAGTGTGACGTCATCGTGTTTTGGAATTCTGCTCTACTTCCTGTAAATTTCAACATATTTTTCAACTTTTCTTCACAAACTGTCTCTTGATTGGTGTAAAACTGTCATTTATGTTCACAACAGGTTATTTTTACATCAAATATGTGAAAACTAGAAAATCATAAAAACCTGTCATACGCACTTTAAATCAAGTTTGACCAATAATTTACCATATTTTTTGGAGTTTAAAGGTTCATTGCGTAACTTTTGTGCTTGTTTTAATAGAAAACGACAAGTGACGCCAATTTTTAACAATAAAAACCCCTCAATCATCATCGTGTCCTGTCTCCACGATTTTAAATAGATGTAGAATAGTCGGCAGCGTGTCATTTCAGGGAAGTGTTTTTACTTTTTAGGAGCGAAAAAAGATGAAAAAACGAACTAGAAATCATACATTAATCCAGTATCGAGAAGTATATCAGTTATAAATAGAAATAACCACATCTCAATAATAAAAACATTTTTACATACACTATATTGTTCATTAGTTTTGTTGTATTTCACGTACTGTGCTAAAGTCTGGGGTAATAATTATAAAACAGACACTTTTTATCTTGCAAAAAAGAAAAAAACACAATACATAAAACATGAAGCAGGTTAAAGGGGCCTCACACATTTACTTTTTGCAGATTCTAAATTATTAAAGCTGAAAGATATTGTTGATATACTGACATTACACATTTTATTTAAGGCAAAAAAGGGACAATCTCCCCAAAAATATACAAAAATAATTTTCTAAAAGGGAAGAGGAGTATAACTTAAAGGACACATAGTCTGCATTTTTCATATTGTTATTAGCCTTTAAACATGCTGTTGAGTGCCTTAAATTTGCATCTCATGTTTAAAAACAAAAACAAATTCTCTGCCCTGTGTTATCAGTCTCTATGAAATACTGACCCTTACTGAGTGCATCCAGCAGATGGCGCCAGCGCTGTATACAATCTAGTGAAGTTAGCGCTGAAAAGACGTCATTGTGTGGATTTGCTGCAGCAGTTATCGAGTTTAGAGGCAGAAATGCTCAGAACGAGTTTAGCGACGATTTAAGGACTAAAAACAGCAGATAATTCTCAGATAAATGACGTAGATGATCTGAAAATGCGTCTGAAAACTCCAGAAGTTCAGCAGGAAGTGTGTTTGATGCTCGTAGGGAGAGGATTTTCTGATGAACATTCCTCAAAACAGCGAGAATGCAGCTGAATGCTACGTCAGGTTCAAAAAACCTTTTCGGATCAAAAACGTCAGCTCAAAAAAGTCACTGTAGAATATGTGCTTTGAGACTTTGGACTGTAGACTGTAGAACAAAAACTAAAACTATGAACAAAACTAAAAAAGAGCTCAAAGAATGTCCAAGTAATTTGAAGTAAGAAAGGGTTAATGTTGTAAAGTTAATCAAAGTAAATGTTTTTGTCTGAAGCTGCACGATGAGCACAGAAAGGAAACGGTATAAATTAAAGTGACTCTGACAGATGTTTCCTCAGAAAAATAAAGGTATGGTTCTGTAGGTGTTAAAGTGCCCATGAACTACTAATTTAACTCAAATTCAGTTCAGATAAACATATTTCAAAATTAACTAAAATTCTTCGAAACTTTTACACCAGTTTAGTGACTTTTTAGCTTTTTTTATTTTACTTCCTGGTTGTAAATGATGACATCACACTAGGAAATTACCATAGCAACCACACGGTACACCGGGCCAAAACTCATCTAATGTCACTTTTTTTTTTATTTGACAAATTAAAATGAACGTGAACGCCTTTATTTTGTTAAGGTAATGTTTAAAGAGTCAAAAAAGTAGTTTCTTTTGTGTAAATTACGCATAACGTTTGTCTCCCCAGTGTAGGGCTACAACAAATTAATGGATGAATTGAAACTAATTGATTATATAAATAGCTGTCAACTAATTATGTAATCGAATAATCGTTAATTGATCCATACACAGACTCCAAAACATGCTATGAGCTGAGAAAAGAGGTTTTGTACTCAGACAGAGCAAGAGTCACTCAAAAATGACATGGGACTTGTTAGGTTTTTGATGAAAATACCTGTTTTTGGTTTTTTTTGTGACTATTCTCCAGCAGGACGTCATCGAATACAGTGATCCCTCGCTATATCGCGTTTCATCTTTCACGGCTTCGCTGCTTCACAGATTTTTTTTTACAGTGCGGATATTTTTACAGTACATTGTGCTCTGAATCCTGATTGGCTCAGGGGCTTTACTGTTGTCTAGTTCTCAAATATAATGGAAGGTGACATATCCGTTTATATAAATCTTCTTGCTCAGAAAAAGAAAGTGCGCCAACAACTAAAGAAAGAGTCGTGCGCCTTCAGTAGAAACAGACGCTACAGGGGGCGGAGTCAGGACCAAGAGGCACAGACTGTGAAATACGCGAGTGACAATGTTTACAACCTTGTATTACTATATTAAAATGATTGTTTTAAACAAATCTTGGGCTTTAAAACAGGTTTTGATTTTTGGTTTCATTCCATAGTTCAGTATTGCATTGTAAAATAATACAAAATAAAGCTGTGACTACTTCACGGATTTCACTTTTCGCGTGTTATTTTTGGAACGCAACTCCCGCGATTTCAGCTTTATTTGTGTAAAATTGAGCAAAAATGTTATTTTCACAGTCTTTCGTGTTCTAAACCAGTGTTTTTCAACCTTTTTTAAGTAATGGCACACTTTTTGGTTTCAAAAGATACCATGGCACAGCACACCAACTACTACAAATTTTTTTTTTTTTTTTAATCTGGTGTATAACGAGCCAAATAATGTCTGTGCCATTGTCTGGTTCTTTAAATTTGGCAGTAGTGATGGTTTTGTGTCCTTTTTGATGCAGACATTGCTTAGGACACTGGACAAAATTGAAAACGAGTCACTTACATCCACATTTTTGAATCTGTGAACTCAAACAGGACATTTTTTCAGGGCACACGAGGCAAAACCACGAGGTGCACCAGTGTTCCCCGGCACTGGATGAAAATCAAGGTTCTAAACAACAAATCGATCAATTGAAAGAAGAAATGCTAGACTAATCCATTACCAAAATAATCGTTAGCTGCAGCCCTACCCCAGTGTGACGTCATCGATTTGTTAACCACCTGCAATTTTCAATAGATTTTTCAATTTTTCTTCACAAACAGACGCCTGAACGGTTTTAATTCACCAAACAAAGCGTAAACATTCGTCACACGCACGTTAAAATACTGCAGGCTGCGCTAGCATCGTGGTAACTTTTTGCCCTGCAGCTAACGTTAGCATTCTTTGATCAGTATGCAAATGTGTGCCGTTGGACCACATCATTCTCCACCGTGTCTTTGTGTCTGTTTTGGCCCGATAAAACTCATAAACTCGGTGTTTGCTCTCGCAGACGTCGAACAATGGATGAAAGAGCAGCTGTTACACATTAAAATGAATGGATTGTTCTCCCCGCAGAGGACCGTTTGTGGGCGTTCCCTCTGATGTCGACTGTATCTACGAGCACGATTGACAGGTGGATTAGCCCGTCAGAGAAACGCACAGTCCGTTTGTGTCTGAACAAACACGAGAGGAAAGAGGCGGGACTAACACGAACCACGGAGAGACAACGGACAAGAACTTAAAGGGCCTATGACAGGTTTTTAGGATTTTCCGATTTTGACTTTCTTCAGTGTATTAATACCTTTTGTAAATATAAGTTGGAGTTTGACACCAATCAGGTCACTATTTGTGGAGAAAAGTTGAAAAATCTGTTGAAAATTACAGGAAGTAAACAAATTGATGACATCACGCTGGGGAGACAAAGATTATGCATAATTTACACAAAATAAACTACTTTTTTGACCCTTTAAACTTTAATTCAACAAAATAAAAGTGTTCACGTGTCAAATTAACCAAATCTGTGACATTAAATGAGTTTTGGCCCAGTGTACAGTGTGGTTGCTATGGTAATTTCCAAGTGTGGTGTCATACTTTACAACCAGGAAGTCAAATTAAAAACCTAAAAGAATAGCTAAACTGTGGTAAAATGTGTATAGATTTTAGTAGAAAATGAAATATATTTGTCTTAACTGCATTTTAGTGAAATGAGTGGTTCAACCTGTCATAGGCCCTTTAAAGGGCCCCTGACAAGTCGGACGACTCATTTGACAAAAATGCAGTTAAGACAAATATATTTCAAAGTTTGTTAAAGTTCTTTACAAATTTTATCACGTTTTAGCAATTTTTTCGTTTTTAGTTTGATTTCCTGGTTAAATTACCATAGCAACCGTCCTGTACACGGGGCCAAAACTCATTTAATGTCACAGATTTTTTATTTTACAAATAAAAATATATGTGAACGCCTTTATTTTGTTGAACTTGTTTACTTGTTTACTTCCTGTAATTTATAACAGATTTTTCAACTTTTCTCCACAGAAGGCTGCTTGATTGGTGTAAAACTAAAATGTATGTGTACAACTGGTATTAATACAACAAATAAAGTCAAAATTAGAAAATCATAAAAACCTGTCATACGCACTTTAAAGTTCATATGACAGGATAAACACACATTTCACTAAAACGCAGTGAACACATGGATGTATTAAATGAACTGGATAAGCCCCGCCCCCTCTGTCCGTGTCCCAGATTGATTAGTGGTCGTGTGAGGTACTGCAGCCTCTTGGAACCAGCCTTTTTCTAAAATTGCACATTATAATCACAGACAGGACTGAATTATTATCGGTATTTAAATAAAATAGAAGGAAATGTTCTTTTCTACCGTTTCTAAAATCACAGAAATTACCGTTTTTATATAAAGTGGGGGATTGTCGTCACGTCGTGCCCTAAAACAAAGATGGCCGCCTCCGTATCAGGAAGTAAATGCGGAAGTAACTTTTTTGGGGTCATGCGCCAATGAGCTCACTCCATAGGGATAAACAGGGCGGCCATTTTGGATTCATCTTCCAGGTTTTATTATAGTTCTATGAGTGAACATGATTAAATGTAAGATTTTACTAAACATTTTGCCTGTTTATCTCCAGTTTGACAGTTTTCATAAAGTTTATAATGTCACTTCCTGGTTGGACATGAGCAGCAAATATGACACAGTTAGAGGCGATTCTACAGCTGTTACCATAGCAACCATTTTGAAAATAACAGACGTACCATCGAAAATGTAGGGACAATTGACATAAAACGGACACATTTTTCTGACAGTTTAAACCATCATCGGATCTGTTTATGTGAAGCCAATAAAGATTAATTAAAGATCAATCAGGAAACAAGAAACAAACAGGTGAAAGTCGTTTGTGCTGAAATGATGATGACGAGAGAGAGTTTGGAAAAGCACTTTGGGATTGCCACCTGGTGACATCATGAGGTGAAGTCAGTCGTTTGAGCTGACAGAAAGTAGTAGAGAATGTTTAGCCGCATCAGAGAACTCTCCTCGTGGTCTAAATGTTGTATCAGCCGCAGCAGACGGCGCTAATCGGCTTGTGCCACTGACTGTGAGGCTAACGGCGAGCGCTGACCTTTACACAAGGCTTTAGGAATATTCAACTGTATTTAACTTTATTTAACCAAAGGACGACGATTTTGAAACACGAGAAACATGTAAAAGGCTTTAACAACATCTGAAGGACTGAACCAGGACTGAACCAGGACTGAACCAGGACTGAACCAGGACTGAACCAGAACTGAACCGGAACTGAACCGGGACTGAACCGGGACTGAACCAGGACTGGACCAGGTCTGAACCAGGACTGAACCAGGACTGAATCAGAACTGAACCAGGACTGAACCAGGACTGAACCAGGACTGGACCGGGTCTGAACCGGGACTGAACCGGGACTGAACCGGGACTGAACCGGGACTGAACCGGGACTGAACCAGGACTGAACCATAACTGAACCAGGTCTGAACCAGGACTGAACCAGGACTGAACCAGAACTGAACCGGGACTGAACCAGGTCTGAACCAGGACTGAACCAGGACTAAACCAGGACTGAACCAGGACTGAACCAGGTCTGAACCAGGTCTGAACCGGGACTGAACCGGGACTGAACCAGGACTGGACCAGGACTGAACCAGGTCTGAACCAGGACTGAACCGGGACTGAACCAGGACTGAACCAGGACTGAACCAGGACTGAACCAGGTCTGAACCAGGACTGAACCAGGACTAAACCAGGACTGAACCAGGACTGAACCAGGTCTGAACCAGGTCTGAACCAGGACTGAACCGGGACTGAACCAGGACTGGACCAGGACTGAACCAGGTCTGAACCAGGACTAAACCAGGACTGAACCTGGACTGAACCGGGACTGAACCTGGACTGAACCAGGTCTAAACCAGGACTGAACCGGGACTGAACCGGGACTGAACCTGGACTGAACCGGGTCTGAACCAGGTCTGAACCAGGACTGAACCAGGACTGAACCGGGACTGAACCGGGACTGAACCGGGACTGAACCAGGTCTGAACCAGGTCTGAACCAGGTCTGAACCAGGACTGAACCAGGACAGAACCAAGACTGAACCAGGACTGAACCAAGACTGAACCAAGACTGAACCAGGTCTGAACCAGGACTAAACCAGGACTGAACCAAGACTGAACCGGGACTAAACCAGGACTGAACCAGGTCTAAACCAGGACTGGACCAGGACTGAACCAGGACTGAACTAGGTCTGAACCAGGTCTGAACCAGGACTAAACCTGGACTAAACCAGGTCTAAACCAGGACTGAACCAGGTCTAAACCAGGACTAAACCAGGTCTAAACCAGGACTGGACCAGGACTGAACCAGGACTGAACTAGGTCTGAACCAGGACTGAACCAGGTCTAAACCAGGACTAAACCAGGTCTAAACCAGGACTGAACCAGGTCTAAACCAGGACTAAACCAGGTCTAAACCAGGACTGAACCAGGACTGAACCAGGTCTGAACCAGGTCTGAACCAGGACTGAACCAGGACTGAACCAGGACTGAACCAGGTCTGAACCAGGTCTGAACCAGGACTGAACCAGGACTGAACCAGGACCGAACCAGGACCGAACCAGGACCGAACCAGAACTAAACTAGGACTAAACTAGGTCTGAACCAGGTCTGAACCAGGACTGAACCAGGACTGAACCAGGACTGAACCAAGACTGAACCAGGACTAAACCAGGACTGAACCAAGACTGAACCGGGACTGAACCGGGACTGAACCAGGACTGAACCAAGTCTGAACCAGGACTGAACCAGGACTGAACCAGGTCTAAACCAGGTCTGAACCAGGTCTAAACCAGGACTAAATCGGGGTTTACATCGGGACTAAACCAGGATTAAACCAGAACTGAACCAGGACTAAACCAGAACTAAACCAGGACCAAACCAGGACAAAAACAGGACTAAACAGGACTAAAACAGCTCTAAACCAGGATTAAACCAGGTCTAAATTGGGGACTAAACTAGGACTGAGGCGGCTCTAAACCCGGTCTAAACCAGAACTATACTAGGTCTAAACCGGGTCCAAGCTGCATCTAAAATGAGTCTAAACCGGGTGTAAACCTGGACTAAATCAGATCTAAACCAGGACTAAACAGGGACTAAACTGTGTTTTAACCTGGTCTAAACCAGGACTAAACCAGGTCTAAACCAGGTCTAAACTAGGTCTAAACCAGGACTAAACCAGGTCTAAACCAGGTCTAAACCAGGACTAAACCAGGTCTAAACCAGGACTGAACCAGGACTGAACCAGTATTAAACCAGGACTGAACCAGGTCTAAACCAGGACTGAACCAGGTCTAAACCAGGACTGAACCAGGTCTAAACCAGACCAGACTCCGTGCACATGGACTGAGCCGCTGTGCGCTAACAGGACTCGCTCGTGTCTGAACCTGTGCCAAACTGGTCCGGTCCCTGCTCTGGACGGAGCCGGGTTTTTGGAGGGTTTTAAAGGGTTTTGGAGGGTTTTGGAGATTACTGCTCAGACGGGACAAACATTTCAGCCGCGTGGCATTTGGACCGAACGAGATAAAAGGATCCAACCAGTTCAGCGAGTCACGTCCAACTTCAAACTCATGAGTCTCACACGGTTTTGGTGCACGAGGCCACATTTACTGCTTTTTTGTTCATGTTGAAGTTATATATCTGGTGCCAGGGGTGGATTTACCATTAGGCAACAGGACACAACTGCCCGATAAATCATCACAGACGCCGGGCTCTGAAACTATTCTCTCAGTATCAGAGTCGAGTAAAAGAGAAAAAGACCAACAAAATAGTCTGGGATTGTCAATAAAGCTAAACAATAAATTAAATATAACATTATAAAATAAATAAAAATGAATATCACGTATTTAAATCAGCTGAACATGTGTTTAAATGCACCAACAAACAGGAAAGATGGTCTGATATCTTAAATATTCTCACTTTGTTTCTCAAACGTCGCAAAAATAAACACATCTGATTGAACAGGACGTTTTGGACTTGACTCGAGGGTCGTCGGAGGGCGGAGCCACCAGACTCACTCTCACAAAGAGTTGAATGAGTGTGTTCAGGAGCCCAGGCTTTAAAGGACAAATATGATACACTTTGTTTGTTCTAACATTGTTCTGTCGTCAAAAAGGGTCCTTTATCTTGATTCCTGTTTGTTTGGTTTTGCTGGTTTGTAAATCGTCCAACTGTGTTCTGAACATAGACTGACACGGGACAGAATTCTCACTCCCGTCGCGTCCCATGAAAAAAATCTTGTCCCATCCCAATCCCGTTTTGAGTTGAAAAGAGTTTCCCGTCCCGTCCCGTCCTGTACCATCAAACACATCGGCTAAAATGGGAAACTTCAATAAAATGATTTATTTTGCTTTGAAAAACAAAATAGTGTCTCTGTTGTTTTAAATTAATTCTAAATGAATATTAAACCCAACAGTTGAGCTTGAGGGCATGTGGCCCTCACATTCACTTAGTTTTTGGTTAATACAGTCAATGGTTTTTGCAAGGTATTTCTAGCATTCGGCTCCTGTACTTTTTTCCCATGGATGTATTAAATGAACTGTCTGTGTCCCAGGTTGATTAGTGGTCGTGTGAGGTACTGCAGCCTCTTGGAACCAGCCTTTTTCTAAAACTGCTCATTATAATTGCAGACAGGACTGAATTATTATCGGTATTTAAATAAAATAGAAGGAAATGTTCTTTTCTACCGTTTCTAAAATCACAGAAATGACCGTTTTTATATGAAGTGGGGGATTGTGGTCATGCAGCGCCCTAAAGCAAAGATGGCCGCCTCCGTTTCAGGAAGTAAAACAAAGATGTCAGCCTTTGTATCAGGAAGTAAATGCGGAAGTAAGAAACTTTTTTGGGGTCATGCACCAATGAGCACTCTCCATAGGGATAAACAGGGCGGCCATTTTGGATTCATCTTCCAGGTTTTATTATAGTTCTATGTTTTTTCCCCTGTCCCCGAGATCAGTACAGAGTATTTTTCCAGTCCCGTAAGAATTTCACGGGAATCCCGTAACCCGTGGGAATCCCGTAAAATAGTCAGTCTCTCGTTCTTCTTCATGTGTGACGTAGATGATGCTGACGTCATTTATCCCAGAATCCTTTGCTGTTTTAAGTCCTTAAATCGGGGCCAGACTCGCTCTGAACATTTCTTCGTCTAATCACGATAACTACAACTTCATCAGATCCACTCTTTACTGCAGTGCATTGTGGGTATATATTTACATGTGTGTAATTGCCTCTACAGCCAGTAGATGGAGCCACAGCTGAGACAAACTGGCATCTCCCAACACAGAGATAAAGTTATGTTTTTCTTTGTAAAAGCATTTTATTTTTAGTTCTAAAACATGAGACAAACTGAAGACACTTTAAAGGACAACAATAATAAATAATAATAATAAATATCAGGATAAAGGACTGTCACATGTTATAGATGATGATGTTTGTGGATTTGACTTCATTATTATCTTGTCTCTGAGGCTGAGCAGGTCTGGTCAGTGCTCGGAATGGGAGACTGCTGTGGGTTCAGTCTGTTGTTGTGTCTTTAGGCAAGACATTTCACCCCCTCTCTCTCACACCCCCCCCTCTCTCTCTCTCTCTCTCTTTCACACACCTCTCTCACACCCCCCTCTCTCTCTTTCACACACCTCTCTCTCCCCCCCCTCTCTCCCCCTCTCTCTCTTTCTCTCTCTCTCTCTCACACACCTCTCTCTCTCTCTCTCACACTCCCCCCCTCTCTCTCTCACACACCTCTCTCTCCCCCCTCTCTCTCCCCCCTCTCCCCCTCTCTCTCTCTCTCTCTCTCACACACACCTCTCTCTCTCTCTCACTCTCTCCCTCTCTCTCTCTCACACACCTCTCTCCCCCCTCTCTCTCTTTCTCTCTCTCTCACACACACCTCTCTCTCTCTCACACACTCCCTCTCTCTCTCACACACTCCCCTCTCTCTCTCCTCTCTCTCTTTCTTTCACACACACACTCCCCCTCCCTCTCTCTCTCACACACCTCTCTCTCTCTCACACACCTCTCTCTCTCCCCCCTCTCTCTCTCACCCCTCTCTCTCTCTCACACCTCTCTCTCTCCCCCCTCTCCCCCCTCTCTCTCTCACCCCTCTCTCTCTCTCACACCCCCCTCTCTCTCACACCCCCTCTCTCTCTCTCTCTCTCTCTTTCACACACCTCTCCTCTCTCCCCCTCTCTCTCTCTCTCTCTCTCTCTCACACACACCCCTCTCTCTCTCTCTCACACTCCCCCTCTCTCTCTCTCACACCCCCTCTCTCTCCCCCCCTCTCTCTCCCCTCTCTCTCTCTCTCTCTCTCTCTCTCACACACTCCCTCTCTCTCTCTCTCTCTCTTTCTTTCACACACACACTCTCTCTCTCTCTCCCTCTCTCTCTCTCTCTCACACACCTCTCTCTCTCTCACACCTCTCTCTCTCCCCCTCTCTCTCTCTCTCTCTCTCTCTCTCTCTCTCTCTCTCTCTCACACCTCTCTCTCTCTCTCACACTCCCCCTCTCTCTCTCTCACACACCTCTCTCTCCCCCCCTCTCTCTCCCCCTCTCTCTCTCTCTCTCTCTCTCTCTCACACACACCTCTCTCTCTCACACACACACACCTCTCTCTCTCTCTCACACACTCTCTCTCTCTCTCTCTCTCTCTCTCTCTCTCTCTCTCTCTCTCTCTCTCTCTCTCACACACTCTCTCTCTCTCTCTCTCTCACACCTCTCTCTCTCTCACCCCTCTCTCTCTCTCACACACCTCTCTCTCTCTCTCTCTCTCTCTCTCTCTCTCACACCTCTCTCTCTCTCTCTCTCTCTCTCTCTCTCTCTCACACCACTCTCTCTCTCTCTCTCTCTCCCCCCCCCTCTCTCTCTCTCTCTCTCTCACACTCCCTCTCTCTCTCTCTCTCTCTCTCCCTCTCTCTCTCACCCCTCTCTCTCTCTCTCACCCCTGTCTCCCCCCCCCTCTCTCTCCCCCCTGTCCCGTGGGCCTCCTGAGCTCTTAAACCCTCAGATATGACATGTATTCGACTGAAGTGGACACTGGATCTGCCGCTGTGTCGTTGCCTTCAAATGCCCCTGATGCCAGAGTTAATAAATGCCTTTGTCCAGACCTGGTTTAGACCTGCCCTAGTCCTGGTTTAGTCTTGGTTTAGTCCCAGTTTAATCATAGATTAGTCTTGGTTTAGTTCTCTCCTTTAGTTTTAAGATTAGCTCCACTGTATATATTTTAATCCTGTTCAGTCCTGCTTTTGTCACAGTTTAATCCTGGTTTAGTTCATGTTTAATCGGCCCATCGACGGGGCCCGGGGCACAAAACCTCACATGGGCCCCTCTAATATAAATTAATAGGATGAGGGTCCAGTTCTGGGCCCCTAAAACAGACCCCTTTGTCCCCCCGGTGTACTCCTCTGAGTTTAATCAGTTTGGTCCTAGTTTAATAATAGTTTTGTCCTGGTTTAGTTCTCCAGTTTAGTTTTAGGATTAGTACTATATATGTTTGTCCTGGTTTGATCATAGTTTAGTCCTGGTTTAGTCTAGGTTTGAGTCTATCTTATTTATTGTTTAGTCCTGGTTTAGTTCTTGTTTAATCATTGTTTAGTCCTGGTTTAATCATAGTTTAATCCGGGTTTAGTCCTGGTTTAATCATGGTTTAGTCCTGGTTTAGTTCTAGTTTAATCACTAAAACTCAGCTATTGTTTCGTTCTGGTTTAATCATAGTTTAGTCCTTGTTTAATCCTGGTTTAGTCATGATTTATTCCTGGTTTAATTTTATTGAATTCCTAGTTTAATCCTGGTTTTGTGCGCTAGTTTAGTTTTAAGAATTGCTCTCTATGTTTTAGTCCTGTTTTAGTCCAGGTTTAATCATCGTTTATTCCAGGATTTAGTCCTGGTTTAATCATAGTTTAGTCCAGGTTTAATCCTGCTTTAGTCCTGCTTTATTCCTGGTTTAATCCTGGTTTAATCCTGGTTTAATCCTGGTTTAATCCTATTTTAATCCTGGTTTAATCCTGGTTTAATCCTGTCTTAATCCTGGTTTAGTGCGCTAGTTTAATTTTAAGAATTGCTCTCTATATTTCAGTCCTGTTTTAGTCCAGGTTTAGTCCTGGTTTAGTCCTGTTTTAGTCCTGTTTAGTCCTGGTTTAGTCCAGGTTTAGTCCTGTTTTAGTCCTGTTTTAGTCCAGGTTTAGTCCTGTTTTAGTCCTGTTTTAGTCCAGGTTTAGTCCACAGGTGAACCATATCAGATTAAGTCCTGCTCAGATAAAGCCCTTTTTCAAACTCTTTTACACCTCAGGACCTTTAACGCTGTCTGTGTTTGTGTGTTGTTTGTGCCGTGTCTTTGTGTTTTTCTCCCGTCGTGCCTCGTGTCGTGCTGTGTCTGAACCACACATTGCGTACCGTGGCGTGCAGGCGTCCTCGGTGGTTCATGGCCAGGAACAGGTTACTGTGGACTCCCCGGATGCCGATGACGCCCTGGGACACGGCGAAGAGCTCCAGCACGCCTGAACACACCACACGGGCACGGGACATCAGACAGACACTTTACACACATTTATTCACCCGTTTTAACCTGGGACAGTGCACTTTTTCTTAACTCCTCCCGCTCCATTTCAGTTTCCAGTGTTTTATTTTAAATGTTTTAAGTCAACCATGAACTTAAAGGGGCTGTACCTGGTTTTTACTGTTGTGAAACAGAAAACACAGAACTAGTGTTCATGTTTTTGGATGTGATAAAGTAAAATCTGTGTCACTCCAGCACAGATATAATGTAAAACCAGGAATAAAGCGGGATTAAACCAGGACTAAACCAGGATTAAACCAGGAATAAAACAGGATTAAACCAGAACTAAACCAGGATTAAACCAGGAATAAAGCAGGACTAAAGCAGGATTAAACATGGACTAAACTATGATTAAACCAGGACTAAACCTGGAATAAACGATGATTAAACCTGGACTAAACCAGGACTAAAACATAGAGAGCAATTCTTAAAACTAAAATAGTGCACTAAACCAGGATTAAACCAGGAATAAAGCAGGACTAAACCTGGAACGGACTAAACTGTGATTAAACAAGGACTAAACCAGGACTAAAATATATAGAACTTTTCTTAAAACTAAACTAGAGCCCTAAACCAGGATTAAACTATGATCAAAGTAGGAATAAACAAGGACAAAAGTAAAGAACTAATCCTAAAACTAAATAACAGAACTAAACCAAGACTAAATTATTATTAAACTAGGACTAAAACAAGACTAAATCTACTTAAATCTTCTAAATCAGGACTAAAATATTCTAAACTAGCGCACAAAACCAGGATTAAACTAGAATTAAACCAGTACTAAACTAGAATTAAACCAGGACTAAACCAGGATTAAACCAGGATTAAACCAGGACTAAACCAGGACTAAACCAGGACTAAAACAGGACTAAAACATAGAGAGCAATTCTTAAAACTAAACTAGCGCAATAAACCAGGATTAAACCAGGACTAAACCAGGACTAAAACAGGACTAAAACATAGAGAGCAATTCTTAAAACTAAACTAGCGCAATAAACCAGGATTAAACCAGGAATAAACCAGGATTAAACCAGGAATAAACCAGGATTAAACCAGGAATAAAGCAGGAATAAAGCAGGACTAAAGCAGGATTAAACCTGGACTAAACTATGATTAAACCAGGACTAAACCATGATTAAACTAGAATTAAACCTGGACTAAACTATGATTAAACAAGGTCTAACACGCACACACGGGGCATCAGACACACACTTTACACACATTTATTTACCTGTTTTAACCTGGGACAGTGCACTTTTTATTAATTCCTCCCACTCCATTTCAGTTTCCAGTGTTTTATTTTAAATGTTTTAAGTCAACCATGAACTTAAAGGGGCTGTACCTGGTTTTTACTGTTGTGAAACGGGAAACACAGAACTAGTGTTCATGTTTTTGGATGTGATAAAGTAAAATCTGTGTCACTCCAGCACAGATATAATGTAAAAGTATCTATTTGGGTGAAAATGAGACCACCACATTTACCCTGCATCTGTTTATTCACCTTATTCTGCCCCGTCCACTTTTGCCGTTTTTTGCACTTTTGTTGTAAACGCACTTCCGTTTGACGAGAACTCTGTTAAAGCTAATGACGAACGAGGGAAAAGTCTCACCAAGACCAACCAAGACCAAACCAGGACTGAAATATAGAGAGCAATTCTTAAAACTAAACTAGCGCAATAAATTAGCGCAGGATTAAACCAGGAATAAACCAGGATTAAACCAGGAATAAACCAGGATTAAACCAGGAATAAAGCAGGAATAAAGCAGGACTAAAGCAGGATTAAACCTGGACTAAACTATGATTAAACCAGGACTAAACCTGGAATAAACTTTGATTAAACCTGGACTAAATCTGGACTAAACCAGGACTAAACCTGGACTAAACCAGGACTAAACCTGGACTAAACCAGGACTAAAACATAGAGAGCAATTCTTAAAACTAAACTAGCGCACTAAACCAGGATTAAACCAGGAATAAAGCAGGACTAAACCTGGAACGGACTAAACTGTGATTAAACAAGGACTAAACCAGGACTAAAATATATAGAACTTTTCTTAAAACTAAACTAGAGCCCTAAACCAGGATTAAACTATGATCAAAGTAGGAATAAACAAGGACAAAAGTAAAGAACTAATCCTAAAACTAAATAACAGAACTAAACCAAGACTAAATTATTATTAAACTAGGACTAAAACAAGACTAAATCTACTTAAATCTTCTAAATCAGGACTAAAATATTCTAAACTAGCGCACAAAACCAGGATTAAACTAGAATTAAACCAGTACTAAACTAGAATTAAACCAGGACTAAACCAGGATTAAACCAGGATTAAACCAGGACTAAACCAGGACTAAAACAGGACTAAAACATAGAGAGCAATTCTTAAAACTAAACTAGCGCACTAAACCAGGATTAAACCAGGGCCTTTAACTTGTACGGATTGTACTGCATCCTCTTCTGGACCATCTTATGTTATGCAGCTCGATATAAAGAACTAATAAATTCCTTTTCATCTGATAAAAGGAGACAATAAAACTGCTGTACAAGTTAAATATAAAAAGAATAATGCTTATTTACAGTCACATCAACTACTGGGATGAATTACAGTATGTTCTACAAACCAATAAAACGTATCCTAAAGTTCAGAATTTTTTTAAATAAACTTTTATATGACGTATCAGGAAGTAAATGCGGAAATAAGAAACTTTTTTGGGGTCATGCGCCAATGAGCTCAGGCCACGGGGAGGAACAGGGCGCCATTTTGGATTCATCTTCAAGGTTTTATTACAGTTCTATGGGTCAAACCGAGCGCCTCCCTCACTTCCTGGTTATGATGCGTTTCGCTGGTGCCGCTAGTGCTGGTTCCTGCACTAAAATGTATTTATTTATTTATTTATTTTAGCATGTTACAGGCGCAGAGACACCAGTGATTTTAATATTGAATTTTTGATGATTTTGGTTTAGAAATTTGTGATGTTTGTGTTAATTGGCTTGTGGGAGGAGTTTTTGGGCATAAAAGGGAGCCTGGCACCATCCCGAGTCAGTGTGGGTCAGAGCAGCACTCTTCTTCAAACTGTTTTTTTTCCATTTCATTTTTATTACAGGGGTGCACGGTGGCAGAGCGGCTAGAGCTTCTGCCTCTCAATAAGGAGATCGTGGGTTCGAATCCCGCACCACCCCAACATCGTGGTTTCGAATTCTGAACCACCCTAACATCACACGATCTCTCTGGGTGGAGTCTGCATGTCCTCCCCGTGTTACCGTGGGTTCTCTCCTGGTTCTCCGGCTCCTCCCACCGGTCCAAAGACATGACTGTGGAGGTTAATTGGGAACTCTGAATTGTCCCGAGTGAATGAATGTGAGAGTGAATGGTTGTCTGTCTCTCTGTGTCAGCCCTGCGACGAGTTGGCCACTGTCCAGGGTGTACCCCGCCTAAGGCCCAAAGTCACTGGGATAGGCTCCAGTCACCCGCGACCCCTAACGGGAATAAGCGGTAGAAAATGAATGAATGAATTTTTATTACGCGGTCACAAGAACCCCGTCACAATTATTAAGTCCTTAAGACTCATTTTTAGTGAAATTAGCTTCAGCTTTGAAAGAGGAACTGTCAAAACCAACAAAAGCCCAAACTAATGTCACTCAGAATCTACAAACACAGCTTCACTTCATTTATTTAAGAAAGAAAATCTAGACGGAATTAAAAATCTGATGTTCCTGTGGGCGGAGCTTGTTTCCACTTGTAATTAGAGTAAATCAGACACAAATCTCCAGAGTCTGAGCTTCACAAAGAGACAATAGTTTGTGTCCAAAGGATCAGGAACAGCTTCAGTTTGAGGCTCATTTTAGGAAAAACAGGTCCATGCCTGGAGGAACTCTCTTTAGATGAACTGCTCCTCATCTGCCTGGAGGAACTCTCTCTACACTAGATGAACTGCACCTCGTCTGCCTGGAGGAACTCTCTCTACACTGGATGAACTGCCCCTCATCTGCCTGGAGGAACTCTCTTTAGATGAACTGTTCCTCATCTGCCTGGAAGAACTATCTCTACACTTGATGAACTGCCCCTCATCTGCCTGGAGGAACTCTCTTTAGATGAACTGTTCCTCATCTGCCTGGAAGAACTATCTCTACACTTGATGAACTGTTCCTCATCTGCCTGGAGGAACTCTCTCTACACTAGATGAACTGCTCCTCATCTGCCTGGAGGAACTCTCTCTACACTGGATGAACTGCCCCTCATCTGCCTGGAGGAACTCTCTCTACACTGGATGAACTGCCCCTCATCTGCCTGGAGGAACTCTCTTTAGATGAACTGCCCCTCATCTGCCTGGAGGAACTCTCTCTACACTAGATGAACTGTTCCTCATCTACCTGGAGGAACTCTCTCTACACTAGATGAACTGCTCCTCGTCTGCCTGGAGGAACTCTCTCTACACTAGATGAACTGCTCCTCATTTGCCTGGAGGAACTCTCTCTACACTGGATGAACTGCCCCTCGTCTCCCTGGAGGAACTCTCTCTACACTGGATGAACTACCCCTCGTCTGCCTGGAGGAACTCTCTCTACACTAGATGAACTGCTCCTCATCTGCCTGGAGGAACTCTCTCTACACTAGATGAACTGCTCCTCATCTGCCTGGAGGAACTCTCTCTACACTGGATGAACTGCACCTCGTCTGCCTGGAGGAACTCTCTCTACACTGGATGAACTGCACCTCGTCTGCCTGGAGGAACTCTCTCTACACTGGATGAACTGCACCTCGTCTGCCTGGAGGAACTCTCTCTACACTGGATGAACTGCACCTCGTCTGCCTGGAGGAACTCTCTCTACACTGGATGAACTGCACCTCGTCTGCCTGGAGGAACTCTCTCTACACTAGATGAACTGCCCCTCATCTGCCTGGAGGAACTCTCTTTAGATGAACTGCCCCTCATCTGCCTGGAGGAACTCTCTCTACACTAGATGAACTGTTCCTCATCTACCTGGAGGAACTCTCTCTACACTAGATGAACTGTTCCTCATCTACCTGGAGGAACTCTCTCTACACTAGATGAACTGCTCCTCGTCTGCCTGGAGGAACTCTCTCTACACTAGATGAACTGCTCCTCATCTGCCTGGAGGAACTCTCTCTACACTGGATGAACTGCCCCTCGTCTGCCTGGAGGAACTCTCTCTACACTGGATGAACTGCACCTCGTCTGCCTGGAGGAACTCTCTCTACACTGGATGAACTGCACCTCGTCTGCCTGGAGGAACTCTCTCTACACTGGATGAACTGCACCTCGTCTGCCTGGAGGAACTCTCTCTGCATTAGATGAACTACCCCTCATCTTCCTGGAGGAACTCTCTCTACACTAGATGAACTGCTCCTCGTCTGCCTGGAGGAACTCTCTGTCCGTCTCTCCTTCACTGTGGTTCTCCTTCCGATTTCTAAGTTTCTAGGTTCAGGTTTTGGGTTTTTTTTTTGTAGTTTTTCCTTGATAGAAGGAGGTCAAGGACAGGGGGCGCTCTCATTTGCATAATTCCTTTGAACGTTGCTTATTTAAACTGCTTTCTACCTGTGGCCCATCGATTAAACTATTGTTGTGACTTTGAATTGAACTGAACAGATGCAGGACGTATTACAAAAGCAGCGTTGATGTATTTTTGTTGTATCTCAATTTTCTTCAGAATATTTTTGCTAAAATCAAATTCTGCAAATCAAAACATGTACATTTATTTAAATTATATTGTTTTCCCCCAGAATGCTGTAATATATCGACTGGTTTCAGACAAAAAACACAATTCCTCCAGTCAGTGGCGGACCTAGGAATTTGGGCGCCCAAGGCAAAATTAGTCCGGGCCCCTCCTCATCAAGTGTGATTTTTGTTTGTTTTTGCAACTTTCCGGCCGTGTCTCTTGAATTGTTCTTGAAGGAAGCTTTTGGTTTTTTGGTGTTTCGGTTCTCAGTGACGTTCATAAATCTGGGACGGTAAGTGAACTATTAGAAAATTCTAATTAATACATAGCTTATATTTTGAAAACAGTTTTATACAAGGGGGTTTGGAGGTCCTTCCCCAGAAAAATATTTACGAAATCAGACTGGATGTTGGTGATATTTCATTAATTATTTATCTTTATATGTACTAAATAATAACATTTGACAATCCCAGACTATATTGTAGGTCTTTTTCATGTTTAAAAGTACATTGCACTATATTACTGTGATATTGAGGGAAAAGCAACCATTTCTTGCATCTATGGTACCTTATTGGGGGCCCCTTCAGGTTGGGGGCCCAAAGCAAATGTTTCCTGTTGCTTAATGGTAAGTCCGCCACTGCCTCCAGTGTCAAAGTCGCGTGTGTGAAGTGTGAACTCAAACACCTTCTGCTCCAAACCAGTGTCACTTTGAGACTCCGAGCTTCAGAGTCAAACAAACGAAGAGCGCGAGAACACAAACACACGACCAGAGTGTGAGAGTTCTGATGGTAAGACGTGCTTTTGAGGAACAATTTATCACTTTAAACTGGGTTATAGTTTAGTTTAGGAAATGTGAAAGTCTGTTCAGTGGAAGAAGTGTCAAAGCAACAGAAAAAAACGTGTTTCAGTGTGATCTGCTCATCACAAAACACAAGAGTCCTGTTTTCTGTCCTTCATTTGATTAAAGTCTCTCTGACAGATTAGACACATTTGACCAAAACACAGTGAACATGATTATGGTTAATATTTTACTAAAGATTTTGCCTGTTTATCTCCAGTTTGACAGTTTTTGTAATGTTTATGATGTCACTTCCTGGTTGGACATGAGCAGCAAATATGACACAGTTAGAGGTGATTCCACATCTGTTACCATAGCAACCACTTTCAAAACAAGGGCCAAGACCAACATAAATGACACAAAAATTACGATTTTACAAATTATAATAAGCAATAACAACTTTATTTGTTTTGAGGAATGTTTATAAGAAAATCCTCTCCCTCCGAGCGTCAAACACACTTCCTGCTGAACTTCCTCGATCCGGGACGTATTTTTGGATCATCTAGGTTATCCGAGAATATTCCTTAAATCATCACTAAACTCGTTCTGATCATTTCTGTCTCTGAACTCGATAACTGTTGCAGCAAATCCACACAATGACATCTTTTCAGTGCTAACTTCACTGGATTGTACATAGCACTGGCGCCATCTGCTGGATGCACTCAGTAAGTGTCATTTCATACTGAAAAAAAAGTCACTGGATGAAAAAGAGAGTTTTGTTGAATGACACTTTAAAGTATCAAAACGTTGTGTCAGTTGTGTCATGTTTAAAAGGTCAAAAAAGGAAGTTTATTTTGTGTAAATTATGCATAACCTTTGTCTCCCCAGTGTGATGTCATCAATGTATTTACTTCCTGTAATTTTCAGGAGATTTTTCAACTTTTCTCCACAAACAGCGACCTGATTGATGTAAAACTGCATTTTTCATATCGCTGTTAGCCTTTAAACATGCTTTTGAGTGCCTTAAATTTGCCATCTCTTGTTTAAAAAAAAAACTCTCTTTTTCATCCAATGACTTTTTTTTCAGTGTGAAATGACACTTACTGAGTACATCCAGCAGATGGCGCCAGCGTTATATACAATCCAGTGAAGTCAGCGCTGAAAAGACGTCATTGTGTGGATTTGCTGCAGCAGTTATTGTGTTTAGAGGAAGAAATGATCAGAATGAGTTTAGTGATGATTTAAGGAATATTCTCGAATAACGTAGATGATCCGAAAATACGTCCCGGATCGAGGGTGTTCAGCAGGAAGTGTGTTTGATGCTTGGAGGGAGAGGACTTTCTAATAAACATTCCTCAAAACAGCATGAATGCAGCTGAATGCTACTCCAGGTGTGTTTTTAATGACGGAACATTGTTAGAACAGGGTTAAAAGCTCAAAAAAAAAAACGTAGCAGAATATGTGTGCTTTAAATCCCTAAATAAAGTCAAAATGACAAAGTCATAAAACCCCGTCAGTCACACTTTAAATATAATGTTTTGGTCTGAAGTGTGGTGAAGTGTGACGCAGACTGTCCAGCGTAAACAGACTGCAGTAGTGGATGTGGTAATGAGCTGGTCCTCTGTGAGCGCTGACAGGACGACTGATTGTTGCACCTGTCGCGGCCTAAAATAGTCCTCCGGATTCTGTACCTGCCAAGAGTGACCTCAGCCCCCAACGAGCCTCGTCATCGCCCCTGTGCCTTTGAGCAAAGCGTGTCAGCAGCGCCAGGCTAATCCCACGCAGCCTCACGTCAGCGTAAATCACCGGCAGCAGAATTCAGACGGCTTCGGTTTCACACGACAAACACAGCGGGCCACGCGGTCATTAAAGCGCCGCCGGCAGGAGTCAGCCTTTTAGAAGTTTGATTTGATTTGGTGTGTTATGACCTAAATCTACTTTTACACCATTTACAGGAAGCAAAAAGGTTTGACGACGTCACACTAGAACAGGGCTGTTCAACTGAAGGCCTGCGGGCCAAATCAGGCCCTCCAAGGGACATGATCCGGCCCTCAACCGTCTTCAAAAATATAGAAAATATTTTAGAGGTTTAGACCTGGTTTAGTCCTGGTTTTATCCTGGTTTAGTCCTGGTTTTATCCTGGTTTAGTCCTGGTTTTATCCTGGTTTTATCCTGGTTTTATCCTGGTTTTATCCTGGTTTTGTCCTGGTTTAGTCCTGGTTTTATCCTGGTTTAGTCCTGGTTTTATCCTGGTTTTATCCTGGTTTTGTCCTGGTTTAGTCCTGGTTTTATCCTGCTTTAGTCCTGGTTTAGTCCTGGTTTTATCCTGGTTTTATCCTGGTTTTGTCCTGCTTTAGTCCTGGTTTAGTCCTGGTTTTATCCTGGTTTTATCCTGCTTTAGACCTGGTTTAGTCCTGGTTTTATCCTGGTTTAGTCCTGGTTTTGTCCTGGTTTTATCCTGGTTTAGTCCTGGTTTAGTCCTGGTTTTATCCTGGTTTTGTCCTGGTTTTATCCTGGTTTAGTCCTGGTTTAGTCCTGGTTTAGTCCTGGTTTAGTCCTGGTTTTATCCTGCTTTAGTCCTGGTTCAGTCCTGGTTTAGTCCTGGTTTTATCCTGGTTTTATCCTGGTTTTGTCCTGGTTTTGTCCTGGTTTTATCCTGGTTTTATCCTGGTTTTATCCTGCTTTAGTCCTGGTTTAGTCCTGGTTTTATCCTGGTTTTGTCCTGGTTTTATCCTGGTTTAGTCCTGGTTTAGTCCTGCTTTAGTCCAGGTTCAGTCCTGGTTTAGTCCTGCTCTGGCCTCGAGAACAAAACCCTCCAGAAAATCTGGCCTTTGGTGAAATAAAGTAGAATTGCTCTGGACTCGGCGAAGACTCAGAGTCAGACTCAGGCTCAGACTCGTTCCATCCAAAGGTTTTGCATAATTTACACAAAAAAATTCTTGACCCCCCTAATCCAATAAAATAAATTAAAAACCTGTTTCTTGAGTTTTAGCCCAGATACAAAGTTATTTCCTTGGGTGACGGAAGTAAAATTACGAAACACATACAACACTAAATCAGGTTAAAATGTATACATTTTTAGCAAAACATATTTTAGTCACATGTTTAATCTAACTGTGGGATGTTTTTGATCTGATTCCTTTGACTTTTCCTCCCTGTGAGTGATATATTGTCGAGTCTAACTGAGTTAAAGTGTGGACGACAAAAGCTTAACGCTGATAACATTAAATAATGTGAACGTTTGTGTTTCTTGCGTCGTTTCTTCAGATGTGATTCTGTTTTTCTTGTTTTTGTGTCGATTCTTTAAAAATACCTGATTCTGTGCATTATTTAATGTTTTGTCACAATTACACAAACTTCAAATAATACATCAGATTAGAATGTGAAAAGATTCAGATAAAATAATGTGAAGATGAGCAAAATCTGAATATTGAGTTTATCATTTATAATGAAAAAAGCAAGAAAAAGAGCTAAAAATGTAAACAATTATGTTGTACATTTTCAAATAAGGTCACATTTCTGCACTTTAATGATTATTTTTTATTATTTGTATTATTTGTTTGACAATTAAACCTCGACTAATAAATAAAAGACATGTTTTAACATTTTCCTGTTGAATTGACATAATATCATCAGAATATAATTCATGAGATTCTACAAAAAAAATGTGTCAATATCGAGTCAAATCCAATTTGATCTAATCTTAATTAAAGCCCATTTTTCCAGTCATTTGTTGCACTTCAGACTGAACTGAGACGTTCTACTTCAGGTAAATGTGTTTGAAGTAACAGAACTCCAGACATTTGACCCGTCCTTTGACGCTGCTGTACAGCACCTCTGGGTGCACCCAGGGTGCCTCTGGGTGCACCTCTGGATCTACAGAACCTGTGCTCTGTGGGTCTGTTTATTGCATGTTTTAGGCTGCAGTAAATCTGGGGCATTGTTGTCCCACGTGCATTTGACCCATCCTTCAGTGTCCCCTTCAACCTGGAGAACAGTAACTCCAGAAAAGTCTGGGACTTGAACCTCTGACCTTTTGTCTCGTGCACGTGGTTTACCGGACGGTCCTCAGATTCTGAATCTTAATCTCGTTGAATAAAACAAACTGAAAGTGTTAAACTCCAGACCCTCGTGCAGAACTTACTGAGGCGGTTGGGCTCGTGGCTGCCGTTGACGCGCCCGTCCTCGTGGATCTGCAGGTGGAAGCCGATGCCCACGCGACAGTAGAGTCTGCACGTCCTGCGTCCCTCCGCGGCCGCGCGCCCCACTCCCACAGACGCGGCGTAAACGCACTGAGCCACGGTCACGACGTAAAGCGCCACGTTCATGCTTTTCTCCCGGTGACGCGCCGCTACGTCCGCCGCGCCGCTCCTCCGCCGGCTCTTCCGCGCGGCATGATTCTCAAACACCGTGGGCTTTATTTATATCCGTGACTTCAGCACGCGCTCCGCACGGTCTGCGCTCGCGGACAGGGCGCGTGGATGTGCCACTGGACGCACTGCGCGCCTCGGTTTTACGCACGACACGAGGAGACCTCCTCCTCCTCCCGCAGCGCGCGCTCTGCGCAGCAGCTGCTGCGCTTTGTGTCCCGTGAAACAGAGCCGTGTACAGGGTTTATCTGTTTGAACATCGGCACCGATGGATTTAAATGAAGAGTATTTATCCTTTAATTATCCACGACAGTCTCTGAGTCCAGCAGCGGCAGCAGCAGCACACGTGACCCTCAGGAGAGGCCTCTGTGGGACACTTTACCCGCTTAAGACTCCACTTTAGAGTCCACTTACACTGAGCTTTAGGCTCAAACAAAGACACAATCAACAGCACGAAATGAAAGTGTGATATTTGCAAAGAAAGCATTTAATGTATAATTCTTTAATTACTCCTAAAAAAACTTTAATGGAATTTAGAAAACTCTCTGGGATGACGACACATTCAACGCATTTATTGCTTTTCAGGCAATAAATGCATCACACACTTCAGAATTCATGTGTCACTTGGAGTCGTTTTCACTCAGTACAGATGTGGGCGGGGACAGGGGGCGGGTGAAAACAGGACTTTTCTGCTCTGGGGCCTCAGTTACTGGACAAAAGATTAAGTCAAATACGAATCAATCAAAAATACAACTGTGAGTGAAAAAATGATGAGGAAACAGTTATAACAAGGTGAAAAGCCAATAAAGTGGATTTTGTGTATTATGTGTCTGCATTTGTACATTTTATTTGTAAATATTGAAGCCTTCAGCCATAACTCAACTTTAAAAAATGATTTCAAAGATAATTAATCTGACTGTAGACGACTGAGATAATCGTTAATTACAGCTTTGCTCTGCTCTTTATCTCCACATCTCACTTCAATTATATAACCTCTAAACGCCCATTAAAATATTTGAGCGACTGTTATTGGAAGAGTTTCATCGGAGCGAGAAGCATCCATCATGACGACGTGTGTGAGGGTTCAACTCCCGCCGTGGAACACTGCTCCTGTGTGCGAGGAAGACGGATGAGCTGTCCCCGCTCACACGCCGCAATTATCTTATTATCATTTTACAAAAACAAAACAACTGTTCGACCAAGTACAACAGGCTGAGGCAGAAGTAAAAGTACTGCACGGGACTCAGTCTTTCAGGTATCTGTACTTTTCTTTAGTCGTTTTTATCAGAGGTGGAAAGTGTGAAAGTGCAAAAGTAAAAGTACTGTTCTTAAAGGGCCTATGACAGGTTGAAATACACATTTAACTAAAATGCAGTAAACATAAATATATTCAAATTTGTACCAAAATCTTTACAAATTTAACCCCAGTTTAGCTGTTTTTTAGGTTTTAAATTTTACTTCCTGGTTGTAAAGTATGACATCACACTAGGAAATTACCATAGCAACCACACTGTACACTGGGCCAAAACTCATCTAATGTCACAGATTTTGTTCATTTGACAAATAAAAACACATGTGAACATCTTTATTTAGATATCAATGTTTAAAGGGTCAAAAAAGTCGTTTATTTTGTGTAAATTATGCATAACCTCTGTCTCCCCAGTGTGATGTCATCAATTTATTTACTTCCTGTAATTGTCAACAGATTTTTCAACTTTTCTCCACAAATAGCGAATGATTGGTGTAAAACTATAATTTGTATTTACACAAAGTATTAACACACTGAAGAAAGTCAAAATTAGAAAATCATAAAAACCTGTCATAGGCCCTTTAAGTCAGTTTTTATGTATCTGTGCTTTACTTCAGTACATTTCACATACTTTTACTTCACTACATTTAGAGCGTGTATCTGTACTTTCTCCCGGTGCCGGACGTAACATTAGGCAACAGGCCACAATTGCCCTGGGCCCCCAACCTGAGGGGCCCCCAGTGATTCAAGATGATCATAATAAACTCAAGAAAACAGTTAGGGTTAGTTCACTTACCACAAATGTATTAATCTGTGCGGCCACCACTGAACCAGGACTGAACCAGGACTAAACCAGGTCTGAACCAGGACTGAACCAGGACTAAACCAGGTCTGAACCAGGTCTGAACCAGGACTGAACCAGGACTGAACCAGGTCTGAACCAGGACTGAACCAGGTCTGAACCAGGTCTGAACCAGGTCTGAACCAGGTCTGAACCAGGACTGAACCAGGACTGAACCAGGACTGAACCAGGTCTGAACCAGGTCTGAACCAGGTCTGAACCAGGTAAGAACCAGGACTGAACCAGGTCTGAACCAGGTCTGAACCAGGTAAGAACCAGGACTGAACCAGGACTGGACCAGGTCTGAACCAGGACTGAACCAGGTCTGAACCAGGTCTGAACCAGGTCTGAACCAGGTAAGAACCAGGACTGAACCAGGACTGAACCAGGTCTGAACCAGGTCTGAACCAGGTCTGAACCAGGTAAGAACCAGGACTGAACCAGGTCTGAACCAGGTCTGAACCAGGTCTGAACCAGGTCAGAACCAGGTCTGAACCAGGACTGAACCAGGACTGAACCAGGTCTGAACCAGGTAAGAACCAGGACTGAACCGGGACTGAACCAGGTCTGAACCAGGTAAGAACCAGGACTGAACCAGGAATGAACCAGGTCAGAACAAGGACTGAACCAGGACTGAACCAGGACTGAACCAGGACTGAACCAGGACTGAACCAGGACTGAACCAGGACTGAACCAGGACTGAACCAGGACTGAACCAGGTCTGAACCAGGTCTGAACCAGGTCTGAACCAGGACTGGACCAGGACTGGACCAGGTCTGAACCAGGACTGAACCAGGACTGAACCAGGTCTGAACCAGGTCAGAACCAGGTCAGAACCAGGACTGAACCAGGTCTGAACCAGGACTGAACCAGAACTAAACCAGGACTGAACCAGGACTGAACCAAGTCAGAACCAGGACTGAACCAGGACTGAACCAGGACTAAACCAGGACTGAACCAGGACCGAACCAGGTCTGAACCAGGTCTGAACCAGAACCACTCAGGACCAAGGAAGGTGGATCATCTCGTGCAGAGAGAGTTCCTCCAGGCAGACGAGGAACAGTTCATCTAGTTTAGGGTTTCGCGGATGCAAAGTGGAGAAAGAGAAAAAACATGTGAACAGCAATAGACAGACTACAGGTGAAACTAAGATCCTTCATATATGGAAAAATCCAGGTCTGATCCAAGAAGTCTAAACCAAGAGGACTAAACCAGGACTAAACCAGGACTTTCTGCCGTTAGTGATAAATTGGTGGCACATTCTGCTGCTCTCTCTGTGGATCGGATGACCTCATGTTTCTGCTCCTCTGTCATCACCGACTACAAGTACTACATACTACGAGTACTGCACATACTAATACTTCTCAGGTTACTAATACTACTGAAACCATAGCCAAACGGACTTTCACTAACCCAAGCAGAAATATTTATGATATTTAACTGAATCACTTGTACTCACTAATAAAGGCCAAAAGATGGAGCAAAATGACAACTTTTTATTTAAAAGTACTATCTTTAAATGTTTTAATCATTTAAATTGGCTAATTACAGCAGTAATCTCAACTGCTTGAGAAAAGGTTAAAAAGTAAAAGTAAATATTACTGTAGCACTTTAAGAATACTTTAAGAATTTAAAGAATACTTTAAATGGAAGGTGCATTAGAAATAAAATATATTATTACTATTATTATTATTATCATCATCATCTATTTGAGCCACAGACTATTTGAGCCCCTCCCCTCGGGCAGGGGGCTACGGTCCATCTGGACCAGAACCTCCCGCCACAAGAACAGTTTCTTTCCCTCTGCCGTTGGACTCATGAACACTTTGTAACACCTGCCACTTTAACAATAATACTATTTAAGAACAATCTATTTGCACTGACACATTTGCACATTTGCACTGTCTGCCAACTGTACATTTCTGTATATAATCTTAGTCTATTTTATTCTAATTTTATTTTATGCATGCCTTTTTATATATATTTTATTTTATCCTTTGCTTTATGTTGCACCTCACGCCGAAGCAAGTTCCTATGTTTGTGAATTTCACTTACAATGGCAATAAACCGCTTTCTGATTCTGATTCTGATCTAAAGAAAACAACAACACCAGAGCGTTTGAATCCCGCGCATGCTCAGTGGAGGGCGGGGTTTGTTGCGTCCAGATCTGGTCCAGAGCAAACTACAATAAACATTAAATAAATGTGAAGATATGACGTTCTTCCTCTCGTCTGCAGCTGCTCAGGTGAGGGTTTGTCTCATGTGGTTTACTCTGTGTTACGTTTGTTTTGTGCTTTTGTACAAATCAGCTGCGTTAGCTTTTAGCTTGTACATGTGCACTGCTAGCATTAGCTTAGCTTAATCAACATGATTTGCTTTTCAGTGCATTTGATGTAAACGTCTTTCTCTTTGTCACATTTAGTGGCTCTGTGTTGACAGATTAGTCAGTAGCTTTCACTTATTTTTTAGTCAATAGCCCTGGTTAGAGGATAAGTAGCTTTGAGCACATTGAAATGTCATGCTTTTGATGTTAAAGGCTAATTAAACAAACGTGCGAGCTAACATGCTGCTAACATGCTAATATGCACCATGTTAGGACACACAAATACTAGAGTGGACTCAAACACACGAGAACAGGACGTGTGGTTCAGTCCTGTGTACATTTGTGCTTTTGAGTTTATGATTATATGACAGTATGGGTTGGCGACCAGTAGGTGGCGCCACCTGTACTAAGTTCCCCAGATCACTCGCTCTTTCTCCGTCTCCAGTACTGTCGTCCTCCCACAGGGCTGTGCCGACAGGTCGCACTCTTCTGTCTGGTACAGATAGATTTCTTAAGACTTCCTGATGATTTGACACAGCAAACTTTAACAGATGTTCTGTTTGTGCGGGTGAGACAAACGGCCCGTGCTGCCGTCACGGCCCGGCAGAGGTGTGGCCCCAGCATCCTGGGGCCCTGCGTCCTTCTGAAGCCGGTCCTGGGGCCCTGCGTCCTTCTGAAGCCAATCCTGGGTCTTTGGGTCCTTCTGAAGCTGGTCCTGGGTCCTTGGGTCCTTCTGAAGCCGGTCCTGGGTCCTGGGGCCCTGGGTCCTTCTGAAGCCGGTCCTGGGGCCCTGGGTCCTTATGAAGCCGGTCCTGGGTCCTGGGGCCCTGGGTCCTTCTGAAGCCGGTCCTGGGGCCCTGGGTCCTTCTGAAGCCGGTCCTGGGTCCTGGGTCCTGGGTCCTGGGTCCTTGGGTCCTTCTGAAGCCGGTCCTGGGTCCTGGGTCCTTGGGTCCTTCTGAAGCCAGTCCTGGGTCCTGGGTCCTTGGGTCCTTCTGAAGCCGGTCCTGGGTCCTGGGTCCTGGGTCCTGGGTCCTTCTGAAGCCGGTTCTGGGTCCTGGGTCCTTCTGAAGCCGGTCCTGGGCCCTGGGTCCTTCTGAAGCCGGTCCTGGGTCCTTCTGAAGCCGGTCCCGGGTCCTTGGGTCCTTCTGAAGCCGGTCCCGGGTGCTTGGGTCCTTCTGAAGCCGGTCCTGGGTCCTGGGTCCTGGGTCCTGGGTCCTGGGTCCTGGGTCCTGGGTCCTTGGGTCCTTCTGAAGCCGGTCCTGGGTCCTGGGTCCTTGGGTCCTTCTGAAGCCAGTCCTGGGTCCTGGGTCCTTGGGTCCTTCTGAAGCCGGTCCTGGGTCCTGGGTCCTGGGTCCTTCTGAAGCCGGTTCTGGGTCCTGGGTCCTTCTGAAGCCGGTTCTGGGTCCTGGGTCCTTCTGAAGCTGGTCCTGGGGCCCTGGGTCCTTCTGAAGCCGGTCCTGGGGCCCTGGGTCCTTCTGAAGCCGGTCCTGGGTCCTTCTGAAGCTGGTCCCGGGTCCTTGGGTCCTTCTGAAGCTGGTCCCGGGGCCCTGGGTTCTTCTGAAGCCGGTCCTGGGCTCGTTATGGACACTGTACGTTTGGCTGTAGCTCGTTAATGATTAGCGACGTCCTGGGTCACTAAAATGGTCTTTCCCTATATAGGCTCTGGGTTCAAACCTGCTCTTGCCTTTTGGTCTTGTCTTTAACCTTTGCCTTGCTCTTCTGTTTTATTTCTTTAGATAAAATGTGGACGTCAACTAAAGGAACTGAAAGAACCTGTGAACCTGTAAAATGAACTGAACACCTGAGGCTCTCAAAGTGAACTGAAGGAAACTGTGAACATGAGCGACGTCACATGAAGCCCCTGCAACGTAAAGAAATGTTAATGTTAACTTATGAAATGGAACCTAGTGCCTCGCTCAGTGGACTGTGTGCCTTAAACTTCACATATTCTCCAGGTGAAATTCTAATTGACTGGTCACTTTTACACTCAGGACGATGTCAGATCATTGTGGAGCTCAGATCTCTTGGACTTTAGACAGATTAAGTGACAGACTCTTATGTCTTTTTGTCACAACATCTTTTAACATTTGTAAAGTAAACCATGTCTCCTGGACATGTGGCCGTGTGTGATCATGTTCTAATATTAACTGTCACTTATGTTTTCAGATGTGACGACATGAAGGACTTCAGATGACGCTGCATCGGCCAACGATCAGTAAGACAAGTTAGTAGTTTCTAGAACCCCATCAGAATGTTTCTGGATCTTTCAGTGACATTTGTGTAAAACTTATAAATATCCACACATTCTGATCTGTTTGAACGTCTGCTCGAATAATTAATAATGAAATGAATGTGTGGTGTTTTCTGTTCAGCTGAAGAGGCTCTGTCTCTGAGGGTCCCGGCCCCGGGTCTGGCCCTGGCCCTGGCCCTGGCCCTGGTCCTGGCCCCGGCCCCGGGTCTGGTCCTGGTCCTGGTCCCGGCCCCTGGTCTGGTCCTGGTCCTGGTCTGGTCCTGGTCTGGTCCTGGTCCCGGCCCCGGCCCCGGGTCTGGCCCTGGCCCTGGCCCTGGCCCTGGCCCTGGTCCTGGTCTGGCCCTGGTCCTGGTCCTGGCCCCGGCCCTGGTCCTGGTCCTGGTCCTGCCCCGCCCCGGTCTGGTCCTGGTCCTCCCGGCCCCTGGCCCTGGCCCTGGTCCTGGTCTGGCCCTGGTCCTGGTCCCGGCCCCGGCCCCGGGTCTGGCCCTGGCCCTGGCCCTGGCCCTGGTCTGGCCCTGGTCCTGGTCCCGGCCCCGGCCCCGGGTCTGGCCCTGGCCCTGGCCCTGGCCCTGGTCAGTTTTAATACATTTACAGTGAGTTGTATCATTTTGAAAAACTGTTAATAAAATAGATTTTAACTTTGGCTTTGAAATTTGTCATTTTTCAGATGGTTTTGGTTTTTGCAACGAGGAGGAAACATGATATTGAATAATTAAATAATTCTAGTAAATGAAGTAACTTTAAAGTAAATATAGGCAAACTTAACTTAATTTTGAGCTTTTAAGATTTACTCTCTCGACAAATTGCATTTTATTATATTTAAATTGTAGTTGCAATTAGAGTAATATTTATTCTATTTTATGAAATAAATTCCATCAAATAAATCGTCTCCACTGATCTTAACGAGTCAAAACGTCTGAGATTCAGATTAATATCCTACAATCAAGACGTTTTAACTCATCTAGAAGTTCATTTTTACTCTCGTATCTGAGCTTTTACTTGAACAAACTGAGTCCTTCTGCTGTTTCTGACCAAACCTTTTGCCGTTGAACACAAACAGAACTGAACTAAAGGAAAGAGCTCGTCCAGTCTTTTCCGTCAAACTGAAGTCAGAACATTTGAATAACTTTTCAGAATCAGAATCGGTTTATTGCCGTTGTCAGTGTCAAAAATTCACAAACACAGGAACTTGCTTCAGCGTAAAGTGCAACATAAAACAATGAATAAAATATAATAAAATATATAAAAGAGGCATAAGATTAAGAATAAGATAGACTATAGACTAAGACTATAAACAAAACTTCCTTCTGTCGCCTCAAACTCTGCAAAGTTCAGACCCAGAGTTAATTAACACTTAAAAAAAACTCTAAAAAATGAAACGATTAATACATATACATTATTGTTGTTATAAATTAAAAGATTTATAAGTTTAAGATAAAACGTAGTGGATTTTTCTTTGTTTTTTTATGTCTGTATTGTTGAGTTTGGTGCCCTCCGCTTAGTCCATGTTTCAGTTTGTGGCCCTCGATGGAAAAAGTTTGGACAGCCCTTCCCTAAGGAATAATCACTAGAGTCATTGATTACTGTTACTTTATTATAAATTGGGAAAAATCTATAACTAAACAATCAAAAAGTGTATAATTAGTCGCCCGTGAAAGCGTCCGGTGTGTGACTGACACTGACCTGAGTCCAGAGGGTGTTAGCGCTGGTTTAATGCTGTAAACACATTTGATCTGTTTATTTTTGACTAAATGTTACTTTCACTTTTGTGCAGTGGAACAGTTTGGGTGCAGTTCCGTCTTTGTCCGCAGGAGGACGCCACAGGCTCACTTTTCTTTATGCTTTACTGTTATTATTATTATTGTAGTGTTTCTAGTGGGACTTATAGGATTTATAATTGTGATTTTAATTATTATGCCATTCATTCACAAACATTTTAATTGAACTGTTCAGAGTTAGAAAAGAAATGTAGAATCGTTTGAAATGATCATGAGTCAATTAATAGAGTGGAAATGTTGTCATCGTTGAGCAGAGCCTGTTTTAGTCGTGCTTTTGTCACTTTTAGTCACGCTTTTGTCACTTTTAGTCACGCTTTTGTCACTTTTAGTCATGTTTTTGTCGCTTTTTGTCTTATTTTTGTCACCTTCAGTTGTGTTTTTTGTTACTTTAAGTTGTGTTTTTATCACTTTTATTCATCCTTTTGTCACTTTTAGCCATGTTTTTATCACTTTTATTCATCTTTTTGTCACTTTTAGCCATGGTCTTGTCATTTTTAGCCATGTTTTTGTCACTTTTAGTTGTGTTTTTGTCGTTTTTTGTCTTATTGTCACCTTCAGCCATGTCTTTTGATACTTTAAGTTGTGTTTTTATCACTTTTATTAATCTTTTTGTCATTTTTAATCATGTTTTTGTCACGTTTAGCCATGATTTTATCACTTTTGTATCGTAGATATGATTGTGATTTCAATTATTACTCTATTCAATTACAAAACAATCGTGAATACAATGAATTTCCTCCTTTTGCCTGAAAACCTGGAGCAAAGACACTTTTCTCAAACATTCCATTAATAAAATACAGTCTATACTTTCTACAGAATCATTTTACAATTATTATTTTGTCTTAATCTCTAGTTTATAGCGTCGTCCTGTAAACACATTTGATCTGTTTATTTTTAACTAAATGTTACTTTCACTTTCGCGCAGTGGAACAGCCTGGGTGCAGTTCCGTCTTTATCCGCAGGAGGGCGCCACAGACTCACTTTTCTAAACAGAACGGACTGAGACTCAAACAATGACAGCGAACCGGATAATCTGGGAATGAAACGTTTTGAAAAAGTATAAAATATGAAATAATTTTACAAACAAATCCATAAAATAAACTTAAACCAGGACCAGGTCAGATTTATGTCTCAGTGACTCGACCCCAGAACTCACTGTTTTATGACTAAAATCTGTTTTTATGTTTGTTTTTTTACAATATTTCTTTCAGCTGCTCTTATCTGTGTAAACCCTTTAAAGTCTGTAACAAAAACATAAGAACATGATGTGATTTCACTGAGAAACTGGGATTAACCTCAGAATATCACAAAATCTGACAAATGTAGATGATTTAGTGTCAGTAAAAGCCTCAGACACATGTGAGTGACATCAGAGCTGCTTTAAACACATTTATTATTGTATTTTACATCATGTTTGAGGAAATTATGATAAATTCTTTGCATTTTTGATGAAGAACAATCCAGATTTATGGGTTTTACTGGAAAAATACTCACAGAAATGTTGAGCCCACAATCATTTTTCATTTTATCTAGAGATATATTAGATACTGTTCCATAAATTAGATTCTTTTGAAGCTAAAATACAATTTTAAGGCTGTTTTGTCCATGGTTTGTTATAGAAAAGCAAACTAACTGACCTTTCTTCTCTGGAAATTCAAATGTGTTTCTTTTTTCCAACACAAACACTTCAAACCATAGAATTCAGATCTAATGTGAGACAATCATTCAAACATTTACTTCGACTTCATTTTGCTTCAGTCGCGTTTGTATTAAATGATTTGGTCTAAATTAAACTAAATTATTTCTGTGACTAAATCTAGACTAAAACATGAAATCGTTTAGACAAAAAACAAGAACTAAAACTAAATTACTGATGTTTTTATTTTATTTTTTTCTTCAGATTGAACGCTGCTGTGGCCTGATCGTCTCCAGGGAATTAGATGAATTTAACATTTGAAAAAGCACGTAATGTAGCTTTAAATTCCTATTGAATGTGTAGATTTTGGTACAACCTTAATGAGTTTTAATGAAGCATAAACAAAGACTTAATTAAAATGAACAAACTGTAATAAGAACGATCCAGACTCAGAGAAAAGGCTCGTGCGCTTCTTGTTTCTTTTTTTTTAAATCTAATTCAAACCCATTTTAACCCAAAAAAGCTGAGTAATAATTATTTTTTTGCACGTAAAACTGGACATTATTATTGTCCTTTTAATTGACAAAACAGTTTTGATCATGTGACTTTGTGAATGTTGTGTTTGGAGCCTTTAATCGACCCAAAAGTACAAATAAAAACACCTGAAGCTCATCTTTAAAACACGTCCTGCTGCTCTTTACTGTCGTTAAAACGTTAAATATATTAAAACAGAACAACACAACACACTTTTAGTTTAAACACGTCAGTATTTGTGTCTCTTTTGTACATTTTGTGAGTGAAAATGTTGATCAAATGACAAACGTTTATTGCTTTGGGACCAGAAATGTGCTTTAACTAATCACCAATTCAAACATAATAAATCGTTTTTGTTTATTCAGCTTTTACCAACTAAAATTTTAACTGAATTTCATCGTTTTTATTTATATTCTTTCATTATTTGTGTCTCAAAACAGGTAAAAACCTCCAATTAAACTACAATTTAGAGCATAGAGCGCTGGAATTTCATCATTTGGGAAAAATATGGATAAAAAATATGAAATTCTTCTCATTTCTGTTGTGTATTTGAGTTATTTCAAATATTACACCTGGTCTTATTGTAATATTTTGATTTAATCTGAAGTGTGAAGGGTTTTGAGTGTAGAACATAACTTTATCGTCCTAAAAATGACTCTGCAGTATCAAAATGTAAAATAAGTCACAAAGGGTTAATGAAGTGGACACAAAGGGTTAATGATTTGTTGATTATGAATGAACTCTTTCTTTATGCTTTAATGTTATTATTATTATTATTGTAGTGTTTCTAGTGGGACTTATAGGATTTATAATTGTGATTTGAATTATTACTCCATTCATTCACAAACGTTTTAATTGAACTGTTCAGAGTTAGAAAAGAAATGTAGAATCGTTTGAAATGATGATGATTTCAATTAATAGAGTGGAAATGTTGTCATCGTTGAGCAGACCTTGTTTTAGTCACACTTTTGTCACTTTTAGTCGTGTTTTTTATCCCTTTTTGTCTCGTTTTTGTCGCCTTTAGTCATGTTTTTGTCATTTTAAGTTGTGTTTTTGTCACTTTTATTCATCTTTTTGTCACTTTTAGCCATGTTCTTGTCATTTTTAGTTGTGTTTTTGTCGCTTTTTGTCTTTTTTTTGTTGCCTTTAGTCATGTTTTTTGTCATTTTAAGTTGTGTTTTTATCACTTTTAGCCATGGTTTTATCACTTTTTTATCGTAGATATGATTGTGATTTCAATTATTACTCTATTCAATTACAAAACAATCGTGAATACATTGAATTTCCTCCTTTTGCCTCAAAACCTGGAGCAAAGACACTTTTCTAAAACATTCCATTAATAAAACACAGTCAGTCTATACTTTCTACAGAATCACTTTCACTATTATTATTTTGTCTTAATCGAGCCGCTCTAGTTTATAGTGTCGTCCTGTAAACGAGAAGCAAAAATATGAGACAATGAGACAAATGAGTCAATTAATCACGAGTATACATTTTACCATCGTTGAGTCACACTTTTGTCACTTTTAGTTGTGTTTTTATCCCTTTTTGTCTCATTTTTGTCGCCTTTAGTCATGTTTTTGTCATTTTAAGTTGTGTTTTTATCACTTTTTTTTACCGTAGATATGATTGTGATTTTAGTTATTGCTCTATTAAAAAAAATCGTGAATACAATTAATTTCCGTCTGTTCAGAATTATAAGTGACTCCTTTTTCCTAAAAACCTGGAGCAAAGGCACTTTTCTAAAACATTATTATTTTGTCTTGATCGAGCCGCTCTAGTTTATAGCGTCGTCCTGTAAATGAAAAACAAAATAAGCAAAAATATAAGACAAATGAGTCAATTAATCACGAGTATAAATTTTGCCCTCGTTGAGCAGAGCCTGTTTTAGTCACGCTTTTGTCACTTTTAGTCGTGTTTTTTTTTTTAAATCTCTTTTTGTCTCGTTTTTATCTCTTTTTGTCTCATTTTTGTTGCCTTTAGTCATGTTTTTGTCATTTTAAGTTGTGTTTTTATCACTTTTGTTCATCTTTTTGTCACTTTTAGCCATGGTCTTGACATTTTCAGCCATGTTTTAACCATGTTTTTGACATTTAGCCATGGTTTTATCACTTTTTTTTTATCGTAGATATAATTGTGATTTCAATTATTACTCTATTCAATTACAAAAAAATCGTGAATACAATTAATTTCCTTCTGTTCAGAATTATAAGTGACTCCTTTTGCCTCAAAACCTGGAGCAAAGGCACTTTTCTTAAACATCACTAATAAAATACAGTCTATACTTTCTACAGAATCACTTTCACAATTATTATTTTGTCTTAATCGAGCCGTTTATTGTAGTTTATAGTGTTATCCTGCGAATGAGAAGCAAAAATATGAGACATTTCAGTTGAAAATAAAGCTATTTTATTGTCAATGCATTCAACATGATTCGATAAACTATGAAATCACAGAAACTACTCCCAACTGACACAAAATATGAGCAAACCGGAGTATGTACAGGTGTATAATATGATAGAACAGACATGCACGCTCATATGTGCCAAATACTCACTGTACATTTAATACAAGGTCAGGAAGTCTTCCCTCGTCGTCAAACGTGTAAGTGCTTCAATAAATAGATTTCAAATTTCTCAAAACGCATTTGCAAACAGACCCAAAAAACAGGACATTTGTACAAAGAGGACGGGCCGAGAGGTTTGGGAGGAAGTGGGCGGGGTTCACGGAGCAGGTGGACGAGCAAAGTGTGGAGAATCTGAGGAGAATCTGAGGAGAATTGTGATTTTGTGGTGTTTTTAGAGTCATTTTTCACACAAGCAAATTCAAAACGCCGTCAAAAATGATATTTAAGGTGAAAATATTAGATTTGTGATTAATCTCAAGCAAATTGAAAGGAAAATGTCAAGTTTAAATATTACAAATCATTCTTTTTTGAGTATAAAGGTAGAAGTTGAAGTATTAATCATGTTTCTTTTGCAGAGTTATGTCACTGGTGCATTTTAAATTATTATTTTTTACATCTAAATAACTCTTATTTGATTGCGATTGAGAAATTTGCGATTTATGTTTTCAAATTCAGTTCCCAGCGCATTTTATAAAACGCCCAGGAGTAAAAAGATTTGAGATAAAGAAAGATTTACTTTAAACTCATAAAAAAATCCAAAGAATTTCAGTTTGCAGAATATTTTGTCTATAAACATTTATTTCATTTAGACCAGTGTTTCCCAACCAGGGGTACGGGGACCCCTAGTGGCACGTGTGGAATTACCAACGGGCACTTGGGATGGTTTCAGGATTTAAAAGACAATGAAATGTACTTTTTCTGAATAAAAACTCATTTGTTGTAAATTTAGCATCTTTTTGGAGTATCCTGGACCATGAATATAATTAAAACATAAGATATAATTGTAATAATTGACAATATTCAACTAGTAAACCCATTTATCCACCTGAAACTCAAGTTAAGGGGTACTCTGTGTGTGAGACAAAGCTTAAAGGGCCCATGACAGGTTGAAATACACATTTAACTAAAATGCAGTTAAGATAAATATATTCAAATTTCTACTAAAATCTTTACAAATTTAACCCCAGTTTAGCTGTTTTTTAGGTTTTAAATTTTACTTCCTGGTTGTAAAGTATGACATCACACTAGGAAATTACCATAGCAACCACACTGTACACTGGGCCAAAACTCCTCTAATGTCACAGATTTTGTTCATTTGACAAAGAAAAACACGTGTACATCTTTATTTTGTTGAATCAATGTTTAAAGGGTCAAAAAGTAGTTTATTTTGTGTAAAGTATGCATAACCTTTGTCTCCCCAGTGTGATGTCATCAGTTTATTTACTTACTGTAATTGTCAACGGATTTTTTTTTCAACTTTTCTCCACAAACAGCGACCTGATTGGTGTAAAACTATAATTTGTATTTACACCAGGTATTAATGCACCGAATAAAGTCAAAATTAGAAAATCATAAAAACCCGTCATACGCCCTTTAAAGTGTGTATGACGGGTTTTAACAATTTTCTAATTTGGATTTTATTTGTTGTATTAATACGTATTGTACATAGAAATTATTGTTTTACATCAATCAAGTCATGGTTTGTGGAGAAAAGTTGAAAAATCGGTTTAAAATTACAGGAAGTAAACAAACTGATGACATCACACTGGGGAGACTCATTCTATCCAAAGGTTTTGCATAATTTACCCAAAATAAACAACTTATTTTACCCTTAAAACATGAATTCAAGTGTTCACATATATTTTGATTTGTCGGACAAAATAATCTCTGAAATTATCTTTTGAGTTTTAGCCCATTGTGCAAAGTAATTTCCTAGTGTGATGTCATCATTTACAACCAGGAAGTGATATTACAAAACTAATAAAACGTATAATTATTTTTAGCAAAACTTTAAATATATTTATCTTACCTGTATTTTAGGTACATGAGTTGTCCAACCTGTCATAGGCCCTTTAAGGGGGACTCAAAACAAAAAAGGTTGGGAACCACTGATTTAGACCTGAATTTTTTCTTTAGTCTGATAGAATTAAACTTGTAAATTACACTTTTCTTTTTAAACAATTGAAACTAAAATTGTAAAGCTTTATTTCACGTCTTTGTCGGCGCCACCTGCTTCATGAAACACGTCCGCGCTCCCAAAAAGTGAAGTGCAAAGGGGCAGTCCGTACGTGTTTATCGTCGTGTTTATCTCCAGGTCACACTCGGCGTCCTTTAATCCGTCTGAATCTTAGAAACAGGCCTCCTCAGTCTCATAGAAACAGGCCTCGTCAGATAAAAGCCTTTCTCGGTCTTGTGTGGAACAGGCCTCCTCAGATAGCAGCCTTTCTCGGTTTTATATGAACAGGCCTCTTCAGATGAAAGCCCTCCTCGGTCGCATATGAACAAGCCTCTTCAGATCGAAGCCTCCTAAATCTCATGTAAACAGGCCTCCTCAGATGGCAGCCTTCCTCAGTCTCATATGAACCGGCCTTCTCAGATAAAAACCTTCCTCAGTCTAATCTGAACAGGCCTCGTCAGATAAAATCTAAGTCTCGTGTGAACAGACCTCCTCAGATAGCAGCCTTTCTTAGTTTCGTGTGAACAGGCTTCTTCAAATTGCAACCTTCCTCAGTCCCATATGAACCGACCTCTTCTGATAGCAGCCTTTCTTCGTTTCATATGAACAGGCCTCGTTATAAATAAAATCTCATTTGAACAAGCCTCCTCAGACAAAAGCCTTCCTCAGTCTCATATGAACCGACCTCTTCTGATAGCAGCCTTTCTTAGTTTCGTGAGAACAGGCTTCTTCAGATAGCTGCCTTTCTTACTTTAATTTGAACAGGCCTCGTCAGATAAAATCTAAGTCTCGTGTGAACAGACCTTCTCAGATAGCAGCCTTTCTTACTTTCATTTGAACAGGCCTCGTCATATAAAATCTCCTCAGTCTCGTGTGAACAGGCCTCCTCAGACAAAAGCCTTCCTCAATCTCATATGAACTGACCTCTTCTGATAGCAGCCTTTCTTCAGATAGCTGCCTTTCTTGGTTTCATTCGAACAGGCCTCCTCAGACAAAAGCCTTTCTTATTTTCATTTGAACAGGCCTCGTCATATAAAATCTCTTAAGTCTCATTTGAACAGGCCTCCTCACACCGCAGCCTTCCTCAGTCTCATATAAACCGACCTCTTCAGATAGCTGCCTTTCTTACTTTCATTTGAACAGGCCTCGTCATATAAAATCTCCAGAGTCTCATTCAAATAGGCCTCCTCAGACAAAAGCCTTCCTCAGTCTCATTTGAACAGGCCTCGTCATATAAAATCTCCTCAGTCTCATTCGAATAGGCCTCCTCAGACAAAAGCCTTCCTCAGTTTCATTTGAACAGGCCTCATCATATAAAATCTCCAGAGTCTCATTCGAATAGGCCTCCTCAGACAAAAGCCTTCCTCAGTCTCATTCGAATAGGCCTCCTCAGACAAAAGCCTTCCTCAGTCTCATTTGAACAGGCCTCCTCAGACAAAAGCCTTCCTCAGTCTCACATGAACAGACCTCTTCTGATAGCTGCCTCCCATAGTTTCATTTGAACAGGCCTCGTCATATAAAATCTCTTAAGTCTCATTTGAACAGGCCTCGTCACACCGCAGCCTTCCTCAGTCCCACACGAACCGACCTCTTCAGACAAAAGCCTTCCTCAGTCCCATTTCAACAAGCCTCGTCGTATAAAATCTCGTTAAGTCTCACGTGAACAGGCCTCGTCGTATATAAAATCCCCCCGGTCCGGCGCGAACAGGCCTCGTCGGACCGCAGCCTTCCTCGGTCTGGTCGCAGCCCTCCTCAGTTGTGCGAGGTCATGTGGCGCGACAGGTGATGCCTCTCGCGGAACGACTCGTTGCAGATGGGGCACTTGAGCTTCTCCTCGCGCCGCCTCTTCACCAGCGGCTCCATGGCGTACTCCTTCTTGTGGTGCGAGCGCATGTGATACACCAGGTCCGACGTCATGCGGAACGAGGCGTTGCACTTGGCGCACCAGTTCTGCGCCGGGAGGCAGAGCGAGGTGAAGGACGGCGGCAGGAGGGTGAGCGCCGACGGCACCTGGAGCTGGATGGGCCCCGAGCTCTTGGGCCAGAAGGCGGTGGCGTACACGAAGGGGTTCTGCTTGGCCATGCCGCCGCCGCCGCCGCCCCCCGGGACCGGGCAGTTGGCGCCCAGCTCCGCCCCCTGCAGCTTGGCGGCGAGGTGGTCGGCCTGGTAGAGTCTGCTGGAGGAGATGGTGTCGCCGACCGCCGGGTGGCAGTCGAGCAGCTTGGGCGGCATCACCAGCGACGACATCTGCGAGAAGGACGAGCGCGACGGCTGGCTGAAGGCGCTCTTTCGCTCGCCGCCGCCGCCCTGCTGGCCGACGGACGTGAAGGCGCTGCCCATGGGCGGAGTCTGCGGCGGCTGCGTTTCCGAAAGCACCTGCCGGATGTTGAGGTGCTTCTCCGTGGGGCTGGCGTTGGGCCGCCCGCCGTCCTTGTTTTCCGAGTTCTTGCTGTGGTGCTTGAGGCTCTGCGGAGACTTTTTGACCTCCGTAAAAGCGCTGCGTTTGGCTTCGCTCGGCGGCGAAAAAGACCTGTCCTCCAGGCTGTAGGCGCCCCGGTAGTTCTGCGCGGACGTCGCCAGTTCCTCTTTCGATTTAGACAAACCGGCGCCGATCCTCTCCCTGCTCTCGTCGATGTCGGAGAACTTCCTCTTGCCCGAGCTCTCGCTGCAGATCTCGGCCTCCTTGTCGCTGGGCGGGCTGGTGCGGTTGTTCTCCAAGTCCCGCGCCAAGTTGTGGAAGTCCGTGGAGGGTTTGGTGCTGTCCTGGGCGCCGCCGAAGCCCTCGGACCGGCCCACTTTGGGGTTGGGGTTGGGGCTGGCCCGGGCCGGGGGGTTGGCGGTGGAGTTGCCGGCGGGGCGGTCCGGACTCCCCTCTTTGGCGCCCTCCTCCTCGGCCGAGCTCATGTTCTGGAGTCTCTTGGTGCAGCGGAACCGCAGATGGGCCAGATACGGGAACTCGAACTGGAAGCGCTGGCTGCAGTCGGGACAAACGTAGTGACTGGAACCTGAGGACGAGACACACCGTGAGTCCAGAGAAACACGACCTAATACAGGGCTTTAAGATCATTGAGCTTGAAATATGAAACTATTTTTTGTGTATTTTTGCAAAATCTCTACTTCATTTGCAGATTTTGAAGTAACAAATACATGTAGCCATAATACATTTGGAAAAATTACTGAACTTTTAGATTAGTTTGAACATGGCGTAATTTTATTTATTTTATTTCACTGAACATTCTGTGCTATTTTTATTAATTTTTGCTCTGAGGTCCTGTTGTGTGTTTTGTGTGTTTTAAATTTAAAAAAAGAAAGAAAAAAAAAAGAAGAAGAAAGAATAATCAAAATAATAAATGCCAGAATAATCGATTAGTATAATAAACGTTAGTTGTACCCTAAACAATATTGGATATGTGTTTTTAGCATCAGTATTTTTAAATTTTATTATTATTATTATTTTATATATATAACATGATGTTTAAATAAAAGAAAATAAAAGCGCACAACATACATTATCCCTAATTTGTGTCCATTTTGTCCAACGTCTGTAAAACAAGTCCATTTTGTGCTGCAAAAGTTACTTTTCCCATTTTATCACCGTTAGTCCAGTCCTTAAAACAAAACTATTTTTTCCTGTTTTTTGGTCAGATTGCTCTCTCAACATTTCAGCTTTCATAAGCGTTTAACTGTTTTATTTAAAGGGCCTCTGACAGGTCGGACGACTCATTTAACTAAAATACAGGTAAGATAAATATATTTCAAATTCTGCTCAAATCTTTACAATTTTAGCCCTGCTTAGCATTTTTTTAGGTTTTTTATTTTACTTCCTGCTTGTAAATGATGACATCACACTGGGAAATTACCCAGAAACCATCCTGTACAGTGAACCAAAACTCATCTAATGTCCTAGATTTTTTTTTATTTGACAAAGAAAAATACATGTGAACACTTTGGTTTTGTTGAATCAATGTTTAAAGGGTCAAAAAGTCATTTCTTTTGTGTAAATTATGCATAACCATTTTCTCCTCAGTGTGATGTCATCGATTTGTTTACTTCCTGTAATTTACAACACATTTTTCTCAACAAACAGCTCCTGATTGGTGTAAAACTATCATTTATATTTACAAGACGTATTAATACACTGAATAAAGTACAAAAAACCTGTTGTATGCCCTTTAACTGAGTAGTCCACCCCTTTAACTGAGTAGTCCACCCCTTTAACTAAGTAGTCCAGCCCCTTTAACTGAGTAGTCCACCCCTTTAACTGAGTAGTCCACCCCTTTAACTAAGTAGTCCAGCCCCTTTAACTGAGTAGTCCACCCCTTTAACTGAGTAGTCCACCCCTTTAACTGAGTAGTCCACCCCTTTAACTGAGTAGTCCACCCCTTTAACTGAGTAGTCCAGCCCCTTTAACTGAGTAGTCCAGCCCCTTTAATTGAGTAGTCCCGCCCTTTAACTGAGTAGTCCCACCCCTTTAACTGGCCCATTGCGTGTTATTCCCGTGCGCCCCGTGCTGCACAGTCTCCGTACCTTTGCTCTTGGCCGGGGCCCGGCTGGCGCTGAGGAGGAGCAGGTCCGTCAGCTCCTTGCCGTACCACACCAGGAGCTCCTCGTCCTTCTCGATGCGCCGCAGGCTCCGGTAGAACAGCTGGCCGTTCTTCACGTAGGCCTCCAGGTTCTGCTCCTCCCTGTCCCGGGACGACTGCACCAGACGCAGCCACATCAGGCCCTCCGAGGTGCTGCTGGCCGCCGACGTGTCCACCTGGGGGGCGGGAGGGGGAGGGGAGGAGGAGGACAGGAGGAGAAGGGAGGGGGACGGGAGAGGGACGGGAGGAGGAGGGGGGAAAAGAGAGGGGGACGGGAGGTGGAGGGGGAGGAGGACGGGAGGAGGACGGAGGGGGACAGGAGGACGGGAGGAGAAGGGAGGAGGACAGAGAGGAGGACAGAGGGACGGGAGGAGAGGAGAAGGGAGGAGGACGGGACGGGGACGGGAGGAGGACGGAGAAAGGAGGAGGATGGAGGGGGACAGAGGGGGAAGGGAGGAGAAGGAAGAAGGTGGAGAAAAGAACGTTATTGAGTCTGTCACAAAATCAGAACAAAAGCGACGAGAGCGATGAAAGTCATCCGTTTGGTTCTGTGTATTTCAATCTTTTCAGAAATTGTTTTGTATCGTCTTCATTTTGTTTTCTATAAACAGAACTAAACCAGGATTAAACCAGGACTAAACCGGGCCTTAAAAGGACTAAACTACGACTAAACCACAACTAAACCAGGGGCTAAATTACGACAAAACCAGAACTAACCCAGGGATAAACCGGGACTAAATCACGACTAAACTACGACTAAACCAGGTCCAAACCAAGTCCAAACCAGGACTAACCCAGGACTAAACAAGGACTAAACCGGCTCTAAACCACAAGCTGAACCAGGACTAAACCAGGACTAAATTACGACAAAACCAGGACTAAACCAGGACTAAATCAGCACTAAACCAGGTAGTAAACCATGATTAAACCAGGTCTAAACCAGGACAAAACTAGTTCTAAACCAGCCCTAAACCAGGTCCAAACCAAGACTAAATAAGGACTAAACTAGGTTTAAACCAGGACTAAATTACGATAAAACAGGACTAAACTAGGTCTAAACCAGGACTAAACCAGGCCTTAACCAGGACTAAACCAGGTCCAAACCAGGTCTAATCAAGATCTAACCCAGGACTCAACCAGGTCTAGCCCAGGCCCAGGTCCTCACCCTGAAGATGTAGGGCGCGGTCCTCTTGTCCGTGGCCTTGAGGGCGATGAAGGCGATGCTGTCGTAGAGCGACGTGTGCGACAGGACGCACGGCCCGAAGATGGCGCTCTCGGGGACGTCGCAGGTGGTGTAGACGCTGGTGAAGATGTCGGTCAGACACTGCTGCACCGCCTTGGCCTCGCCGTCCCAGGACAGCTTCTGAGAGCCGCACTCCTCCATCGCCTCCTGCAGGACACACCACACACGCTCAAGGTCGGGGAGTCTTTGGGGATCGTGTATAAAAGGACGACGGGTTTGTTTCAGGTGACAAAAAAACTTAAATAATAATAATAATTGTGAGAATTGAAGGAAGCAACGATTAAAGGGTCTAGTGATTTTCTAATTATGACTTAGTTTGGCGGGAGGGCACTTGTCGTAAATATTTATTATGGTTTTACATCCGTGAAGTTGCAATTTGTGAAGAAATTTTGAAAAATAAAAGTTTAAAACGAGTTCGAAAACAGAATCCCTCTGTGATGTCATCAATATGCGACGTGCCATTGAAAATACAGAGACAATTTAAAGCAACTGACACATTTTTCTCACAGTTTAAACCATTATTCAACAAAATAAAGTGTTATCAGGTATTATTATTTATCAAATCATAACTATTGTGTACTTTATGTGGATGTTGGCCCTTGTTTACAGTCTGGTTGCTATGGTAACAGCTCTAACAATGTCATATTTGTGCTCGTGTTCAACCAGGAAGTGACATTATAGACTTCACAAAAACTGGGGACAAACAAGTCAAATCTTAAATATAATCATGTTCACTACGTTTTAGTAAAATGTGTCGTCTAAACTGTCATGTGGACTTTAATCATTTTAGTTCCATTTACGCTCCAAAAAAGAAAAAAAACTACATGTAAAGTACTTTTTAACCCTAAATCCCACCGTGTAAGATTTTTCCGTACAGTAAATCCAATCTAATCCACTCCTCTACTTCTATAACACATTTCATAAACAATCTGCTGCACAAAGACACAACAGTAAATAATAAAAAAGGAATTCATGCTCAGTTAGATTTACACATTCACTCCAACACCATCATCCAGTTCTGTTTGTGGGTTTTATTCTGTTGTTTTTATTTTCTTGTTGTCATGTACAGTGTCCTTGGGTGTTTTGAAAGGCGCTTATAAATAAAATGTATTATTATTATTTTAAACAAGTTAAAACCAGTGAAATCAAAAGAGCAAAAGCATAAAATAGCAATAAAATAGTGATAAATACATAAATAAAGCAATAAAAAACACAGAGGACCAAACAATCACGCAGCGTTAAAGCCCAGAGAATACGATTTTCATTTCCTAAAACTATTGAGGAATGTTTAAACTTTGAGGATTTCACTGTTTGGTCAAAGTGCAAACCATCGTTAAATCATGATGTTAAAACTTTACATCGTGACAAAAAAGACTAAAAACACAATTTAGAAATGTATTTAGCAAAGTCTGGAGCGCAGAGAATTAAACGTCCCACGTTTGTTTTCGTCGGATCTAAAAGTCACATTCCAGTTTTCTGTCAAATGTTCAAGCTTTGGACGTGTTTAATAAATGCATCTTAATTAATAATAATAAAATAACTATAAAATATGAATTGAGATCATTTTAGAAGCAGAATAAATCAATCTACACTCCACAAAAGTAAACCTGAATGTCAAAATCTTTTATATCTTGCTTTTTATGCCATCTTATCTCATTATTCATGTATTAATAACTTATTTACTTCACTTTATCGTTCACAAGGTTTGATTTTTCCTTGATTTTCCACCACTGCGCCTCGAGGTTATTCCAGGTTCCTTGAAAAAATTTGAGTTCACGGAGTCACAAATGCAGATGTAATTGACTAATTTACTTTTCTTGACTGTCCTGAGCAACAAAAAACATCACAAAACCGTCACTTTTGCCAAATTTAAAGAACCACACAGTGAAACAGACGTTATTTTGCTCATTATACACCCTTTTTTAAACACTAACTTCTCTGATTTGGTAACGTTTTAGTTGTAAACGGTGCTGTCCTGTCTATTAAATTAAATTAAAAAGTGTGCCTCAGCTCAAAAAGGTTGAAAAACACTTCATATTTGACAAAATGATATATTTTACTATTGTTTTAGACGTTAAATTGTGATGTTTCTTCTCATTTCTCACAATAATCGTAACAATAACATTTGACATCGTGACAGATCTGATCCTGTGCAGAGTCGGCTGTGTTCTTTTACTCTTTATTCACTTTATCCTCACAGTTTTTATTTGTTTTCTCTTTATTTTATTGGGAGTAGAATGTCACGATATAACATTTTAGTGTTTTGTGATTATTGTGGGCGGAAAAACATGACGATTTAACGATTATTCACGATTCCTGAGACCAAACCACAGACAAATCTTTCATTTTCTTTCGTTCCCGTCGTCTAAACACGTGACACTTCCTCGAGTTCACGCACGGCTTTTCAAAATCGTACTTTCAGAACGACAAAACGAAGGTAAAGTGATAAAAACAGGACGATAAAAAGCACTTTACACCAGGATGTATTTCTGTTACTTCTAATTTAATTCAGAAAAGATCACTGTATTATTATTATTATTGTTCTTTTTACGATTAGATTGTGACCTGAATTATCACAATTATCGAATAACTGAATAAGGATTTATATTGACTAGAAAGCAGGCAAAGAAATGCGGTATACTCGTCCTTTTCTGAATCAATCGTTGTTGTTTTATTATTATTATTATTGTTATTGTTATTATTTGTTTGTGTATTTGACTTCTACATTAATACTGTAAATGTACCAGAATTATCCAAAAGTCTATTTTTCTTCTGATTTTCCTGAGCAAATGTCCAAATTGATTGTCTAAAAACAACAACCACGAAAAAGAAACAATCCGACACAAATAAAACTACAGCAGTGAAAGCAGAAAACACACAAAAACTTTTCGTTAAAGCTGAGACACTCGAGTTTTTTTCCTCATAATTTGCTCGTTTTGTTTTCCTCCTCAGAAAGTGTTTCGTAAACGCAGAAAACTGTGTAGAAAAGTCAGACTTGTACACACTTTCTTTGTGGATTTTGTCTTCTGGAATGTGTACAAAAGCTGAGAGCTGATTGGCCGTGGAAGAGATAACGCCCCTGTTTCACTTTTGTGTCTGTTTTAAAGCTGTGCACGTGGCCCAAAAATTCTATCACGCAAAAACAAAAGATGTGCTGAGTGTTTTATGAGAGCGTGGAATGACTTAGAAAGGTTAAATAACTACTTTTTCCACTGTTTAAAAATGAGGTACTGCAGCTTTAAATAAAAGATAGAATAATAATAATAATAACACAAAATAATCATTAATGTTGTTCGTTCTCTTGAGTTTGCGGATAATTCTTCGTTTTTAGAGCTTTTTTCGACTAAACAACGCCCTGAGCAAGTCTTTCGTCGACCGAAATCATCATTCTCCATTTTGAGTCGTTTAGCGATTAGCCTCCGTCATGCTAGCCGTTAGCGCGACTGTTTTCGTCATTAATCAAAAACGCCAGAAACGATTAAAACGTGTGGTTGTGCGGCTAAAACGTACGGTTAAGAGGTGCGGATGTCACGATGTTAAATGTAAGTTACAATTAATGCGAAAAGAAACGTCAGAATTTAGCGATTATTCACGATTATCGACAAACAACAGTTCAGTCGTTATGTTTCTTTCATTCCCGGCGTCGACTACATTAAAGGTCGAACGACTCGTTTAATAAAAATGCTGGTGAGGTTAATATATTTAAAATGTTGCGCGACAATAAGCAAATTTTATCTCGGTTTTAGCCATTTTGTAATTGTAATTTTACTTCCTGGTTGTTAATGATGACGTCACACAAGGAAGTTACCATAACAACCATCCTGTACACAACGCATCTGATGGTTTAAAAGGTCAAAAATGTTGATTATTTTGTTTAAATCGTGCATTTAAAAGGTCAAAAAAGTTGATTATTTTGTGTAAATTATACATAACCTTTGGATGGAACGAGTGTGACGTCATCAGTTGGTTTTTACTTCCTGTAGTTGTTTTTTTTTCCAACAGATTTTTCAACTTTTCTTCACAGACAGCAACTTAATTGGTTTAAAACTATAATTTATATTTACAACAGGTATTACTACACCAAATAAAGTCAGAATTAGAAAAGAAAAATAAATATATCATACGCACTTTAACATTCTTCAAGCCAATTTTTCCACTTTTTATGGTCTATTTTTATTTTTAGGTTCAAGAACAGTTAAAAAAATCATGTTTCTGGGATCAGCTTTTATAAAAACACACTCTGAATGATGAAATTATGTTAATGTGACATAAAAATGTGGGATAAAAAGCACTTTAGAGCACAGCGTGAATTGAAATAACTTCTTTTTGCCTCTAAAGTCTCACAATTATTATTTTACACTTGACTATATCTTACGACCTGAATAATCACGACTGTCGATTGAACTGAATTTTGACATCTCTATTAGTTTGTTTGACAGTCATTTAAGTCAGAAATAATTTGTTTTGAACGTTAATTTCGATAAAGACACATAAAATATCGTTCCTCGTTGGCTTTTATGTTTCTCTGCGCTGATCTGTTTGGTTTATTAACTGTTAAATCTTGTGTTTTCGCCGACGTTAAGCTCGTGTTTAAAGCGTAAAAGACACGTTAGACGTAGTTTGTCCCTGTGCGAGTTGCCGTAGTAAGAGACAAACGTCGACGATGATTCGGTTCTGACTCAAACTGAGGAATCGCACACGTAAAGAGCTGCGTAGAATAGAAAATAATAGAATTGTGATTTTATTTATAATATGTTTTTAAAAAGTCGGATTCCGTTCAGGGCGCACTTTGTAAACAACTCCAGGGGCTTTAACTTTTGAGAGAAAACTGAAATATGAAATCTAAACTACACAACAAGAGTTAGATTTATCCGTAAAACGACAGGATGTTTTGTTTTCTGCTGAGGACGTTCTACAAACTAAATAATTGCACTTTTTGTGATTCGATAATTGCACCAATTTTGATTTGATTGTGACATATTAGTTGTACACAAAAATCATAAAAATCACTAAACCTTTTGTTTGTAATAAATGTGAGGATTAAACCAGGACTAAATGAAGTAAAAATATCTATGGTACACTGTAAAAACTAATATATTTTATTTAACTTATAAACATAACTACAATTTTTGCCTCAAAGTTATTTAAACACAATAAAATGTGTTAAAAGAAATGATAAATGTAAGTTATAACTATTATTACCACTTGTTTTACTTCAAGACGACTTAACAATCCTCTTATAAGTAAAAATAAAAATATTTGAGTTGCTTTAACCTAAATCGTACACCATTTTAATTTAGGACTTTTCGTTACTTTAATTTACATTCTTCATAAGTTAATCATATTTAGGACGTTCCAGGGCAGGTTAACTCGTCTTTTTACGGCAGAAATTGAACTAAAACCTTACTTTAAATCCGTTTTACAGTTGTACAAAACTAGATCTGTTAATCCAGATCTTAATCCGAGTCCAAACCCGGCGTGTGGAATTACAAACTTAAATGTACACATGGTCAAGTCAAAATAAAACCGTTTTTACATGTATTTTTTTCCCCCAGAGAGAACAAAAGTGAGGCGTGAGCTGACAGGCTGCGTTCACGTTCTATGATTTGATGACGTCATAATTTCAGATGTGATTTTTATGGTAGATTTGCTGTTTTTGAAAGAAATTATCCAAATGTACGCCGCGCAAACGAACTTTACCCATGTTACTTTGGGATCGGCTCCACAAACTTGTCGAATTAATCTTTGACTTTAATTAATCTTTGACTTTCTGAAGCTATAGACACAAGTTTGTTTATTTGCGCCGACAGAGAAGACGTTGAACTTTGTGCCTGTTTTTGTTTCCTGTGGATAGTTCCAGTAATTACAGAAATATTATGATGAACACAACCTTAGCTGGAATCGATGGGCATTTGATAAAGATCCAAAAAAGGCAAACATTTCTAACAATAACAACGCGTTTTATGGTCAGGAATAACTAATTTGCTGATTATCCTCCGACTAAACATTTACGCCATTCAAATGTATTATTTAAGTAAGTAAATTAAGCAAGTATTAAGTAAATAATATGATTTTTATGATCATTTTACACTGAGCAAATGTCTAAAAATGTGAGTTGCATGAAATGTCTTAATGATGTTAAAGGTCCAGCACTCGACACTTTTAATAAAACAAAGATTATTCTGATCATATTAAAGTTACTATGGACACGACTTTGCTTTGAACATCTCAAACAAACACTGCTGAGGATAAAATGACTGCGATTTCAAATGAAACACATCGTATAGAGCCACACAATTAAATTAAAATTTCCCTTAAACGTGATGTTCGTGAAGTTCAACAAAACAAAAAACAAAAGAATCATTACAAAAAACTAAAAATCACATTGTCGCAGGAGTAAACACATGACAGACTCAATAATGTCATCAAGCGGTCAGTACGGAGCTACGTACTGGTTATTAACGATTATAATTTACTGTAAATCTTTTTTTTTTTTTTTCTTTTTTTTTTACATTTGTTTGATACACTTAACTTTTAGTCTCCTGTTTTCTGTTACAACCGATTCACTTTTATTTCGCGCGTCCATCTCACTGTAACTTACTGAGTAATTTACACGACGTGCCGAGGAATAAAAGCGCATAAATCAAAGTGCGCCGTACGTAGAACCCTTTCGTACGCGCACGTGCCCCTCCTGGTTCCGCCGCGTCCCGTACCGCGCCGTGCCGTCCCGTCCCGCCGTCCCTCTGCGCCGCTCGTGGACATAAATCTTTGGCGGAACAGATTGTTGGAACCAGCTGTCCGTGGGGCCCACATTTACCCCGTTTTTTTTTTTTTTTTTTTTGGCCCGGTTTTCTTTCCTCGTTAATTCCACGCTCGTCACACCGCGCTCACGTCCAATGGCAAATTTATTTTTATTGTTTATTTAATTTTTAATTTTTTATCAGCCACAAAACGTCCTCATTCTCACTGACTTCATTAACGTGCTGTTGCATAAACGCACCTTACAATTTACGTACAATTTAGCCTGCTAGCAACGCATTTAAAAACGGCACATTTCTTTATTTTTTCTGCAAACATGTTCTGTAGACGCTCCGTGGCTCCGTAGGCCTCTCGTCACGCACACACACGTAAAAACGGCGCACAATTCCCAGCCAAACACTACGTAAAATGCCATCGTGAAATCTTATTATTAACTGTTTACAACCTCAGTACGTAAACGGTTTTGTCAGAGTCCTTACAATCTTATTTGCATTTTTATTAAGAGATAACTATAAAACGAGTGCTATATTTCCTCCAAATCAAGACCAAAATATATATATTTGGGGAAAAATAACAAAAGGTTAAACTGTTTTTTAAAGAAATACCAAAATGTCACTGGATTAAAAAAAAATGGGGAAAATGAAAAAAATACATGAAAACCATAAAAACAGGCCCATACGTCGCGTTTTTTTTAACGTACTAAATTATACGACTGATCCAAAACTCATCATTCCTCTTTAATATTGTTTTTTCCGTTTGTATTTCAACACCGATTTATTTCAACCCGCATTTGCACTTTTGACGTGACGCTGCTGCTCTAGTTTCAGTCCGATCGTAAAAAAAAAAATAAATAAATAAATTAAAAAACGCCACTGTGTCAAACGCCGTGTCCGTCCGTCTCTTTCCCTCGGCCGCTACGGTATGAACACCTAATTTACATAATCCGCCACTTTCCCCCCGTGACGCTGTAATTAAAGCAGCACGAGCACTTAATCACGTCCCTCTCGGAGCGTCGAGTGCGCGCGCAGGGCCGTGCTCTCCGCGAGACTCACAGTCGCACAAACGCAGACACAAACCGGGGCTAAACTACGACTTAACGGGGAACTAAACGCGGACAGGGCCGGGGCTGAACCGGGACTAAACCGGGTCCAAACCAAGTCCAGATCCGGATCAAACTGAGCTCAATTTAGGACCAGAAAACGACAAGTGTGAACGCGATTGTGCTTCGTGAGGATTAGACCTTGTTAAGACCCCGTTTAGTCCTGGTTTAATTCTAATCCTATTATTTAGTTCAGAACAAGGTCAGGTTTGGTCCATTTGATTGGTCTTGATTCAGTTCTGGTCCTGGTTTAATCCTGTTAAAGATCATTTTGGTCCAGTCTGAGTCCAATCTAGTCTGTTCTTGTTGTGTTTTCAGGTTTAATCCCAGTTTTGATTTGGTGAAAGTTCTGGTCTGGTCCAGATTTAGACTGCGTTTACACTCTGGTCCTAAATTGTGCCTGGTATGGATTTTATTTAGACCGGATCTAGTCTAGATTCAGGAGGGTTCACTTGCCTTTATTTAGTCTTAAATTAAACCCATTTTAGTCTTGATTTAGACCTGGTTTGGTCCTGGTCCAGACCTTGTTTAGCCCTGATCTAGTCCAGGTTTAGTTTCTTATTTAGTCCTGGTTTAACCCTGATTAAAGATGCATTCGCTTGTCTTTATTTCGTCTTAAATCAAACCCATTTTACTCCAGATGTTGACTTGTTTTTTGTTTTTTTTTAAGTCCTGGTTTAGTCCTGGTTTAGTCCTGGTTTGGTCTTGCTTTGGCCCTGCTCTAGTCCTGGTTTAGTCCAATTGAACTTGACGTTTTTAGTCCCATTTTTAGTCCTGATTCTTGTTATTTTTGCTCGTTTTTGACCTGATCCGGTCCAGGTTTAGCTTCGGGTTTAGTCCAGGTTTAGTTCACGTTTTGTCCCGGTTCTGGTTCGGTTTGGTCCGAGTGTCCGGGGCCCTCGCTGCTCTTGGTCACTTTTTTTTTTCACGCAGAAACATCACCGCAACAGGAAAGAATCATTTCCCACGCGCGGTCTCCAATCTATAAGTTCCGCAGCTTTTTATATTAATATCTAAACCCACAATTACGCGAGACAAATGCGCGTCGGTTTCAACTTCTGTCTCTCAAAGTGACACCTTTTCTTCTCGTCTAATCACGATTTCTACTCAAAAATTGACCATGATTGTTTTATTTAGTCGTTTCTAGCGGTGAATTAAATGTAAGGCGCTCCGTTTAGACGCGGAAAACGAGGCGAAATTGCTGGAAATCACGACAAAAGCCAAACCGATTTATTCTGACCCTTTTAAGTCTCTCCGCGGTGCGTAATTTCTGGATAATCGGCGCCAACTGTCACGACGCGACTCCAACCAAAGCATCCCGAGCGAGCCAACGCGCACAGGCACAATTTTAACACCGAAAAGCGACATTTAGCGATATATTTTTTACACTTTTTAGCAAATAAGACACGTGTTAACAGAAAATAATTGATTCTTTTACGACTTTGTTTTTTACTGTCAATTTAAGCTGCGCACATTAGTTTTTCAACCGTATTTGCAAAGATATCTGTGTTGGTTTGCTTTGAATTCAACATAATTTGACACCAACTGGATATAAAAAAAGAATTTATTGCAGATGAAGTGACATTTCGACAATAAATCAATATTTTTTAGCTCATACTTTCACGCGAAATCCAAACACACGCGTCAAAAGCAGAAACGCGTCGTCGAATTGACAAAATGACGATGATATTGGCCGTTATCCAAACGCCATTCAGAGATGACACAAACGCAGTGTTAAAAATCGCAAACGGACACACAAAAAACAAGTGAGCACGGCAGGTTTGGTCGCGCGGACAACGGCGACTCTGTGCCGGGTTCCGTGCGCGTTCCGTCGGCGCGAAACCCCCGGCGCAGCTGCGGACGGACGGACGGCGGGCGAGCGGCGCACACCACGCGGCGCACGGCGGAGAGAGAAGGGGGGCGTTTGTTTCCCGGAGAACCATCTGCACCGAGACCAGCAGCCTCCAAAAAAAAAAAAGAAAAGTGCCTTAAATCACCGCCGCCGAATGAAAGCACGCGTTCATGCCCCGCTCGCTCGCGCATCTGCGAAGGCACGCGAGCAACAAACAAACAAAAATCACCAGTTTGCGACCTACCTTTGCGGAAAAAAAAACAATAATCCCAATGGAAAAACAAGCTCCGAAAACGCGTCGTAAATCAAAGTTGCGCTGTGTCAGTACATTTCCTTCCCCCGGTGCACGACGGAGAGCGCGACGCCGTAAAAAGAGACGCGCAGATGGGGCACACTCGCTCCCTCTGTGTCGCGCGCGGAGTGAATGACAACAGTGACGGGGCGCACACACACTTTTTGTTCGCCGGCGCATAATCTGCCCAATGAGGCGTGTCCCTGTCTCCGTGCGCGGCCCCTCCCTCTCTTTAACCCCTCGCTGTCCGGGGCCCCCGCGCTGCGCGTCGCGAGGGACGGAGGGGTTTATCGTGGGGGGCCCCCGAACGAGCGAGCCCTTCTTGTAACCCCCGCGCACCCCACGCACTCCACTTTTACGAGTGTCATTTGAATCGTAATGGAAGCGGCGCAAGTTAAACGCACTGGGACGTCAAGATAAACCCGATTGTAGTCTGTGTGCACCGATTTACTCACCGATTTATTATTATTATTATTATATTATTATTTCGTCTATTACTTGGTGTTTTATATTTATAGGCCTATTTAACACATTTGTATCCCTATTTTATTAATTTAGTTTGGCTATTTCTTTTATTATTAGCTATTTTTTCCTTTTTTCACCCTGTTATTTATTACGTTTTTCCCACTTTTTTCTCTCTTTTTTTATTTATGTATTTATTTCTTCTTCACTTCTCCACTTTGCAATCGTGTCATTGTTTCATTTTTTCATTTATTCTCACACCGTCAGTTCGTTTTTGGTTCGGTGTCCGGAGATCCAGCGCAGACACCGGGACTCCGCTCGTGTCCAGGCCGGCTCCGGATGCACCGCGCGCGGACCGGAGCCCTGGCGGCTCGCGCTGCTCGGGACGGGGCTCTTTTTCTCTCTCGCACGCGGGGATCTGTTGTTGTTGTCGGTGGCTGCAGTTCCCGGGCGCGTGCGTAGGGGGCGCCCGTGTATAGCCGGCGCTGCTGCGCTCTGCCCGCGGGCCACACACACGCACGCGCACGCACACACACGCACACTCACACGTTCGGATCGTGCAACAATGACGAGTGTCGACTTTTAAAGGGGTTACGAGGTGATTTAGTGAAATATGCGAATGTTTTTTTATTTTTGCGCCGGACACTGCGTCAAATGCGCCTTTTCTGGAGCGTATTATAGAATTAAAGAAACATTTACGTGATAATCTACTAAAATTACACATCACACAATTCTTAAACTAAACTTGCCAATATGATAAGTTATAAAATATTGAATTACCGTTGTCAATGCTGCTATGTTTTGGCAAATTATGATGTCGATTTGGATACGGGGATTTCATATTTGACCGTCTTTAAATGCATCAATATATTTCATAGATTTAATTTGGGAGCAATCAATCGATCAAATCAGAAGTAAGTGTTTTTTAGTTCGATTTTTCTTTCGTTTGTTTAAATAAAAGCAGTTGTTAATTTGTCCGTTGCATTTACTGTTGAACTCTTTGTGTGAACGAGATGCAAACGCTGTTGTGCTCCGAGATTTTTAAAACTGCGTCGTAAATGATGGTGTTAGCACAAAATTATTAAAATAGTTCTGTGATCAACTGGTCGTGGACAAGGCTTTCTGCAAAAACGTTTAGACATTATAGAAGATTAGATACAACCAGACTCTCAAAGTATTTACACATTTCATAATTAATTTAAACGTACGTGTGTGTGTGTGTGTGTGTGTGTGTGTGTGTGTGTGTGTGTGTGTGTGTGTGTGTGTGTGTGTGTGTGTGTGGGTGTGTGTGTGTGTGTGTGTGTGTGTGTGTGTGTGTGTGTGTGTGTGTGTGTGTGTGTGTGTGTGTGTGTGTGTGTGTGTGTGTCAATGTTACGCTGCAAAAACTAATTTCAAACGATTCGCACAGACTTTTGCACAGATCATTTGTATCACGAGTTAAAGTGAGACGCTGCAACTGAAACAGGAAAAAATCTTAAATTTAAAGATATTAATGTTAAACTTCTCCAGGTTTACATTTCTTGGTTCATTTTGTAACATATTAGTTATAAAAATGTACAGAAGGGATTTTGGATTTCTTATTTAGTTTTTAAGTAAACAAGATTGGACCGAAAATTGGCTTAAAAATTCAAATTTCGCCTCATTTTTTAAACTTAAAACTTCAACAAATCAATTTTAGAATTAAATATCAACAAATCCTTCTGTCCGTTTGGTCTAAATCTTGTTGAGTCCAGATTGTACAGTTTGGTGTAGGATCTACTTTAAGGCTGATCTTTATGTCTCGAGGGACAAAAATGCATTTTAAGAAAACGGCCTTTGAAGTTACAATGTCCCAGAGAAATCTATGGATGAAGTGGATTCAATGGAAGAATAAAACATCTTTAGGAGCAGATTGGACACGTTTGTTGTTTCCACATGAAAGTCGATGTGTGAGAGAGAAAACTGACCAAAAAACACAAAATTCCCTGCAGCGTCTCGCCTCAAACACGAATATTCAAAACGAACAGCTAAATAAACCCACTGCCGCTGCTATACATTTCTCTAAATCGTCGGCGCGTGAATAACATTTCGATGGGACTGTGATGTAACATATGGGAGCAAAAGCCTGGCGCTCTTGGCTCTCGCCGTGGACGTTGTCCTCACCTCGCGCCCGCTTTAAGGAGGGTGAGAAACAGATCGGAGGCAGCGCTTCGGTCAGTCTGCTCCAGAATCCAAAAATCTACAACTTTGTTCACACCAGCGGCTCCGAACCATCGAGTCTCCCCCGTCCGGCCGCAACACATGTCCATTTTTACAGCCTCGAAGTTCTGCTCTGTGCGAAAGAGGACGCCGTTTGGGAAGAAAAGTTGTGCGGAGGAAAAGATAAATAACGTTAGAGTAAGAAAAGTCGAGATAATAAAGAGTTCTACCAAGGCACTGGGCTCTAAAAGCACAATAGGCCCTTTAAAAGTTTGTAATGAAAACAGTCTAAATTCAAAATGGAGGAAAAAGTGAAGCGGGACATAATGTGATTTCACTGAGAAACTGGGATTAACCTCAGATTATCACAAAATCTGACAAATGTAGATGATTTAGTGTCAGTAAAAGCCTCAGACACATGTGAGTGACATCAGAGCTGCTTTAAACACATTTATTATTGTATTTTACATCATGTTTGAGGAAATTATCATCAACTCTTTGCATTTTTGATGAAGAACAATCCAGATTTATGGGTTTTACTGAAAAATACTCACAGAAATGTTGAGCCCACAATCATTTTTCATTGTATCCACAGATATATCACATACTTTACCATAAATTATACTTTTTATGAAGCTCAAATGAAATTTTAAAACAAGAAAAGTATATTTCCTGGTTTGAGCACAAATATGACACAGTTAGAGGTAATTCTACTGTTCTAACCGTTACCATAGCAACCAGACTGTAAACAAGGACCAACATCCATAAATATTACACAATAGTTATGATTTGAAACATTATAATCCCTGATAATACCTTTATTTTATTGAATGACTGTTTAAACTGTCAGTTTAATCGAGTGTTAATTGTTTTTTTATTTTCAACTGTACGTCGCTTTCTGATGACATCACAGAGGGATTCCGTTTCAGAACTCAGCACCACTTCCTGTCCTTTTAAACTTTCACTTTTCAAATTTTCTTCACAAACTGCAACTTCACGGATGTAAAACTATGATACATATTTAACACAGCTGCCCTCCCACCAAACTACGTCAATGTTAGAGAAAAATGTAAACCTGTCATGTAGACTTTAACAGAACTTGCTAATAGGCTGCAATTAATCGTGACTAGTCGACTAAAAAAATAATCAACTATAAAAACTGATAATCGACAAATTGTTAACTGAACTATTGAGACTCTAAAACACATTTCCAAAGACTTTTATAACAAATACTGTGACATTAAAACATCCAGGGCTGCAACAAGTTAATCGATTAATCACAACTAATCGATTATATAAATAAATCAACTAATTAAGTGATCGAATAATCGTTAACTGACTCCAAAACATGCCATTTTGTTCCTCAGACGGACCAAGAATCAGTTAAAAATGACGCAGGAATTGAGTAAATGTCGTGTTTTTGATGAAAATACCGTTTTGTTTGTGACTGCGACGTCTCAAACGGCTTCACTTCAGCTTCATCTGTGTCAAACTGAGCCAAAATGTCATATTCACTGCGTTCTGAACAACTAATCGATTAAAGAACTATCACTAGACTAATCCATTACGAATATAATCATCAGTGACAGTCCTCGCTAATATTACATCATCCTGTGGAGCTAGCGGCTTATATTATGACACAGTAATGTTTATTATTATTATTATTATTTGCATTAACTCCCTGCACATGACGGGACTCAAATACAGATGTTACTCTCGTACCTTTAGGTTCATGTTTGCAATATTCTGTTTAAAAACACAGTAAATATATTAAAAAAATATTAAAAAACAATAAGCAGTTATAAATAAGACGTTTTTTTTGTTAATTTACTTCATATTTAATCTCTTGAAAATGCACGTAAAGAGGGGGAACCTGTTGTTTGTTCCACTTGTGACGTTGTTGCTCGGGGGACGTTTTACCTGCGCACTTCTCCGACCAGCCACACCATAGAACTATAATAAAACTGGAAGATGAATCCAAAATGGCGCCTGTTCCTCCCTGTGGCCTGAGCTCATTGGTCATGACCCCAAAAAGTTCTTTACTTCCGCATTTACTTCCTGATACGGAGGCGGCCATCTTTGCTTTACTTCCTGATACGGAGGCGGCCATCTTTGCTTTACTTCCTGATACGGAGGCGGCCATCTTTGCTTTACTTCCTGATACGTGTGACCATACTATTCGTCCCGGAAATACGATTCGTCCGGAAGTCCAATTGCAAGCATGCGCAGTACGAAATAAAGTATAAAATATTTTTACGGTGGTGTTCTTTTTATATTATGTAAAGTTCCAATCTTTGTATTTATTCTATACAAGGAAATACCGTTTTTATATTTATTTATCACTTTTGAAGCATTAAACGCGGGTGTTAAGCTACGCAGTTGTGTAGTAGCGCATTCAAGGAAATGGAAAGATATCTGAATATAAAAATATTTTGATTGTTCAGATTTGTTTAGATACTTTAAAGAAAAATGTATTAAGATAAGGACCACGTTTTTCTGCTCTATTTATATGGAATAAGATTTATATAACGACCTGTGCGAAACAAAATCAGAGGCGATTCAAATGTAAATCTCCCTCTGACTTTGACGTCATCGATGCTCAGAGCTGCAGCTTTTCATTACAGGTCGTTATATAAATCTTATTCCATATAAATAGAGCAGAAAAACGTGGTCCTTATCTTAATACATTTTTCTAACATTTTTCTTTAAAGTATCTAAACAAATCTGAACAATCAAAATATTTTTTTATATTCGTATATCTTTCCATTTCCTTGAATGCGCCTACACAATCCGCGTAGCTTAACGCTCGCGTTTAACACTTCAAAAGTGATAAATAAATATAAAAACGGTATTTCCTTGTATAGAATAAATACAAAGATTGAACTTTACATAATATAAAAGAACACCACCGTAAAAAAATATTTTATACTTTATTTCGTACTGCGCATGCTTGCAATTGGACTTCCGGACGAATCGTATTTCCGGGACGAATAGTATGGTCACAATACGGAGGCGGCCATCTTTGCTTTACTTCCTGATACGGAGGCGGCCATCTTTGCTTTAGGGGCACCATGTGACCACAATCTCCCATGATGCTTTGAGCGACGTGAACGACCAGCAGCTGCAAGTTTTTGTGTTAGCGTTAGCTTGTGTGATTGTAATTGTGTTCTTCATGTTAGACACACGTGAAGCGTCTGAAATGAAATAAAATACAACTTACAGGTGTCTCTAGTCGAGCCTTTTCCACGAGCTTCTGTTTGTATCGTCCGACGCTCGTTCATGTTTGTGTGACGTCACTTCAGATAAAAATGGTAATTTCTGTGATTTTAGAAACGGTAGAAAAGAACATTTCCTTCTATTTTATTTAAATACCGATAATAATTCAGTCCTGTCTGTGATTATAATGTGCAATGATAGAAAAAGGCTGGTTCCAAGAGGCTGCAGTACCTCGCACGACCACTAATCAATCTGGGACCACAGACAGAGGGGGCGGGGCTTATCCAGTTCATTTAATACATCCGTGGCCACACCACAGATGTATTAATGAACTGGATAAGACACGCCCCCTCTGTCCCCTCACTGATTGATTAGTGGCCATTTTGACTTCAAATAAAGTCAAAACTAGAAAATCATAAAAGACTTTTTGCCCATTTATCCCCAGTTTGACTATTTTCATAATGTTTATAATGTCACTTCCTGGTTTGACACGAGCAGCAAATATGAGGTATTTCTACAGCTGTTACCATAGCAACCAGACTGTAAACAAGGGCCAAAACCCACATAAATGACACAATAGTTAAGATTTGACAAAAAATAACACCCAATAACAACTTTATTTTGTTGAATGACACTTTAAAGCAGTGTTTTTCAGCCTTTTTTTCCCACACTTTTTGGGTTGAAACGATACCACGTCACGCCAACTACAATTAAAACATGACCAAACCAGACCATTTAGTTTAAAAAAATAAGGTAAATAATGTCTTGTCTGTGCCACTGTCTGATTCTTTAAATGTGTCAATAGAGATGGTTTTGCGTTAGTTTTTGGTGCAGAAGTTGCTCAGGACTCTCCAAAAATGATAAATGAGTCAATTCCATCCACAACTTTTCTTTTTCTAAATTTCTTCCCAAACTGCAAGGTGCCCTCCCACCAAACTAAGTCATAATTAGAACATTTTGAGAACCTCCAAATGGATTTTAATTAATGTGTAATGCGCCAATCAGAGTGAAAACTGTAATGTATCCTGTATTTATTTGTGGTGTTTGTTTGTTTCCTTGAGAATTATGTTTATACGACCAGTTTTCAAGAGAGTTCATTGAAGTTTTGTGCAGAGCTGGGTGATACGGCAAAAAATTATTGTCATGATTTTCTTGGGGCCAGATCATGATTTCGATTTTATCACGATTCATGTTCACTTTGTCTTTTTCTATTGTCTTTGATAGAGCTGCACTAATTGTGATTTTTCTGACTTCAACTGTAGTCTGTTCATTGCTGTTCACATGTTTCTCTTTCTGTTTCAGACACTGCGGCGGCTGCTCCAGTGACGACCCCCCCACCCCCACCTGTCTGGACGATCTATGCGCCACCCGCCTGGACAGCTGGATTAGCCACACCTCGTCTGCCTGGACGAACTCCTTCTACTTTAGATGAACTGTTCCTCATCTCCTGCTGGAGGATCTCTCTACACTGGTGGACTGCTCCTCGTCCGCCTGGAGGAACTCTTTAAAGCCACCTCCCTCTTGAGTGGTTGTGGCTCCACAGTCCAAGTGGATGTCAGTCCTAGTTCATCTGCAGCCTGTCCGTCCGTGGGAGTAGGATCTCTCCTTCACTGTGGTTCTCCCGAGGTTTCTACTTTGTCCCATGGGGTTTTTTGTAGTTTTTCCTGAAGGAGGGTCAAAGGACAGGGGCATTCTGGGACAGTTATCTGAACTGCTTTTACCTGTGGCCCATCGAGGCAACTGTTGTTGTGATTTTGGGCATTATAAAAATAAATTGATTTGATTTGATTTGAATTAATGTTTAAAGGGTAAAAAAAGTAGTTTATTTTGTGTAAATTGTGCATAACCTTTGTCTCCCCAGTGTGACGTCATCGGTTTGTTTACTTTCTGTAATTTTCAACATATTTTTCAACTTTTCTCCACAAACAGAGACCTGATTGGTGTAAAAAGTAAAAGTAAAACTGTAGAACTATTAAAGCATCAAATTGTAATCTTGGTTGATTTATTCTGATGAGTTTTGGTCGTTATAGACAACTTTCCAGGTTATTTTTCTTTTTGTTTGATCAAAGGAACTAGAAAAAAATATCTGTATCAAATTATCTGTCACTGGGTTAAGATCATTTTACTGACTCCACTGACAAATGTATTTTCTTATTTTAAGATAAATTATCACAGGATCATCAGAAATACTTTGAAACCATGAAATATTCTGCATCACATCAACAATTAAATCTCATCAAGTCAAAACCTCTCAAATCCAGATAAAAATGATCAATTCAAGCCATTTTAAGCTTGAATAGATTTACATTTTAATTAATTTGGATTGAAATAAGAAATAATGTGTTGAAACAAGACAGAAACTGTTTGAAACAAGTAAAATAATCTAGTTCCATCAAATAAATCGTCTCCACTGATCTTAACGAGTCAAAACGTCTGAAATTCAGATTAATATCCTCAAATCAAGACGTTTTAACTCATGTTTTTGTTTTTGTTTGTCACTTTTAAAGAGTCTATAGTTTAAAAATGATTCCCTGGAGAACAAACAGCTGTCTCCTTCACACACAGCAAAAATGTAAATCTGTAAAGTTTAAAATGACTTGAATTGATCATTTTAATCTGGATTTGAGAAGTTTTGACTCGATGAGATTTAATTGTTGATGTGATGCAGAATATTTCACTATTATTATTATTTATTTCAAGGTATTTCTGACCCACTTATCTTAACCACTGACAGATCATTTGGATTGAAGTAAGAAATAATGTGTTGAAACAAGTCACAAACTGTTTGAAACAAGTAAAATAATCTAGTTCCATCAAATAAATCGTCTCCACTGATCTTAACGAGTCAAAACGTCTGAGATTCAGATTAATATCCTCAAATCAAGACACTTTAACTCGTCTAAACATTCATTTTCACTTCTGTTCGTAGACGTTTGACATGGACATATTTTCATCTCCGTTTCTCCCCGTTCACCTGCAGCGTCTCTCGCCATTGAAATGAATTAAACTCCAAACTGTTTGTCTGACGGCGCCGACTCTCGCCTCCTGTTTCCCGATGCATTATTAACCGTTCTCTGACAGGATAACATTTCCATCCGCGCGCTTTAAACACTTTGTGAGCGACGCCTCTTCATCTTTTCCCCCCGTGACGTTTCCGCGCTCGTCTTATGAAATATTAGCCGTGTTTTTAGCGCCGCCGTGTCAGAAGCGGCCCCTGGAGGAACCGCACACGGCACCGCGCCGAGATCTTTGTTTAATGCTCGGACAGGGCCGCACCTGCACGCCAGAGGACTCTGAACACCTGCGGGTCGTCCGTGCGCTCCTGCCGACTCTTTCATTTGTCATAACCGCCGCGTCCGAAGCCATCAGTTATTGGGCGTCGTCTAAATGTTTACAGAAATTAACCAGGACTAAACCAGGTCTAAACCAGGTCTAAATTAGGACTAAACCAGGTCTAAATTAGGACTAAACCAGGTCTAAATTAGGACTAAACCAGGTCTAAATTAGGACTAAACCAGGTCTAAATTAGGACTAAACCAGGACTAAACCAGGTCTAAATTAGGACTAAACCAGGTCTAAATTAGGACTAAACCAGGTCTAAATTAGGACTAAACCAGGTCTAAATTAGGACTAAACCAGGTCTAAATTAGGACTAAACCAGGACTAAACCAGGTCTAAATTAGGACTAAACCAGGTCTAAATTAGGACTAAACCAGGACTAAACCAGGTCTAAATTAGGACTAAACCAGGTCTAAATTAGGACTAAATCAGGTCTAAATTAGGACTAAACCAGGACTAAATCAGGTCTAAATTAGGATTAAACCAGGTCAAAATCAGGTCTAAACCAACTCTAAATTAGGACTAAATCAGGTCTAAACCAGGTCTAAATTAGGACTAAATCAGGTCTAAACCAGGACTAAATCAGGTCTAAATTAGGACTAAACCAGGACTAAATCAGGTCTAAATTAGGACTAAATCAGGTCTAAATTAGGACTAAACCAGGTCTAAATTAGGACTAAATCAGGTCTAAATTAGGATTAAACCAGGTCAAAATCAGGTCTAAACCAACTCTAAATTAGGACTAAATCAGGTCTAAACCAGGTCTAAATTAGGACTAAATCAGGTCTAAATTAGGACAAAATCAGGTCTAAATTAGGACTAAACCAGGTCTAAATTAGGACTAAATCAGGTCTAAACCAGGTCTAAATTAGGACTAAATCAGGTCTAAATTAGGACTAAACCAGGTCTAAATTAGGACTAAATCAGGTCTAAATTAGGATTAAACCAGGTCAAAATCAGGTCTAAACCAACTCTAAATTAGGACTAAATCAGGTCTAAACCAGGTCTAAATTAGGACTAAATCAGGTCTAAACCAGGACTAAATCAGGTCTAAATTAGGACTAAATCAGGTCTAAATTAGGACTAAATCAGGTCTAAATTAGGACTAAACCAGGTCTAAATTAGGACTAAATCAGGTCTAAATTAGGACTAAACCAGGTCTAAATCAGAACTAAATATGGACTAAACCAGGTCTAAATCAGGACTAAACCAGGTCTAAACCAACTCTAAATTAGGACTAAATCAGGTCTAAATTAGGACTAAACCAGGTCTAAATTAGGACTAAACCAGGTCTAAACCAACTCTAGATTAGGACTAAACCAGGTCTAAATTAGGACTAAATCAGGTCTAAATTAGGACTAAACCAGGTCTAAATTAGGACTAAACCAGGACTAAATTAGGACTAAATCAAGTTTAAATCAGGACTAAACCAGATCTAAATCAGAACTAAATATGGACTAAACCAGGTCTAAACCAGGTCTAAATTAGGACTAAACCAGGTCTAAATTAGGACTAAATCAGGTCTAAATTAGGACTAAACCAGTTCTGAACCAGGACTAAACCAGGACTAGAACAGGACTATAAGAGGACTAAACCAGGTCTAACCAGGTGATTGGTTCAGAGAGGACACAGACTCCGGTGAAAACAAGACGGCAAAAGATCTTTGTTTAATGCTCGGACAGGGCCGCACCTGCACGCCGGAGGACTCTGAACACCACCAATCCATCAATTATTGCGCGTCGTCTAATTGTTTACTCGCCCGACGTCTTGACGCTTTCGTCGGCGGCGTTTGGACGGCGGTTGTAACGAGGAGGAGACTTAATTAATAATCGTCTGCTCGTCGCTGGAAAAGGCCGGCGCTTTTCCACCGAGGGGTTTGTTCATGTGTAAAGTGCATTTGACGGGTTAAACCAGGGCTGTCCAAACTTTTTCCATCGAGGGCCACATGTTGAAATACAGACCAATCGGAGGGCCACAAATCAATCGTGAAACGTTAAAAAAAGCTGCATTTATCTGATGTTTTAAGCTCCACCACATCTACATTCAGTCTCAGTGCCTTAATATCAGGTCTGTGTGGCACCAAAATGTTAGTTATTTAGGTTGGAATTGTAGAAAATCTGAAATGTGCTGTAAATAGTACTTATCAGGACAATGTGGACCAGTTCACCAGGAAGACTAAGGGCCAAGAAAAATTGGTCTGAGGGCCGCATTTGGCCCCCGGGCCTGAGTTTGGACATGCCTGGGTTAAAGTGAGACGCTGCAGGTGAACGGGAAAATATCTTAAATTTAAAGATATCAGTGTTAAACTTCTCCTGTAGTTTAGTCACATAAATGTAAGAGAAAAATGTATTACAAGGTTTTCATCATGTCATGTTTTTATTTAGAAATAAGGCATTTTATGTGGGAAATGGCCAAAAAATACGCATATTTGGGACATTTAAATCTGAAAAATGGACAGAACCAGGTTTAAATTTCTTGGTTCATTTTGTTAAACATATTAGTTATAAAGATTGGACTGAAAATTGTCCAAAAAATTCAAATTTTGCAATTTTTCTGACTTAAAACTACAATAAATCAGTTTTAGAATTAGATATCAATAAATCCTTGTGTCCGCTCTGTCTAAATCTTGTTGAGTCCAGATTGTACAGTTTGGTGTAGGATCTACTTTAAGGCTGATCTTTATGTCTCGAGGGACAAAAATGCATTTGGAGAAAACGGCCTTTGAAGTTTAGTCTAATTTTTGTCACTTTTAGACACATTTAGTTGCCTTTAGTCTCGTTTTTGTCAGTTTTAGTCACATTTTTGTCACTTTTAGTCACACTTTTGTCACTTCTAGGTGCGTTTTTGTCACTTCTAGTCACATTTTTGTCATTTTCAGTCACATTTTGTCACTTTTAGTCACATTTTTGTCACTTTTAGTCAAATCCTTGTGTCCGTTGTGTCTAAATCTTGTTGAGTCCAGATTGTACAGTTTGGTGTAGGATCTACTTTAAGGCTGATCTTTATGTCTCGAGGGACAAAAATGCATTTGGAGAAAACGTCCTTTGAAGTTACAATGTCCCAGAGAAATCTATGGATGAAGTGGATTCAATGGAAGAATCAAACATCTTTAGGAGCAGATTGGACACGTTTGTTGTTTCCACATGTCATATCTGAAGCAAACTGACAAAAAAACAAAACAATAGAAAAAAAAAAAAAAGAGTTTTGCTTGTAGAGTTTCGCCTTAAACGACACATTTCACTAATGATTTTGCCAAAGTGTTTTCCTGTTTATCCCAAGTTTGACAGGTATTGTTGGGCCTTGTTTACAGTCTGGTTGCTATGGTAACAGCTGTGGAATTACCTCTAACTGTGTCATATTTGTGTCATGTTCAACAGGAAGTGACATTATAAACTTTACTCAAACTGTTAAACTGGGACAAATTAGGTGAAATGTTTAGTCAAATCTTAACTCTAATCCTGTTTACTACGTTTTAGTCCGGAGTTATTTCATTGAGGGCCACATTATTCAGATAGTTTTGTCTTCGGAGCCAGAAACGAGTCCAACAAATACGGAAAAAAAAATTAAAAGGCTTTAATAACATAGCAGAACTGAACCAGGACTGAACCAGGACTAAACCAGGACTATAAGAGGACTAAACAAGGTCTGAACCAGGACTAAACCAGGACTAAACCAGGACTATAAGAGGACTAAACAAGATCTGAACCAGGACTAAACCAGGACTATAAGAGGACTAAACAAGGTCTGAACCAGGACTAAACCAGGACTAAACCAGGACTATAAGAGGACTAAACAAGGTCTGAACCAGGACTAAACCAGGACTAAACCAGGACTATAAGAGGACTAAACAAGGTCTGAACCAGGACTAAACCAGGACTAAACCAGGACTATAAGAGGACTAAACAAGGTCTGAACCAGGACTAAACCAGGACTAAACCAGGACTATAAGAGGACTAAACAAGGTCTGAACCAGGACTAAACCAGGACTATAAGAGGACTAAACAAGGTCTGAACCAGGACTAAACCAGGACTAAACCAGGACTATAAGAGGACTAAACAAGGTCTGAACCAGGACTAAACCAGGACTAAACCAGGACTATAAGAGGACTAAACAAGGTCTGAACCAGGACTAAACCAGGACTAAACCAGGACTATAAGAGGACTAAACAAGGTCTGAACCAGGACTAAACCAGGACTAAACCAGGACTATAAGAGGACTAAACAAGGTCTGAACCAGGACTAAACCAGGACTAAACCAGGACTATAAGAGGACTAAACAAGGTCTGAACCAGGACTAAACCAGGACTAAACCAGGACTATAAGAGGACTAAACAAGGTCTGAACCAGGACTAAACCAGGACTAAACCAGGACTATAAGAGGACTAAACAAGGTCTGAACCAGGACTAAACCAGGACTAAACCAGGACTATAAGAGGACTAAACAAGGTCTGAACCAGGACTAAACCAGGACTAAACCAGGACTATAAGAGGACTAAACAAGGTCTGAACCAGGACTAAACCAGGACTAAACCAGGACTATAAGAGGACTAAACAAGGTCTGAACCAGGACTAAACCAGGACTATAAGAGGACTAAACAAGGTCTGAACCAGGACTAAACCAGGACTAAACCAGGACTATAAGAGGACTAAACAAGGTCTGAACCAGGACTAAACCAGGACTAAACCAGGACTATAAGAGGACTAAACAAGGTCTGAACCAGGACTAAACCAGGACTAAACCAGGACTATAAGAGGACTAAACAAGGTCTGAACCAGGACTAAACCAGGACTAAACCAGGACTATAAGAGGACTAAACAAGGTCTGAACCAGGACTAAACCAGGACTAAACCAGTCTATATGAGCGGTTAGACAGTTTGTCTTCTGTAAACATTAGCTTTCTGATGCGTTTTAGTCGCCGTTTGCTTTCCTTGTCTATTTTAGAAGCAAAGGTTAAAACTTCTTTGCATTCTTTGTAGAGAAGGAAATAAATGTAGAAAAAGCTGAGGACAAACAGGAAGTAGTTTCTCTCACACTAGCTTTAGCCACATCCCATAGACACAAACTTGGAATTACTAAATGTCTTTTTGTGAATCTGTGACATCGACCTCAGGATTAAAAAGTATCGTTCAGTTGTTTGTCCGTTTTAGTCACGTTTTATTCATTTTTTCATCACGTTATAATTGCTTTAAGTCGCCTTTTTTCACTTTTAGTCGTGTTTTTGTTGGTTTAAATTGCGTTTTTGTTGTTATTGCTCACGTTTTATCGCTTTTTGATGTATTTTAGTCGTGGTTTGCTTAAAACTTCTTTGCAGTCTTTGCAGAGAAGTGAAATAAATGAGAAGCTGAGGACAAACAGGAAGTAATTTCTCGTTCATGCTAGCTTTAGCCACGTCCCACAGACACAAACTTGGAATTACTAAACGTCTTTTTGTGAATCAGTGACATCCACCTCAGGATTAAAAAGTATCGTTCAGTCGTTTGTCAGTTTTAGTCGCTTTTTATTTGTTTTTTTAAATCACATTTAAATTGCTTTAAATCGCCTTTTTTCACTTTTAGTCATGTTTTTTTTTTCACTTTTTGTCTCTTTTGTTTCTCTAAGTTGAGTTTTTGTTGTTATCGCTCACGTTTTATTGCTTTCTAATGCATTTTAGTCGCCGTTTGCTTTCCTTGTCTATTTTAGAAGCATTGGTTAAAACTTCTTTGCAGTCTTTGCAGAGAAGGAAATAAATGCAGAAAAAACTGAGAACAAACAGGAAGTAGTTTCTAATTCACGCTAGCTTTAGCCACATCTTCACATTTTTGTGAATCAGTGACATAAACCTCAGGAATAAAAAGTATTGTTCAGTCGTTTTTGTCATTTTTAATCACGTTTTAATTGCTTTTAGTCACATTTTTTTCATGTTTAGTCGGGTTTTTTCACTTTTAGTCTCGTTTTTGTTGCTCTAAGGTGTATTTTTGTTGTTATTGCTCACGCTTTACCACTTTCTAATGCATTTTAGTCGCCGTCTGCTTTTCTTGTCTCTTTTATAAGCATAGGTTATAAAGAGTCTTTGCAGAGAAGGAAATAAACGCAGAAAAAGCTGAGGCCAAACAGGAAGTAGTTTCTCGTTCACGCTAGCTTTAGCCACATCCCACAGACAAACTGGGAAATACTCCACGTCGTTTTGTGAATCACTGACATCGGCCTCAGGATTAAAAAGTGTCATTCAGTATTTAAATTTTTTTTATCACGTTTTAATTGCTTCTAGTCGCATATTTTTTCTGTTAGTTGGGTTTTTTTCTTTACTTTTCTAGTCTCATTTTTGTTGCTTTAAGTTGCTTTTTTTGTGTTGATTCAATTTTTGTTGTTTTTATTGCATTTTTGTTGCATTTTTGTTGTTTTTATTGCATTTTTGTTGCATTTTTGTTGTTTTTATTGCATTTTTGTTGTTTTAAGTTGCATTTTTGTTGTTTTATTGCATTTTTGTTGTTTTTATTGTATTTTTGTTGTTTTTATTGCATTTTTGTCGTTTTCCTTACATTTTTCTTATTTTTAATTGCATTTTTGTTGCGTTTCTGTTGTTTTTATCGCATTTTTGTTGTTTTAAGTTGCATTTTTGTTATTTTTATTGCATTTTTGTTGCGTTTTTGCTGTTTTTATTACAATTTTGTTGCTTTAAGTTGCCTTTTTGTTATTTTCCTTAAATTTTTCTTATTTTTGTTGCATTTTTGTTGCGTTTCTGTTGTTTTTATTCCATTTTTGTTGCTTTAAGTTGCATTTTTGCCGTTTTCATTACATTTTTGTTGTTTTTATTGCATTTTTGTTGCGTTTTTGTTGTTTTTTTTGCATTTTTGTTGCGTTTTTGTTATTTTTATTGCATTTTTGTTGCGTTTTTGTTGCTTTAAGTTGCATTTTTGTTGCTTTAAGTTGCATTTTTGTTGTTTTGATTACATTTTTGTTGCTTTAAGTTGCATTTTTGTTGTTTTTATTGCATTTTTGTTGCGTTTTTGTTTTTTTAATTGTAAACTAAACCCAATATTTACAGACCCATCAGTATGGTCTGTGCATAAGAATGACTTCCTCGGTCTGTAATCCCTTCATTTAACTTTGAATAACCCGGCGCTTTAATCCGACGCGTTAAACAGGACAGAGACCTCAAACGCTGCACCAAAAAAAAAAAAAAAAAAATTGGGGAGAAAAGGAATTAATAATGAGCCACTTTATTCGGCGTCCAGGCTTTCTCCAAACGGGGGAATGGCCAAAAAATATTCTGAACGGCATATGGCACTTCAGCTGCCATATGCGCCAGCGAGCACAGAAACTGGCAACGGGCGGCGGGACGGTCAGGGGTAAGAGCCAAAAACGCAAAGAGAGGGGGAGGAAGGGGGGAGGGGGAGAGAGGGGGGGAGGAGAGGGGCAGGAGGGAAGGGGGAGAGAGGGGGAAGAGAAAGAGGGAGAGAGGAGGAAGAAAGAGAGAGAGATCAGAGGGAAGGGGGAGAGAGGAGGAAGAGAAAGAGCAAAGAGAGGGGGAGGAGGGGGGGGCGGAGACAGAGGGGGAGGAGAGAAGGGGAGAGGAGGGAAGGGGGAGAGAGGAGGGAGAAAAGGGGAGGAGGGGAGAGAGGGAGAGGGGGAGAGAGGAAGAGGAGGGAGAGGGGTAGGAGGGGAGGAGAGGGGAGAGAGGAGGAAGAGAAAGAGGGAAAGAGAGGAGGAGGGGGGGGAGAGAGAGAGGGGGGGAGGAGAGGAGGGAGAGGGGGAGAGAGGAGGGAGAGAGGGATCAGAGGGAAGGGGGAGAGAGAGGAGGAGGAGAGAGGGATCAGAGGGAAGAGGGAGAGAAAGAGGGAAAGAGAGGAGGGGGGGGAGAGGGGCAGGAGGGAGAGGGGAGAGAGGAGGAAGAGAAAGAGCAAAGAGAGGGGGAGGAAGGGGGAGGGGGAGGAGAGAGGGGCAGGAGGGAAGGGGGGGAGAGGAAGAGGAGAGAGGGGGAGGAGGGAAGGGGGAGAGAGGAGGAAGAGAGAGGGATCAGAGGGAAGGGGGAGAGAGGAGGAAGAGAGAGGGAGGAAGGGGGAGAGAGGAAGAGGAGAGAGGGGCAGGAGGGAAGGGGGAGAGAGGAAGAGGAGAGAGGGGGAGGAGAGAGAGGGGGAGAGAGGAGGAAGAGAAAGAGGGAAAGAGAGGAGGAGGGGGGGAGGAGAGAGGGGCAGGAGGGAGAGGGGGAGAGAGGAAGAGGAGAGAGGGGGAGGAGGGAAGGGGGAGAGAGGAGGAAGAGAAAGAGGGAGGAGGGGGAGAGAGGAAGAGGAGAGAGGGGAGAGGGGGAGAGAGGAAGAGGAGAGAGGGAGGAAGGGGGGAAGGGGGAGGAGGGGGGAGAGAAAGAGGGAGGAAGGGGGGGAGAGGAGGAAGAGAGAGGGATCAGAGGGAAGGGGGAGAGAGGAGGAAGAGAAAGAGGGAAAGAGAGAGGAGGAGGGGGGGAGAGGAGAGAGGGGCAGGAGGGAAGGGGGAGAGAGGAGGAAGAGAAAGAGCAAAGAGAGGGGGAGGAAGGGGGGAGAGGAAGAGGAGAGAGGGGCAGGAGGGAAGGGGGAGAGAGAGGAGGAGGAGAGAGGGATCAGAGGGAAGGGGGAGAGAGGAGGGAGAGAAAGAGGGAGAAAGGGATCAGAGGGAAGAGGGAGGGAGGAGGAAGAGAGAGGGATCAGAGGGAAGGGGGGAGAGAGATCAGAGGGAAGGGGGAGAGAGGAGGAGGAGAAAGAGAGGAAGGGTGAGAGAGGGATCAGAGGGAGCGAGAGAGTGAGAGGAGGAGGAGAAAGAGGGAGAGAAAGAGGGAGAAAGGGATCAGAGGGAAGAGGGAGGGAGGAGGAAGAGAGCGAGATCAGAGGGAAGGGGGAGAGAGGAGGAAGAGAGCGAGAGGAAGGGTGAGAGAGGGATCAGAGGGAGAGAGAGTGAGAGGAGGAGGAGAAAGAGGGAGAGAGATGAGGGAGGGGAGAAATATAGAGAGGGAAATGAGAGAGGGGGAGGGAGAGGAGAAAGAGACGTCAGAAAGTCACTACGGCACTACGTCAAAAGTGAGCGGGGCAGAATAAGGTGAATATTATATCTGTACTTTGACAACACGGATTTGACTTAATTTAAATAAAATAATGTTTACAATCAGCGACAGACGCAAAGGACGTGATTTAAAAAAATACTAATAATATATGATCAGTTTTAGAGTTTAGTCCAGTCAAGAACCACTGGTTTAGACTACTGCACAATCGCAACATCTTAGGGTTCACGTCTCTGAAAGAATCGTCTTCTCCTCCGTCAGATCTACAAAAAAAAACACAAAAAAATGTAAATTATTTCTGCTCAGACGCGTGAAGCGCTTGGTCGATCACAGACGGTTTGATCAGGACGGCCCCCAAACAGGTGCTTGTGGGGGCTTTGTGCGAGGTCCAGGGGCCGGAGCTGTCGGCCCCAAAGAGGTGACTCTTCTGGGGCCGAATCAGAGGAACGCGGCGGTCTGATCTGGAGGCTCCGCCGACTCCATAATCTGCGTCTGAAGCGTTTGATTGTGTTCATCCGGCGGAGGCTTCATCTGTGGCCAGCGCTCCACTTTGGATCTGAACACTGGTTTGGACCTGGTTTAGTCTTGGGTTAGTCCTTGTTTTTAGACCTGGTTTAGACCTGGTTTAGACCTGGTTCAGTCTTGGGTTAGTCCTTGTTTTTAGACCTGGTTTAGACCTGGTTTAGTCTTGTGTTAGTCCTTGTTTTTAGACCTGGTTTAGTCTTAGTTTAGTCCTTGTTTGTAGACCTGGTTTAGTCTTGGGTTAGTCCCTGTTTTTAGACCTGGTTTACTCTTGGGTTAGTCCCTGTTTTTAGACCTGGTTTAGACCTGGTTTACTCTTGGGTTAGTCCTTGTTTTTAGACCTGGTTTAGTCTTGGTTTAATCCTAGTTTTGACCTGGTTTAGTCTTGTGTTAGTCCTTGTTTTTAGACCTGGTTTAGTGTTGGTTTAGTCTTGTGTTAGTCCTTGTTTTTAGACCTAGTTTAGTCTTAGTTTAGTCCTTGTTTTTAGACCTGGTTTGGTCTTGGGTTAGTCCTAGTTTGTAGACCTGGTTTAGTCTTGGGTTAGTCCCTGTTTTTAGACCTGGTTTACTCTTGGGTTAGTCCCTGTTTTTAGACCTGGTTTAGACCTGGTTTACTCTTGGGTTAGTCCTTGTTTTTAGACCTGGTTTAGTCTTGGTTTAATCCTAGTTTTGACCTGGTTTAGTCTTGTGTTAGTCCTTGTTTTTAGACCTGGTTTAGTGTTGGTTTAGTCTTGTGTTAGTCCTTGTTTTTAGACCTAGTTTAGTCTTAGTTTAGTCCTTGTTTGTAGACCTGGTTTTGACCTGGTTTGGTCTTGGGTTAGTCCTAGTTTAGACCTGATTTAGTCTTAGTTTAGTCTTTGTTTAGACCTGGTTTAGTCTTGGGTTAGTCCTAGTTTAGACCTGATTTAGTCTTAGTTTAGTCTTGTTTTTAGACCTGGTTTAGTCTTGGTTTAATCCTAGTTTTGACCTGGTTTAGTCTTGTGTTAGTCCTCGTTTTTAGACCTGGTTTAGTCTTAGTTTAGTCCTTGTTTTCAGACCACGCCCCCTGATATGACTGGATGTACAAAGAGGCGGGGCTTATCAGTCAATGAACCCATTTCTGTCATGAAATAGTTTTAGATCAATGTTGTGGTTTAAATTGAACACAAATGTTAAATAATGATCTATGTCAGAGAAAAGGAGTAATATATTTTCTTTGAAGGTTGGACAGAATTTACTTTTTTGAGATAAAATCTAAAAAAACAAAACAATTCTGTGATAAATAAAAACTTGAAATTGCATTTTGGAGTTGCATGTAGCTCACTCAAGCTCATTCTCACTTGTTTAATAAATCCTTTTTACGAGCTCATCTCCTCACAAACACATAGTTTCAATTTTACAATTGTTGCGTCAGAAGTAGAAATCAATAAACCATATTCTAATACATTTCTTTTCGAATTATGTCAAATTTAAGATCAATTAATTCAATTTAAGTCCCACTGAGTCTTAACAGACACTGACCTGGCGTTTCCTCAGAAAAGCAAACGGATTGTTCTGTAGATCTTAAGATGTCTCTTAATTGTGTAAATGTTTTTATGATTTGTGAGCTGCAATATTTGTCACTTTGAAAAAGAGCTCTTGATCTCAATGGGTTCTTACCTGGTTAAACAAATATTAAGAAATAAATCAACACTCGGACCCTGAACTCGCAGAGCTGAGGGTTAAACCAATGGGATTCTGAGGGCACTGACTGAAAATGGTATAAATGACATTAATGGAGCAGTCAAAATGAGTGCTCTGGGAGTTACAGGTGGAACTTCTCAAATCTCACAAAAAACTCACAATTTCCTCAAAATCACAACAGAAATAAACTCTATACAGATACAGGAAAAGTCAAGAAGTCAGGAACAGCTCAGATCTATAAAGCAGAGTGAATGGACTGGTCAAAATGCCTCTGGGAGTTTTAGTGTTAAACAAACAGCAGGCAGCGCTAGCATCGCTGTAGCTTTTAGCCCGCAGCTAACGTTAGCATTCTTGGATAACTTTTGTTATCAATCAATTTTGCGCCATTGGACTTCGTGAGTGAAAACAAGTGTTGTCCCAACGAGTCCTGGAGCTGTGAGGAGAGGCAGGAGACTCTGGACATCTGAGGCACGAGACGTTTATTCACCATCAGTCCATTAGAACACTCAACACATTGTGCTGGTGTTCACTTTATTCCTGAAGTTTCCGTACGCGCCGCCGTCTTCTTTTCGTTGTAGTTCACATGGAGCAGACGAGCTCAACAGAAAATAAGTTCTACTCGACTAAAAAGACGTTTTCAGTAAATCGTTGCGTTGTGACTTGTTGTTGCTCGTGTTCATTAAACATTTTACACAAATCAATCTATCAATCAATCAGTCACTTTCTTCCGTTTTTTTCCACGTTTTTGTCACTTTTACTCACATTTTAGTTGCGTTTTCGTCACTTATTGCCGCATTTTTGTCACTTTATTCTTTTTTTTCCCTCGTTTTTGTCACTTTTAATCACATTTTTGTCACTTTTAGTTGCGTTCTTGTCACGTTTTTGTCACTTATTGTCGTGCATTTGTCACTTTCTTCCGTTTTTTTGTCACGTTTTTGTCACTTTTACTCACGTTTTTGTCACTTGTCGCGTTTTCGTCACTTATTGCCGCATTTTTGTCACTTTATTTTGGTTTTTTCCACGTCTTTGTCACGCTTAATCGCTTTTTTTCACATTTTTGTCTACTCGACTTCAGGCCTCAGGAAATCGTTGCGTTGTGACTTGTTGTTGCTCGTGTTCATTAAACATTTTACACAAATCAATCTACTTTATGTAACATTTTAGCGTCAGACTTTTCATGTTTTTGTCACTTACTGTCACCTGTTTGTCACTTATTGTAACGTTTTCGTCACCTTTTCCCCGCATTTTTGTCACTTTCTTCCGTTTTTTTCCACGTTTTTGTCACTTTTACTCACATTTTAGTTGCGTTTTTGTCACTTTATTCTTTTTTTTCCCTCGTTTTTGTCACTTTTAATCACATTTTTGTCACTTTTAGTTGCGTTCTTGTCACATTTTTGTCACTTTCTTCCGTTTTTTGTCACTTTTAATCACATTTTTGTCACTTTTTCTCACTTTTAGTTGCGTTCTTGTCACGTTTTTGTCACTTATTGTCGTGCATTTGTCACTTTCTTTCATTTTTTGTCACTTTTAATCACATTTTTGTCACTTTTTCTCACTTTTAGTTGCATTCTTGTCACGTTTTTGTCACTTATTGCTGCATTTTTGTCACTTTATTCCGTTTTTTCCACGTTTTTGTCACTTTTAATCACATTTTTGTCACTTTTTCTCACTTCTAGTTGCGTTCTTGTCACGTTTTTGTTACTTATTGTCGTGCATTTGTCACTTTCTTCCGTTTTTTTGTCACGTTTTTGTCACTTTTACTCACGTTTTTGTCACTTGTCGCGTTTTCGTCACTTATTGCCGCATTTTTGTCACTTTATTTTCGTTTTTTCCACGTTTTTGTCACGCTTAATCGCTTTTTTTCACGTTTTTGTCTACTCGACTTCAGGCCTCAGGAAATCGTTGCGTTGTGACTTGTTGTTGCTCGTGTTCATTAAACATTTTACACAAATCAATCTACTTTATGTAACATTTTAGCGTCAGACTTTTCATGTTTTTGTCACTTACTGTCACCTGTTTGTCACTTATTGTAACGTTTTCGTCACCTTTTCCCCGCATTTTTGTCACTTTCTTCCGTTTTTTTCCACGTTTTTGTCACTTTTACTCACATTTTAGTTGCGTTTTTGTCACTTTATTCTTTTTTTTCCCTCGTTTTTGTCACTTTTAATCACATTTTTGTCACTTTTAGTTGCGTTCTTGTCACATTTTTGTCACTTTCTTCCGTTTTTTGTCACTTTTAATCACATTTTTGTCACTTTTTCTCACTTTTAGTTGCGTTCTTGTCACGTTTTTGTCACTTATTGTCGTGCATTTGTCACTTTCTTTCATTTTTTGTCACTTTTAATCACATTTTTGTCACTTTTTCTCACTTTTAGTTGCATTCTTGTCACGTTTTTGTCACTTATTGCTGCATTTTTGTCACTTTATTCCGTTTTTTCCACGTTTTTGTCACTTTTAATCACATTTTTGTCACTTTTTCTCACTTCTAGTTGCGTTCTTGTCACGTTTTTGTTACTTATTGTCGTGCATTTGTCACTTTCTTCCGTTTTTTTGTCACGTTTTTGTCACTTTTACTCACATTTTTGTCAGTCATTTAGTTACGTTTTTGTCACTTGTCGCGTTTTCGTCACTTATTGCCGCATTTTGTCACTTTATTCTGTTCTTTCCACGTTTTTGTCACCTTTAATCGCATTTTTGTCACATTTTTGTCTACACGACTAAAAAGACGTTTTCAGGAAATCGTTGCATTGTGACTTGTTGTTGCTCGTGTTCATTAAACATTTTACACAAATCAATCTACTTTATGTAACATTTTAGCGGCGAGACTTTTCCCTCGTCATTAGCTTTAACCGAGTTCTCGTCAAACGGAAGTGCGTTTACAACAAAATCTGTGGCAAAAAACGACAAAAGTGGGCGGGGCCGAATAAGGTGAATTGGCTCTTCAAGCCTGACTGAGCTCCACACAGAGGTTTAAATAGTAGTAAGAAGGCCAGTTTGGAGACAAGCGGCCGAGATAAAATAAGAGGTGCATAGAGTTGACCATGGAATCTGATAATATTAGAGAAGGACAAAGTCTAACAGAGGATGAAGCCCGGCGTAGATAGAGCTCACCCTCAGAAATGTCAACAATGGTAGAAATGGAGGTGCCCCTTGTTAACAGTGTTAATTTTGACAAGGAATTTTAATTTAGTTTTAGTCTTAGTCTTTTGACTTAAATTCTTTTTAGTTTTAGTCTCGTTTTAGTCATCTTATTTGTTTTAGTTTTAGTCTAGTTTTAGTCGACTAAAATGTCATGCAATTTTAATTGACTAAAATTAAAATAGATTTGGTCGACTAAAATCTATTTTTTTCATGAGGTAATAATTTTGACCTTCTGTATCAGACATAAAACTATACTTTCTTAAAATTGAGATTTTAATGTGCAAACATATTTCACACTGTTTATTTCAACACACCTGCCTTTAATGAAAATTGTTTAAATCATTGAAAAACACCAAATACCATGAAAAAAATCTTGCTGTCTATTTTAATATAAACAAAAAGACATGTGTATCAAAGAGATACAAATACACATTCACAGCTTATTTTAAATTACATTTAATAAAAGAAATGTGCAACTGTCAAAAGGCCCTTAGAGTCTAAGAAAGTTTGTTATTATTTAATGTACCATCCAAACCATCTTTGAACTGAAATAAAGTGCATTGAACAGGAGGATACTCCTTATGCTACATAAACACTGGCATCATGTACATCAAATGCAAATATTTATTTACTTCGATTCATTTTCAGGAAAGCGCTTCGTGCTAATGTGTCTTTAGCTCGGTTGCGCTTTCCTCTAGTGAGGTCACCTGTGACACTGAATACTCTTTCTGCAAAAGCTTGAGAAGCTGGCATTGCCAAAAGATCTAATGCTAATGGTTTCAAACTGTGATAAAATGTATCACATTTTCCTACCCAAAACTCAGTTCCTGTTTCACATGTAGACTGTGAAAGCTCTTCTTTGTACTTGCATATCTGCTGTCTAATGCTACACGTGGAGGGCTTTTGTTTAGGCTTTGTGCGGCATTTGAAAAGGAATCTAAACACTGGCTGCTTTGGCGTGGAGGATGGTGGGGTTAAGTCCAGCTCTGGGTCATTAATTTCCTTCACAACATCATCTTCAGGCTTATCTTCTTGTGTGAGGTTCTGAGTGCACTGGACCACATACCCTTCTGCCTGTTTAAGAAGCTCCTGAATACTGTCATCAGCCACATCCAGAAGGGTTTCACACACTGTGGGGTTGAGAAAGCAAGCAGCAGCTACAAGAGGGGAGAACTTCTCATCTGAAGGATCCAATACCCAAGCAAAACGCTGATTCACACTTGGTTTCATTTTGCGTGCCAACGTTGCAAAGTCCTGATGATCTGTGTTTTGTTCAAAATCAGTAAGGTGGCTGAGCAAATCAAACCGAGCAGGGACCACTAATGACATAGACATTGTGTCACTCTGAAGCGTTTGTGTGTGTTCTGCAAAAGGCAACAGGAATTCATACAACAACTTGAGCTTCTGCCACTCACTAGAGAGTAAGCTGTACCATCCCATCTCATTTGCTACTTTGCAAAGACAATCTTTTACTTTGAGGAGTCGCGCAATCATGTTATATGTACTTGACCAGCGTGTGGGGCAATCATTCACAACTATTAGACCACACTCATCAATAATCTTCTGTGTTGCAACTGATGACTTGCGAAAAAGCTTCACTATTGATCGTGCTTTATCCAGAACTCTCTTCACACTGGCCTCCTTGTGCATGATGTGGACCACAAGCTGTAGCGTGTGCACTACACATGGCGTTCGTTCCATCTCCATGTCATGGTACCTAACAAAAAACATAAGTAAAAATATACATTGGAAAATAAATTTACTGACTGATCACAATGTGTAATAGAAGAAACATACCGATAGTCTTCAATCTCCTCCTCAGAATCTCCTTCACCCGGGATGGACTCTTCTTGGTCTTCAGAACTGGTGCCATCATCTTCTGGATTGTTGTGTTTAAATGCAGCCACCATATTACTGCCATTGTCTGTTATTACAGTGACAATTTTCTCATTTGAAATGAGTCTTGCATGCACTTATCTACACATGCCTTAATTGACTGGGCAGTGTGTGGAGGGGCAACTTGTTCAAGAGCTAGCAATATGTGTTCAGGTTTGTTTTCTTCTGTGCAAAAATAGCAGCAACTTATGCCCAGAAATGATGCTGTCAGTCCCTTTTTGGTCCACAGGTCAATCCCAATTGACACCCTCCGAGCAGCAGAAAGTCTATTCTTAAACTTGGTCATTTCTTCCTCATAATGTTTATCAATCAGATTGCTTTTCTTAGTTTTTTTTTGGCACAGTCAACTTTCTATAAATTTTCTCCATCATTAGAATGAAGTCCTCATCTTCTACTGTTGTGACTGGCAGTCCTGTACGTCCAATCCATTTAGCAATAGCCTCCTCTTTAACCTGCTGTTCTTTTGCCTCACTTTTGTACTTTGCAGCACTTTGCAGTGCTGTTGAAATTGTTTGCTGGGGTGTCCGTGCTTTTTTTGCAATTGGTTCTCCATCATCAGGGGGCTTCTGCAACTGTGACAAAAATAGGGAAATTCAGACTTTCTTTAAACATTTATCAAATTTACACGTCCCACAAGCAGTTATACACATTTATTGCTGCTGCTGTATTGTAATCTTCTGTATTGTACAATTATATAATAAGGACCCTTGGCCAACCGAGCCTATCCGTAATTTAAACTACGTTTATTTGGCTGATATCACCAATACGCATAAATCTATCGGTTTTTAATACGAACAAACACAAAAAACCACATCCATATGAACTTAATGGTAACGGTAGCTTACCTTTGAATAAATATCAGGGTGACTAGCTTGCAAATGCCGTTTCAAATTGGTCGTGTTTTTCCCCTTTATCGAGGCTCCACATGGTGCACACGTCGTCTTGTTTTCTTTGTTGTCAAACTTGAAATGAGACCACAGGTCAGCCCGTCTCTTTCTTCCACTTCCAGCCGCCAACATTTTTCATTTTTCGCAGTTTGCAGAACCACTTGTTGCTCTGTTGTCTCCATGCGTCTCCAGTTAGCTTCTCGGCACCGCCGCGTAAAAACAAGACGCGCTCTGATTGGCTTTGTTGACTCATCCCGCCCGTTCCTCGTCATCTTTCCCTTCTCCTGATTGGTTTTCGTCACAAGTTGTTTTCGTCTCGTCTTTTATTAGTTGACGAAAATGTTTAGTTTAGTCTATTTAGTCATCGTTTTAGTCATTATGAAGTATTTTTCATTTAGTTTCCGTTTCGTTTTCGTCCGCAAAAAACCTTCGTTGACGAAACATTTTCGTCATAGTTTTCGTCCACGAAATTAACACTGCTTGTTAAGACTCTGCACGAGATCGAAAATTCTACAACAGACTTTATTCTCACCATGTCTTTGTATCTGTTTGACACAATAAAACTTCTAAACTGTGGATGAAAGAGCTGCTGTTCTACATTAAAATGAATGGATAGTTTCCCTCCCGGAGCTGCGCTGGTGGGTGTGACTTTCTCTGTACATTCAAATCAAATCAAATCAATTTATTTTTATAATGCCCAAAATCACAACAACAGTTGCCTCGATGGGCCACAGGTAAAAGCAGTTCCACCGACGTCGTTGGTCATTTATAAACCCATAAATGTTAATATACGGTTCCTCCTCGGCTCAGAGTCTGCACCGCCGCCTGAAAAACAAACGCTCCATCAGTCCCCGTCGTCAGGTGCGAATAATACCACCGCCGCTTCAAATATTTCTGCGGTTTGGAGTCGTTTGATGCCACAACAAACACCATCCAGCGAAAAAACGAGAGAAAAAACCCACTCAAATGTGAGAAATCCGAGCGGTATAACTGTCAGGCGGCGGCGCTCGGTGGACGGGGAACTCACGCATTCAAAACAGGGAATCAAAGGCGGCGCCGGGTCCCGCCGGGCGTGCGGAGGTGGGCGCAGCTGGCGCGGCCGCGGCACACGAGTTTGACGGAGTTTTCCCCCCTTTTGTAAAAGTGAAACTGTGTGGTCAGAGTCCCAGCGCGGGGACAGGAGCCGGGCGCATCAAAGACACCAGCGCCGACGGAAAGAGACGCGCCCCGGAATGACAATGATCGCCGGCGAGGGGAGCCGACGCCCACCGCCCTCCGCACGCGCTCACATCCACGCACAGGGGTTTGGGTTTAATTAAGAGCTGCCACGTCGTCACAGAGCGTTTCCTCAATTCGGGCTCCAAGAATGTGAGAGCGATTATGACACATCTGGTCCGAATGAAAAAAACAAAAAGAATGGAGGCAAAAGTGTCAGCGCAACATTTCACTGAGAAACTGGGATTAACCTCAGAATATCACCAAATCTGACAAATGTAGATGATTTAGTGTCAGTAAAAGCCTCAGACACATGTGAGTGACATCAGAGCTGCTTTAAACACATTTATTATTGTATTTTACATCATGTTTGAGGAAATTATGATCAACTCTTTGCATTTTTGATGAAGGAACAATCCAGATTTATGGGTTTTACTGGAAAAATACTCACAGAAATGTTGAGCCCACAATCATTTTTCATTTTATCTACAGATATATTAGATACTATTCCATAAATTAGATTATTTTGAAGTTGAAACACAATTTTAAGGTTAGAAAATATTATTTTGTCCATGGTTTGTTATAGAAAATCAAACTAACTGACCTTTCTACTCTGGAAATTCAAATGTGTTTCTTTTTTCCAACAAAAACACTTAAAACCATAGAATTTAGATCTAATGTGAGAGAATCAATCACTCATTCTTGGCCCACATTGTGACAGTGGTTCAGGATTCATGGCCCACATTGGGTTTAAATCCATTTTTGACGCTGTAGAAGTCGATTCAAACAATCCAACAGTGAACGTGTTTGTAAAAAATAATAGTAACGCGTGTAACGATGGGACACAACAGTCAAATTAGTGTGATTTGTGTGGGACGCTGATGAGGTGACCCCGCCCCCCCCCTCTGACCCGTCCCGCTCATGTCCCGGGGGTCTGCAGGGCTCATTATGGACCCGTCGTGTGGTGTTTTCACGCAGATAAAGTTGGTGCTCGTGTCGCGGGAGGTCGAGGGGCGTCCGGAGCTGGTGTCCCGCGATGGCGCCCCCTTTCACTCTGATCTGATGCGACCTAAATACCACCAGTGATAACAACACCACACGTGCCGTAATCTGTGAATAATCTGTGAGCGGCAAGAAGGTCAAGAAGGTGTGTGGAGTCGCCCCGTGACCCGAGGCCGGGACGCCCCGACACCACAAACAACAAACTCAAACAAACAAAATACAGATTAGGGCAATTCAACTCTACTTCACCGAGGGCCAGATTATTCAGATGGTTTGTCCTTGGGCCAGAAACTAAAAGGACTAAACCAGGGCTAAACCAGGATTAAACCAGGATTAAACCAGGGCTAAACCAGGATTAAACCATGATTAAACCAGGACTAGACCATGATTAAAACAGGATTAAACCAGGACTAAATCAGGTCTAAACCAGGTCTAAACCAGGATTAAACCAGGATTAAACCAGGTCTAAACCAGGATTAAACCAGGACTAAATCAGGTCTAAACCAGGTCTAAACCAGGATTAAACCAGGATTAAACCAGGTCTAAACCAGGATTAAACCAGGTCTAAACCAGGATTAAACCAGGTCTAAACCAGGTCTAAACCAGGATTAAACCAGGTCTAAACCAGGATTAAACCAGTTCTAAACCAGGATTAAACCAGGTTTAAACCAGGATTAAACCAGTTCTAAACCAGGTCTAAACCAGGATTAAACCAGGACTAAACCAGGACTAAACCATGATTAAACCAGGACTAAACCCTAAACCAGGATTAAACCAGGACTAAACCAATAACAAGAAATAAAATATTGTCTGTATTTTTAGAAGTTGGTTTGAGGGCCGGATCATGTCCCATGAAGGGCCTTATTTGGCCCGCAGGCCCTAAATTGAACAGCCCTGATCTTTCAGAATTATACTTTTTAAGGCGAGACACTGGAGGCAAAACTTTTTTTTTTCAAATGTTTGTTTTTGGTCAGTTTTCTCTCACACATCGACTTTCATGTGGAAACAACAAACGTGTCCAATCTGCTCCTAAAGATGTTTTATTCTTCCATTGAATCCACTTCATCCATAGATTTCTCTGGGACATTGTAACTTTAAAGGCCGTTTTCTTAAAATGCATTTTTGTCCCTCGAGACATAAAGATCAGCCTTAAAGTAGATCCTACACCAAACTGTACAATCTGGACTCAACAAGATTTAGACCAAATGGACAGAAGAGTTTTAATTCCAAAACTGATTTATTGAAGTTTTTTTATTGAACCACTTAAAAACTAAATAAAAAATTCAAGATCCCCTTTGTACTTTTTTAAAAAAATAACTAATGTGTTACAAAATGAACCAAGTAATTTAAACCTGGTTCTGTCAATTTTTCAGATTTAAATGTCACAAATATATGTATTTTTGGCCATTTTTTCACATAAAAAGCCTTATTTCTACATGAAAACATGACATGATGAAAAACTGGTAATACATTTATGTGAGTAAACTACAGGAAAAGTTTAACATTGATATCTTTAAATTCAAGATTTAATATTCACCTGCAGCGTCTCACCTTAAACATGATGTAAAATACAATAATAAATGTGTTTAAAGCAGCTCTGATGTCACTCACATGTGTCTGAGGCTTTTACTGACACTAAATCATCCACATTTGTCATATTTTGTGATAATCTGAGGTTAATCCCAGTCTCGTTTTCAGTATATGCATCTTAATTTCAGAGGTTAAGATTAATTAAGATTATTTATTGGCTGAAACTAGATTATTTTACTTGTTTCAAACAGTTTGTGACTTGTTTCAACACATTATTTCTTATTTCAATCCAAATTAACTCAAATGTAAATCTATTCAAGCTTAAAATGTCTTGAATTGATCATTTTTATCTGGATTTGAGAAGTTTTGACTCGATGAGATTTAATTGTTGATGTGATGCAGAATATTTCATGGTTTCAAGGTATTTCTGATGATCCTGTGATAATTTGTCTTAAAATAAGAAAACACATTTGTCAGTGGTCAGTAAAATGATCTTAACCCAGTGACAGATAATTTGGATTGAAATAAGAAATAATGTGTTGAAACAAGTCACAAACTGTTTGAAACAAGTAAAATAATCTAGTTCCATCAAATAAATCGTCTCCACTGATCTTAACGAGTCAAAACGTCTGAAATTCAGATTAATATCCTCAAATCAAGACGTTTAACTCATGTTTTTGTTTTTGTTCACACATTTTTAAAGCGTCTACAGTTTAAAAATGATTCCCTGTCGTCTCCTCCACACAGGACCAGCCCAGCCACCATCATCACCTCCTTGACCCCTTTCCTCCCCCCTCCTGCCCCTCCAGCTCTCCCTCGTTCCCCTAACGAGACGTGAGGCCCCTGAGCTCAACGTCCGCCTAAATATTGCCGAGATTGGCGCTGCTGCCCTTTACTGGTCCGCTAAGTGCGCTCCATTACGCCCCTATTGCGCCATCTCCCGTTGTCACGCCGCTTTAGCCCGGCGCGGGAGTCGAACCGCAGACCCAGAGCGCCTCGGGGCTGTTCCCACGAAGACGGGCCTGCGCCGGGCTCTTATGCTCGCGTGTCAGCCCAAGTGTAATCCGATTAAAGGCAGGCAGAGCGGGTCGGGGCGCTGGGACGAGGCTGTTAGTGCGAGCTGATGCTTCGGAGATGACGAGGAGACGGGACGAGAGTTCGAGGAGTCCGAGGAGAAAGACTGGAGAAAGTTTAATGTGAGTTTGAGCCGCGACGAGGCCAGAAAGTCCTGCCGAGTGACTCCTGATCTCTGATGGAGTGTGCAGAGCGGAAAATAACGGCACTTCTGAAGACAAGATGCAAATTGTATAATATATTGTTTACATGTTTAGTAATGGGTACAGTTTGAATATTATTGTTTTCTTTTATCTTAGACGCACTGTTTGTCATGCATTTATTTGTCTATTTTAAAATTATTATTATATTACACAAAAAACAAACACTCTGGGGCATAAAGACCGGACTTTGGAGCAAAAAGACCAGACTCTGGAGCTTAAAGTCTGGACTCTGGAGGAAAGAGACCGGACTCTGGACTCTGTAGCGTAAAGACCAGACTTTGCAGCAAAAAGACCAGACTTTGCAGCAAAAAGACCAGACTCTGGAGCAAAAAGACCGGATTCTAGAGCGTAAAGACCGGACCCTGGACTCTGGAACATAAGGACCGAACTCTGGACTCTGGGTCGGCGGTGCTGGGACGAGGCTGTTAGTGCGAGCTGATGCTTCGGAGATGATGAGGAGACGGGACGAGAGTTTGAGGAGTCCGAGGAGAAAGATCGGAGAAAGTTTAACACGAGTTTGAGCCGCGACGAGACGAGAAAGTCCTGCCGAGCAATGGAGTGTGCAGAGCGGAAAATAGTGACACTTCTGAAGACAAGATGCAAATTGTGTAACGCTTTGGTCTCATCCTGCTCAGTCCAGTCTGTAAAACTAGTGTAAATGTTGGATTATAAAGACACGAAACATGTTTAGTAATGGGTACAGTTTAAATATTATTGTTTTCTTTTATCTTAGACGCACTGTTTGTCATGCATTTATTTGTCTTTTTTTAAATTATTATTATATTACACAAAAAACAAACACTCTGGAGCATAAAGAATTGACTTTGGAGCAAAAAGACCAGATTCTGGGGCAAAAAGACCAGACTCTGGAGGGTAAAGACTGGATTTTAGAGAGTAAAGACCGAACTCTGGACTCTGGAACATAAGGACCGGACTCTGGACTCTGGAACATAAGGACCGGACTCTGGACTCTGGAACATAAGGACCGGACTCTGGACTCTGGAACATAAGGACCGGACTCTGGACTCTGGAGCATAAGGACCGGACTCTGGACTCTGGGACATAAGGACCAGACTCTGGACTCTGGAACATAAGGACCGGACTCTGGACTCTGGAGCATAAGGACCGGACTCTGGACTCTGGAACATAAGGACCGGACTCTGGACTCTGGAACATAAGGACCGGACTCTGGACTCTGGAACATAAGGACCGGACTCTGGACTCTGGAGCATAAGGACCGGACTCTGGACTCTGGGACATAAGGACCAGACTCTGGACTCTGGAACATAAGGACCGGACTCTGGACTCTGGAGCATAAGGACCGGACTCTGGACTCTGGGACATAAGGACCAGACTCTGGACTCTGGAACATAAGGACCGGACTCTGTGAGAGTTCGAGGAGTCCGAGGAGAAAAATTGGAGAAAGTTTAATGCGAGTTTGAGCCGCGACGAGGCGAGAAAGTCCTGCCGAGTGGCTCCTGATCTGTCTCTTATTTTCTTTTATCTTAGACGCACTGTTTGTTATGCATTTATTTGTTTTTTTCATTAAATTATTATTTTACAGAACAAACAAACACTCTGGAGTGTAAAGACCGGACTCTGGAGCATAAAGTCTGGACTCTGGACGACCATCAGGCTCAAACGGGACAAAAAAACGCGGCAAACTGCTCCACAAAAGAAACAAACGCGTTGAGTATTTTATTTAAACGCCATGGAGTAAAAAGAATTCTAGTTAAACAATCAGTACCCAACATGCATTTTTGTCCCTCGAGACATAAAGATCAGCCTTAACGTAGATCCTACACCAAACTGTACAATCTGGACTCAACAAGGATTTAGACGAAACGTACAGAAGGATTTGACTAAAAGTGACAAAAATGTGACTAAAAGCGACAAAAATGCAGCTGAGAACAACAAAAACGTGACTAAAAGTGACAAAAAAAGAACTAGAAGTGACAAAGATGCAACTAGACGTGACAGAAACGTGACTATAAGCAACAAAAATGCGGCTGAAAACAACAAAAATGTGACAAAAAACAACTATAAGTGACAAAAATGTGACTAAAAGTGACAAAAACAACATTAAACCAGATGCCGTTTTCTTCAAATGCATTTTTGTCCCTCGAGACATAAAGATCAGCCTTAAAGTAGATCCTACACCAAAGTGTACAATCTGGACTCAACCAGAGTCTGACAAAACAGAGAGAAGGATTTTTGTAATATCTAATTCTAAAACTGATTTATTGACGTTTTGGTAACACTTTAGATGAAGGTTCCTTAGTTAACTATTTATAAGATGTTAATAAGCTCTAATAGTTTGTTTATGCACTTATAACGCCTCATACATGTTTATAATCCATTAATTAAACATTTGTGTGAATAAACCACATGTACAGAGCATCAATGAGCAAATATTACATTATTTTCAATTATCACACTAATAAATGCTTGTAAATGCTTATTAATACATTATAAATAGTTTACTAAGGAACCTTAAGCTAAAGCGTTACCGAAGTTTTAAGTAAAAAAAAATGATGCAAAATTTGAATTTTTAGGACAATTTTCAGTTAGATCTTGTTTACTCCAAAACTAAATAAGAAATCCAAAATCCCCTCTGTAATAAATATGTGTATAAAATTTTTCAGATTTAAATGTCCCAAATATCTGTATTTTTGGTCATTTTTCCACATAAAATGCCTAATTTCTACATGAAAACATGACATGATGAAAAACTTGTACTACATTTTTTTCTTACATTGGTAACACTTTATAATAACTGCACTTATTCCTGCCTTAATAAAGCATGAACAAAGACTTAATTCATAATCAACAAACAGTTTATTAAGAATGATTTAGGCTTAGTAACTATTTAACAAATATTTTAACCCTAATTTCTAATCCTAACTTTAATTAAGTCGTTATAAGCCTGAATCCTGTTTAATAAACTATATATTCAATTAATTAAGTCTTTGTTAATGCTTTATTAAGGAAAAATAAGATGTAGTTAATATAAAGTGGTGCCCTTACATTAATGTGACTAAACTACAGGAGAGGTTTAACATTAACATCTTTACATTTCAGTTTTTTTCCCGTCCATCCAGGGTCCACTTGTCGTGAGACTTTGTGAAACAGAATCGTGTGAAGTCGAGTCGTGTCCAGCAAGTTCTTTCACACTAAATCGAGCACTAAATCCGGCCCCAGCGTCGATGTGCCGTGTGTGCCGTCCCACACGAGCTGGGCCCTGGCGCTGGAGCTTTAACGATGGCCCCGTCCTGTGCCCCGGGGCCCACAGCACTTCACCGACCGAGGACGAGAAGCAGGACGCGCTGAAGCGATGGCACGACCAGCCTCAGCCTCTGCACGAGGAACTTCTACAGGAGTGAAAATGTCTTTATGTGGGATGTTCATGTGGAGTTTCAGACGTTTTGACTCGTTAAGATCAGAGCAGACGATTTATTTGATGGAACTAGATTATTTTACTTGTTTCAAACAGTTTGTGACTTGTTTCAACACATTATTTCTTATTTCAATCCAAATTATCTGTCAGTGGGTTAAGATCATTTTACTGACTCCACTGACAAATGTGTTTTCTTATTTTAAGATATTATTATTGTCTGATCATCAGAAATATCTCTAAACCAGTGAAATATTCTGCATCACATCAACAATTAAATCTCATTGAGTCAAAAATGCAGATAAAAATGATAAATTCAAGCCATTTTAATCTTGGATAGATTTACATTTTAGTTAATTTGGATTGAAATAAGAAATGTGTTGAAACAAGTCACAAACTATCCAGTGTCACTTTATAATAACTACATCTTATTTTGCCTTAATAAAGCATTAACGAAGACTTAATTAATAATGAATACATAGTTTATTAAACATGATTCAGGATTAGTAACGACTTAATTAAGGTTAATGTTAGGGTAGAAACTAGGGTTAGAATATTTGTTGAATAGTTCCTAATCCTGAATCATTCTTAATAAACTATTTGTTGATTATGAATTAAGTCTTTGATCATGTTTTATTAAGACATGAATAAGTGGAGTTATTATAAAGTGTTACCTAATAATCTAGTTCCATCAAATAAATCGTCTCCACTGATCTTAACGAGTCAAAACGTCTGAAATTCAGATTAATATCCTCAAAGCAAGATGTTTTAACTCATCTAGCTTCATTTATTGTAGAGCACTGACAAATGTATTTTCTTATTTTAATGTAAATTATCGCAGGATCATCAGAAATACCTTGAAACCATGAAATATTCTGCATCACATCAACAATTAAATCTCATTGGGTCAAAACTTCTCAAATCCAGATTAAAATTATAAACTCAAGCCATTTTAAGCTTGGATAGATTTACATTTGAGTTCATTTGGATTGAATTAAGAAATAATGTATTGAAACAAGTCACAAACTGTTTGAAACAAGTGAAATAATCTAGTTCCATCAAATAAATCGTCTCCACTGATCTTAACGAGTCAAAACGTCTGAAATCCAGATTAATATCCTCAAATCAAGACGTTTAACTCATCTAGTCATTCGTTTTTCTGCCTCTGTCCCTCTCCACAAACCGACGCCCCGCGGGCCGTTCAGGCTCCGCTCGGGTGAACGCTCCATCGTCTCGTGGCTCGATGTCGTTAACTTTTGAGAACTCGGGACGCGCTCCTCGACGCTCGGTGCCGCCCGAGGGTTGGACCGGCTCGGGTTTGCGGCGCTGATTAAAGTTTAACGAAGGCGCCTCGGTGGATCGGACCGGAGGGGCATCTGGAGGGGCATCTGGAGGAGTTTGAGGAACATGCATTATTGAAAGTCGGGGAAAAGTCACTGAGAGCGAGTTGGAGTAACTTTGTGAAGATAAACACAGCAAAAATGAACGTCTAGATGAGTTAAAACGTCTTGATTTGAGGATTTTAATCTGAATTTCAGACGTTTTTGGCAAAACCTCAAGGCACGCTGGTTGAAAATCAATGTTCTGACATATTACTAATGAAAAGGAGAGTTTATCTCACTCAGTCTTCCCTGTATAAAAACACGATACATAAAAAATAAAGATTGTGGTGAATAATTAGGATGCTCCAAGTGGGAAATACAAAAGAGTTTAAAATGGCGCAGTTGTGTTTTCGGTAAAAATCACAGCACCTTTAATGCAGCGATAGAAACATGACACAAACAGGCTTTTCTTTGCCAGATCCTATGTTTGTGTCCACACTATATATCAGACACTATTATGTAAACTACAAAGATTTATCCTGAACTTCATCTGATCCTGTAGTTTAGGCCTGAAATGTCTAGGATTCTTATGAGTTCTGCAGTTCATATTTCAGTCTCTGCAAAATTATTTTCTAGAGGACTTAAAATGTGTTGATTGTAGGATGTTAATCTGAATTCCAGACGTTTTGACTCGTTAAGATCAGTGGAGACAATTTATTTGATGGAACTAGATTATTTCACTTGTTTCAAACAGTTTGTGACTTGTTTCAACACATTATTTCTTATTTCAATCCAAATTAACTAAAATGTAAATCTATCCAATCTTAAAATGGCTTGAATTGATCATTTTTATCTTGATTTGAGAAGTTTAATTGTTGATGTGATGCAGAATATTTCATGGTTTCAAGGTATTTCTGACTCTTCATTTAGTTGATTTAGTTTATTTAAGGATCCCCATTAGTCTCTACAGCAGCAAAGGCTATTCTTTCTGGGGTCAGAACCATCATTTTGCTTAAAATAAGAAAATACATTTGCAGGGCTCTCAAGTTTTGATCATGGTTTGGAGTGAGATTTGTGTGTGTGTGTGTGTGTGTGTGATTGATTATTAAATTTATTATAGCTTATTGTCAGTTCTAATAATATTACAGTTCTGATGGTGGAATCTGAAACAAATCCCTATTTATCATTTATTTATCAGACAATTTTAAGCAGGGCTGGCCAGAATTGGGGGGTCTGGGGGTCCACCCCTAGAATTTTTAAAATATATATCAGAATCAGAATCAGAAATCAGAAACTGTTTATTGCCATTGTCAGTGAAATTCACAAACGTAGGAACTTGCTTCGGCGTAGGTGCAACATAAAGCAAAGGATAAAATATAAAAAATATATAAAAAGGCATGCATAAAATTAAGAATAAAATAGACTAAGATAGACTATATACAGAATGTACAGTTGGCAGTGCAATGTGCAAATGAGTAGTGCAAATAGATTGTTCTTAAATAGTATTATTGTTGAAGTGACAGGTGTTATAAAGTGTTCATGAGTCCAACGGCAGAGGGAAAGAAACTGTTCTTGTGGCGGGAGGTTCTGGTCCGGATGGACCGTAGCCTCCTGCCCGAGGGGAGTGGCTCAAATAGTCCGTGTCCAGGTGAGAAGGGTCAGCTGTGATCCGACCTGCTCGTCCCCGAGTCCTGGAGACGTACAGGTCCTGGACAGATGGAAGGCTGCAGCCGATCACCTTCTCAGCAGAGGCACAATGCGCTGTAGTCTCTGTTTGTCCCTGACTGTGGCTCCAGCATACCACACGGTGATGGAGGAGGTGAGGATGGACCACAGGGTGATGGAGGAGGTGAGGATGGACTCGATGATGGCCGTGTAGAACTGCACCATCATCTGCGCCACATTTCCAGTAATATGGTGCACATTTAGTGTAATATTGGTCATTATAGGTAAGATTTATTATACTGTAATTATTCACAAGTATAATATAGATTTTAAGAGTGCATCTTAACCCAGTGACGGATAATTTGGATTGAAATAAGAAATAATGTATTGAAACAAGTCACAAACAGTTTGAAACAAGTAAAATAATCTAGTTCCATCAAATAAATCGTCTCCACTGATCTTAACGAGTCAAAACGTCTGAAACTCAGATTAATATCCAACAATCAAGACATTTTAACTCATCTAGACGTTCATTTTTTGCTGTGTAGGTGTTTAACGTCCCATGTTACGTCTGTTTGGTCCTGGTTTTATCCTCGTTCGCTCTTGCTCTGGACTTGCTCTCGTCCTGCTCCTGCTTCATCCTCGTCCTGGTCCAGATTCAGCCCCGGTCTCCGTCTCTTCCCCGTCCCAGCTCCGGGGCAGCCGGGGCAAACTTACCAAAGCCTCCTAACTTTCCCGGTTGCCGCTCGTCTCCCGCCGTCGTCTCTAATCGCTGCCGACGGCTCCAAACCTGCTCATTCCGCGGCCCGGTGCGGCTCGTCGCGCGGCCCGGGTTTGAAGCGGCGCGGCTGAAATGTCCCCTGTCAGTCGCGGTGACAGAGGCGCGTCTCGTCTCGGGCCGCGGACGCCTCAGGACGGGCGCGCTGATGGGGAGAGACACGCGCGAGGGGGGCGAGCGAGGGGGGCGAGCCGAGAGGCAAAGAAAACATGTCAGGAGGACCGGACGGGCTCGAGTGGCTCAAGTTTTACGCAGATTACACCGAGAAATGTGTCGGATTAGGAACGATGTGGGGTTAAATGGTCGGGGAGAAGGGTTTGATTGGGATTTTGTCGTTTACATATGAAGGATGTAGCACATTTGGACCATGCATGAGAAAAAATGAACGTCTAGATGAGTTAAAATGTCTGGATTTCAGGATTTTAATCTGAATTTCAGACGTTTTGACTCGTTAAGATCAGTGGAGACGATTTATTTGATGGAACTGGATTATTTTACTTGTTTCAAACAGTTTGTGACTTGTTTTGATTCATTATTTCTTACTTCAATCCAAATTATCTCTCATTTTACTTACCCGACTGACAAATGTATTTTCTTATTTTAAGCAAAATTATCACAGGATCATCAGAAATACCTTGAAACCATGAAATATTCTGCATCACATCAACAATTAAATCTCATTGAGTCAAAACTTCTCAAATCCAGATAAAAATGATCAATTCAAGACATTTTAAGCTCGGATAGATTTCCATTTTAGTTAATCTGGATTGAAGTATTGAAGAAATAATGTATTAAAACAAGTCAGAAACAAGTAAAATAATCTAGTTCCATCAAATAAATCGTCTCCACTGATCTTAACGAGTCAAAACGTCTGAAATTCAGATTAATATTAAAAAAAAGAAATTTTAACTCATCATTTAATTAATTTTGCAGGGCATCAATTACGACATCTAAAAATGATGTATATTTGACTTTAAAGGAAAACTGATTGAGGGAGTTCAGCAGGAAGTGTTTTTGACGGTCGGAGATCTGATAAACATTCCTCAAAACAGTGTGAATGCAGCTGAATGCTACTCCAGGTGTGTTTTTGATGAAGAACATTGTTAGAACAGGGTTTAAAGAGAGAAAAAGTCACTGTAGTAGAACATGAGATGAGATGAGAGGTCCTTTAATTGTCCCACGATGGGGAAATTCCAGAAAGAAGCAGCCGTTTCCAGCGCCTACAAAACTCTCAGAAAAGAAAAACATTCTGCTCCGCCCACTTTTACCGTTTTCTGCACTTCCGTCTGTAAACGCACTTCCGTTTGACGAGAACTCTGTTAAAGCTAATGATGAACGAGGGAAAAGTCTGACACTAAAATGTTACATAAAGTAGATTGATTTGTGTAAAATGTTTAATGAACACGAGCAACGACAAGTCACAACGCAACGATTTCCTAAAAACGGCTTTTTAGTCGAGTAGACAAAAATGTGACAAAAATACGATTAAGTGTGACAAAAACGTGGAAAAAAAACAGAATAAAGTGACAAAAATGTGACAAGTGACAAAAACGTAACTAAATGAGTGACAAAAATGTGAGTAAAAGTGACAAAAACTTGACAAAAAAACAGAAGAAAGTGACAAATGCACGACAATAAGTGACAAAAACGTGACAAGAACGCAACTAAAAGTGAGAAAAAGTGACAAAAATGTGATTAAAAGTGACAAAAACGTAGAAAAAACGCAACAAGTGACAAAAATGTGACTAAATGAGTGACAGAAATGTGAGTAAAAGTGACAAAAACTTGACAAAAAACGGAAGAAAGTGACAAAAATGCGGGGAAAAGGAGACAAAAATGTGACAATAAGTGACAAACAGATGACAGTAAGTGACAAAAACATGAAAAGTCTCACTAAAATGTTACATAAAGTAGATTGATTTGTGTAAAATGTTTAATGAACACGAGCAACAACAAGTCACAACGCAACGATTTCCTGAAAACGTCTTTTTAGTCGAGTAGAACTTATTTTCTGTTGAGCTCGTCTGCTCCGTGTGAACTACAACGGAAACAAGACGGCGGCGCGTACGACAACTTCAGGAATAAAGTGTATAACAAACATTAATACACAATATACAACAGATATTGGGAGTACGGTACACGTGGTCACGCGATGGAATTTTTTCAGTGGATATGGGTCAGGGGTCACAAACAAGAAGATGGAGGGAAGAGCGCGGGTGGTGTGTGCAAATGTTATCTCATGTTTATGTTGCAGAGTCGGTCTGACCCAGGTTCTTCCAGGCAGCTGCATGTGTCCTTAAATATGAGCCCAATGTTTGTGAAAACACAACCTAAACAAACAGATGAGTGCAGAGACATTGAGCTGAACTGACTTTAGTGTACAAATCAAACATTCTGGGATGAATTAGAGTCCGTTTCTACTCCAAAAGCACAGATAAAAAAATTACACTAAATAAAAAATAATAATAATTGGACTTTTATATGGATTCCGCTTGGACTTTTTACTTTATTACAAGTCCCTAAAACAAATTTTTTGTTAAATTGAAACAAATTTTTTGTTAAATTAGCTTCAGCTTCGAAAGAGGAACCAACAAAAGCCAAAACTAGTGTCACTCTACAAATCTACAAACACCAGCTTCACTTCTTCATTTATTTAACAAAGAAAATGTAGTTGGACTTTAAAGTCTGATGTTCGTCTTTGCAGAGTTTGTTTCAGTGGAATCAGAGTAAATCAGACACAAAACTCCAGAGTCTGAGCTTCACAAAGAGTCAGACAAAAGGGTCAGAAACAGCTTCAGTTTGAAACGAGGCTCATTTTAGTCACACGTTTGAGGAAAAACAGGATCAATTCTAAAGTGAACAGGAAGCCGGTGCAAAGACGCAAGAATTAGAGTCATGTGATCGCGTTTCTTGGTTCCTGTTAAAAGTCGTGAGCGAGAGCCAGAGCCCAGTGCATTACAGTCGTCCAGACGCGAAGAAATGAAAGCCCAGGGAAAAAAATAAATAAAACCCTTGTCTGTGAAAGGCCAGTGCCACGTAAGAGCACATTTCCTGTACATTTGCATCGTTCTAATTTGAAACCGATGACGTACCTGAAGGCGTCGACTGTAAACGCGGTCCGTCTTCGCCCGACACGATCTTAACGGTACAGTCCTCCTCGTTTGCTCCGTCTCGTTAATGAAAGTGGATCGCTGCTGTGAGTTTCACGCTCGGCTGGCGCAGACATTTGGACGAACAAATGAAGCGCTCCTCCAGATTATCCTGACGACCCTGACACGACACGGCGAACGGTTCAGCCCAGACAGGACCCTCTGCCCGCGAGCGCTGATCTGAAGTGAAGGCCGGATCACACACCTCGCACTCAAACGGGAAAAGTTCTCGGTATCGGATGAAAAAATGGTTTAAGTTGTAGTTATTCATCTTATCGTGCCCCGCCCACTTTGAAAGTAGATTGATTTGTGTAAAATGTTTAATGAACACGAGCAACAACAAGTCACAACACAACGATTTCCTGAGGCCTGAAGTCGAGTAGACAAAAACGTGACAAGAACGCAACTAAAAGTGACAAAAAGTGACAAAAATGTGATTAAAAGTGACATAAACGTGACAAAAAATGGAAGAAAGTGACAAAAATGCGGGGAAAAGGTGACAAAAATGTGACAATAAGTGACAAACAGGTGACAGTAAGTGACAAAAACATGAAAAGTCTGACGCTAAAATGTTACATAAAGTAGATTGATTTGTGTAAAATGTTTAATGAACACGAGCAACAACAAGTCAACAAGTCAACGATTTCCTGGAGTCTGAAAACGGCTTTTTAGTCGAGTAGACAAAAATGTGACGAAAATGCGATTAAGTGTGACAAAAACGTGGAAAAAACCAGAATAAAGTGACAAAAATGCGGTAATAAGTGACGAAAACGCGACAAGTGACAAAAACGTAACTAAATGAGTGACAAAAATGTGAGTAAAAGTGACAAAAACGTGACAAAAAAACAGAAGAAAGTGACAAATGCACGACAATAAGTGACAAAAATGTGACAAGAACGCAACTAAAAGTGAGAAAAAGTGACAAAAATGTGATTAAAAGTGACAAAAACGTGGAAAAAACGGAAGAAAGTGACAAAAATGCAGGGAAAAGGAGACGAAAATGTGACAATAAGTGACAAACAGGTGACAGTAAGTGACAAAAAAATGAAAAGTGTCACCGCTAAAATGTTACATAAAGTAGATTGATTTGTGTAAAATGTTTAATGAACACGAGCAACAACAAGTCACAACGCAACGATTTCCTGAAAACGGCTTTTTAGTCGAGTAGAACTGCGCGACAACTTCTTCTAAGGTGAATTCACCTTTCAAGTTGTCGTACACACCACCGTCTTGTTTCCGTTGTAGTTCACACGGAGCAGACGAGCTCAACAGAAAATAAGTTCTACTCGACTAAAAAGACGTTTTCAGGAAATCGTTGCGACTTGTTGACTTGTTGTTGCTCGTGTTCATTAAACATTTTACACAAATCAATCTACTTTATGTAACATTTTAGCGTCAGACTTTTCCCTCGTTCATCATTAGCTTTAACGGAGTTCCCGTCAAACGGAAGTGCGTTTACAACAAAAGTGCAAAAAACGGCAAAAGTGGGCGGGGCAGAAAAAGGTAAATAGAAATGGTTTATTTATGTCTTAATTCAGCAGGGACAGTGCAGTCGTACATAGTTACTAAACAAAACGGTGCTAATTTCCAGCTCTTGTCTCGTTTGGGCTTTTCTACACTTTCTACGCTCAATAACAAAAGACATTCAAACACATTTCTAATAAATAAATAGATCAGTGCAAATTTTACACTCGTTCTTTTACTCCCTGTTTGGACATGAGCACAAATATGACACAGATAGAGGTAATTCCACAACTGTTACCATAGCAACCAGGCTGTAAACAAGGGCCAACATCCATAAAAATGACACAAGTTATGACTTAACAATAAATAATACTTGATAACACCTTGATTTTATTGAATGATGGTTTAAACCAGGCATATCCAAACTCAGGCCTGGGGGCCAAATGCGGCCCTCAGACCAATTTTTCTTGGCCCTTAGTCTTCCTGGTGAACTGGCCCACATTGTCCTGATAAGTACTATTTACAGCACATTTCACATTTTCTACAATTCCAACCTAAATAACTAACATTTTGGTGCAGCACAGACCTGATATTAAGGCACTGAGACTGAATGTAGATGTGGTGGAGCTTAAAACATCAGATAAATGCAGCTTTATTAACGTTTCGCGATTGATTTGTGGCCCTCCGCTTGGTCTATATTTCAATATGTGGCCCTCGATGGAAAAAGTTTGGACAAGTTTGGTTTAAACGGTCCAAAAAATGTGTCAGCTACGTTTAAATTGTCCTTGTGTTTTCGATGGTGCGTCGCTGTTTGATGACATCACAGAGGGATTCCATTTTAGAACCAAGCTCTACTTCCTGTCATTTTAAACGTTTATTATTCTAAATTTCCTCACAAACTGCATCTTGACTGACGTAAAACTGTGGTAACTGTTTACCACACGTGCCCTCCGTCCAAACTGACTTATAATTAGACAAACATGAGGACCTGTCATGTGGACTTTAAAGGCCCTTCTCCACAAAACAAAGCTCGCAGCTGATGCCAATTTCCAGCTCCCGTCTCGCTGGGCTTTTCTACAGTCAGTAACAAAAGACATTAAAACACATTTCTAATAAATAAATAGATCAGTGCAAATTTTACACTCGTCCTTTTACTCCCTGTTTGGACACGAGCACAGATATGACACAGATAGAGGTAATTCCACAACTGTTACCATAGCAACCAGACTGCAAACAAGGGCCAACATCCATAAAAATGAAACAGTTATGAATTAACAATAAATAATACTTAATAACGCCTTCATTTTGTTGAATGATGGTTTAAACGGTCCGAAAAATTTGTTACGTTTAAATTGTCCTTGTGTTTTCGATGACGCGTCGCTGTTTGATGACATCACAGAGGGATTCCATTTTAGAACCAAGCTCTACTTCCGTTTATTATTCTAAATTTCCTCACAAACTGCAACTTGTCTGACGTAAAACTGTGATAAATATTTACCCTCCCACCAAACTAAACTATAATTAGACAAAAATGAGAACCTGTCACGTCACTTTAAAGGCCCTTCTCCACAAACGTGTCCCTTCCGAGCCGCCGTAGCCGCGCTGTCCCCGTTCTCCAAAGTCAACGCGGTCCGTCCTTGAAGCGCAGCATATTTACAACGCTCCGCCGACGAAACACAGCCGGTTTGCTGTGACAGCGCCGGAGAGAACGGACCGCGGACTGATTTTTCACAATAAACTAACTCTAATGGCCCCAATAAGTCTTAATTAAGAGGCTAACTGTTGTTTTAGCTCCAGCGAGGAAACTACAGCGGGCGCTAATGGAGGATAAGTTGAAATTGAGTGCGCTGCCCAAAAGTAAACAGCATCTATCAATCACGAAAGCGGGCCAAGAAACGCTGAAGAGTGGACAAAGAGCGGAGGGAAGTTGAGGGACGAGGGAAGTTTAAAGGGCCTATGACAGGTTTTCACGATTTTCTAATTTTGACTTTATTCAGTGTATTAATACTTGTTGTACATATAAATGATAATTTTATACCAATCAGGTCTTTGTTTGCTGAGAAAAGTTGAAAAATATGTTGAAAATTACAGGAAGTAAACAAACTGATGACATCACAAGGGGAGACAAACTTTATACATGATTTACACAAAATAAACTACTTTTCTGACCATTTAAACATGAATTCAACTAAATAAATAAGTTAAAATATAGTTTTATTCGTCAGGTAAAAGAATTGATGACATTAGATGAGTTTTAGCCCAGTTTACAGTATTGTTGCTATGGTAATTTCCTAGTGTGATGTCATTGTTTACAACCAGGAAGTGAAATTAAAACTTATATAACTGCTAAACCGGGAGAACATTTGTAAAGAATTTTAGCAAAACTTATATTTATCTTAACTGCATTTTAGGTAAATGAGTGGTCCAACCTGTCATGGGCCCTTTAAGGGTGCAGTACCACAGACGCCCACTGGGGGGAAAGTCTATATTTACAGTAACAGTTTAAGGGCGTATGACAGTTTTTATGATTTTCTAATTTTGACTTTATTCAGTGGATTAATACGTCTTGCTAACATAAATGATAGTTTTACACTAATCAGGTCACTGTTGTGGAGAAAAGTTGAAAAATACGTTTGAAAGTTACAGGAAGTAAACAAACTGATGACATCACACTGGGGAGACAAAGGTTATGCATAATTTACACAAAAGAAATGACTTTTTTGACCCTTTAACCATTAATTTAACAAAATAAAGCTGTTCACACGTGTTTCTAATAAAATGATCTGTGTACAGGACATTTCTTGGTCATTTCTCAGTGTGATGTCATAATTTACAACCAGGAAGTAAAATTAAACTAGCTATTCACTTTATTCCTGAAGTTGCCGTACGCGCCGCCGTCTTGTTTCCGTTGTAGTTCACATGGAGCAGACGAGCTCAACAGAAAATAAGTTCTACTCGACTAAAAAGACGTTTTCAGGAAATTGTTGCGTTGTGACTTGTTGTTGCTCGTGTTCATTAAACATTTTACACAAATCAATCTACTTTATGTAACATTTTAGCGGTGAGACTTTTCCCTCTTTCATCATTAGTTCTCGTCAAACAGGAGTGCGTTTACAACAAAAGTGTGATCTGTGGCAAAAAACAGCAAAAGTGGGCGGGGCAGAAAAAAGTGAATAGTTTCCATGGTCACTTCCTGTTCAGTCACTGTTGTATGGTCTATGGTTCGGGGCGAGGGACGGCATCCAGACTCAGCATCTGTATTTTCAATGGCACGTCGCTTTTTGATGAGAGAGATTCTGTTTTAGAACTCAGCTCAGTTAAAGTTAAACAGTTAAAGTGCGTATGACAGTTTTTATGACTTATTAATTTTGACTTTATTCAGTGTATTAATATCTCCTGTAAACATAAATGATAGTTTTACACCAATCAGGTCGCAGTTTGTGGAGAAAAGTTGAAAAATATGTTTGAAAGTTACAGGAAGTAAACAAACTGATGACATCACACTGGGGAGACAAAGGTTATACAGAATTTACACAAAAGAAATGACTTCTTTGACCCTTTAAACATTGATTCAACAAAATAAAGGCGTTCACGTGTTTCTAATAAAATAATCTGTGTACAGGATGTTGCTTGGTCATTTCCCAGAACTCAGCTCTGCGTCCTGGCATTGTTAACTTTTCAAAATTTCTTCACAAACTGCACCTTCACAGATGTAAAACTTTATTAAACATTTACCCCATGTGCTTTCCCACCAAAATAAGTCAGAATTAGAAATGTATCAGAACCTGTCACATACACAGCGAAAAATGTAATTCTATTCAAGCTTAAAATGGCTTGAATTTATCATTTTTATCTGGATTTGAGAAGTTTTGACTCGATGAGATTTAATTGTTGATGTGATGCAGAATATTTCATGGTTTCAAGGTATTTCTGATGATCCTGCGATAATTTATTTTAAGATAAGAAAATACATTTGTCAGTGGAGTCAGTAAAATGATCTTAACCCAGTGACAGATCATTTGGATTGAAATAAGAAATAATGTGTTGAAACAAGTCACAAACAGTTTGAAACAAGTAAAATAATCGATACCACTTTATGTCGATGTAAACCCTCATTCGTCCAGGTGTGGTCCATCGTAGAAAGGGTTTCAGCCTGACTCCTCCCTGGGGGCAGGACTCCCAGTACTTAGAGTAGCATATAAGCCCAAGTTCCCATACCAGCTCTCAGATTGACAATGACTTTGGGATAAAAGTCGAAACGTCTCGATCTTTAAACAGCGTCCGGATGACAACCTCTGAACCCCTTTCTACGATACCACTTTATATTAACTACATCTTATTTTGCCTTAATAAAACATTAACAAAGACTTAATTAATAATGAATATAGAGTTTATTAAACAGGATTCAGGATTAGTAACAACTTAATTAAGGTTAAGGTTAAGGTTAGAAACTAGGGTTAGAATATTTGTTAAATAGTTCCTAAGCCTGAATCATTCTTAATAAACTATTTGTTGATTATGAATTAAGTCTTTGTTCATGCTTTATTAAGGCATGAATAAATGCAGTTATTATAAAATGTTACCTAATAATCTAGTTCCATCAAATAAATCGTCTCCACTGATCTTAACAAGTCAAAACGTCTGAAATTCAGATTAATATCCTACAATCAAGACATTTTAACTCGTCTAGACATTCATTTTTTTAGAGCACTGACAAATGTATTTTCTTATTTTAAGATAAATTATTTCAGGATCATCAGAAATACCTTGAAACCATGAAATATTCTGCATCACATCAACAATTAAATCTCATCGAGTCAGAACTTCACAAATCCAGATAAAAATGATCAATTCAAGCCATTTTAAGCTTCGATAGATTTACATTTTTGTTAAATTGGATTGAAATAAGAAATAATGTATTGAAACAAGTCACAAAGTGTTTGAAACAAGTGAAATAATCTAGTTCCATCAAATAAATCGTCTGCACTGATCTTAACGAGTCAAAATTAAAATTAATATCCTCAAATCAAGACATTTTAACTCGTCTAGAACTTTATTATTGTCTCTATTAAATAAATACTTCAAGAAACAACCACAAAAACAGATAAGTTTCATGAAACACTGTCTAATATTCCAGACGAGGCTTTGATACCGGCCGACGTGAACCCTCCACCAGAAAAGTTCCTCCGTTCATCTCCAAACGTGGTGCTCGTTCTTCCCGCGCGCCGCCCTCGTCGCTTGTTGTGCGCTAAACTCTAATAATAACCTCGACGGCGCGGGTTAATCAGGCAGCTAAATGGACTGAAAAACAAAGTCCTAAACTGCATCTTAACTTCCCTCTCCGGAGCGCACGTGGAACAATTCATTACCCGCCGCTTTTTTGTTTAGCGTCGTTCAAACTCGGCGTCGGTGAAGTAATTAATTTAGCGCACCTCATCAAATCCCCACAGAGCGGCTAACGGCGGCGCCATCGCAATTATGAACCAATCAGAACCTAATCAGATTTTAATTGGATGTTAATTCATTTGGTGCGGATGGGTGCAGCCTAATATCGCCGTAAAACACGACGAGGCGGAGGGAAACGGCAAACGGCGGGGAGGTGTGCTCGGATCGGATCGTTTGTTGATTTGTCGCGGGGGATTTTGATAAATATTTGTGAAATAAAGTGGAATCAAAGGCAGCGAGATGAGAAAGTGATCGAGGCGGTTATTTCAAGGTAAATTTAGAAGGAACTTTATTTGTTTATTTGTTGTTTTGATGAGCTGAAGCGCAAAGAAACCAGAGAGAAACGCAAAAAACAACCATTAACTTTAAAATACATTGGATAATCTTAGTCTTTATTGTGCCCTTAGTGAGATTTATCGTCTGTGCATGTTTTGGGTCGTAGAAAAGTAAGTATTGTGTGTTATTACTAATTATAAAATCTTGTTTATGATTAGGAGTTCATCTGGAAACAAACAAAAAACATGAATGCACTGGTGTAAAAAGACAGAAAAATGCAGATATAAATAAAAAATTAAAATACAAACAATGGCACTTGATCTCGTGATAAAGCGTCATGTTTCCATCGACATCGACCCAAAGTCTGATATTTCCAGGTCATAATCATTTACATCAGGCATGTCCAAACTCAGGCCTGGGGGCCAAATGCGGCCCTCAGACCAATTTTTCTTGGCCCTTAGTCTTCCTGGTGAACTGGCCCACATTGTCCTGATAAGTACTATTTACAGCACATTTCAGATTTTCTACAATTCCAACCTAAATAACTAACATTTTGGTGCAGTACAGACCTGATATTAAGACAATGAGACTGAATGTAGATGTGGTGGAGCTTAAAACATCAGATAAATGCAGCTTTTTTTAACATTTCACGATTGATTTGTGGCCCTCCGCTTGGTCTATATTTCAATATGTGGCCCTCGATGGAAAAAGTTTGGACAGCCCTGGTCTACATTAACCAAATGCATGACACACTGCAAAAAATGAATGTCTATCTGAGTTAAAATGTCTTGATTGTAGGATATTAATCTGGATTTCAGACGTTTTGACTCGTTAAGATCAGTGGAGACGATTTATTTGATGGAACTAGATTATTTGACTTGTTTCAAACAGTTTGTGACTTGTTTCAATACATTATTTCTTATTTCAATCCAAATTATCTGTCACTGGGTTAAGATCATTTTACTTATCCCACTGACAAATGTATTTTCTTATTTTAAGCAAAATTATTTGCATTATCAGACAGAAATACTTTGAAAACAGTGAAATATTCTGCATCACATCAGCAATTAAATCTCATCGAGTCAAAACTTCTCAAATCCAGATAAAAATGATAAATTCAAGTCATTTTAAGATTGAATAGATTTACATTTTAGTTCATTTTGATTGGTTCAAATCATAATCACAGCTAATGTTGTGAACAAAGCTGTGTCATGGATTGGTCCCTTGTTGAGTCCAGTTTAGCCGCTTGCTGTTCTGGAGTCCCACCGGCGGGACACTAGATTTTTATTACTTTTTTCCTTTTTATCCACATCTGATAAGGAAACGATCAGCTGCTGGACGTGTTCAATCTGAAAAGAAAGATGTGACCCACTTATTTACATCAAATCAAACATTCTGAGATGAATTAGAGTCAGTTTTTACTCCAAAAGAACACATTTAAAAATTAAACTAAAATTCAAAACAATTTAATAGGACTTTTATATGGATTTACCTGGACTATTTTACTTTATTACAAGTCCATCATAAAACTAATTTCTTGTTAAATTAGCTTCAGTTTTGAAAGAGGAATTATCAAAACCAACAAAAGCCAAAAGTCGTGTCAATCAGAGAAAATCTACAAACACAGCTTCACTTCTTCATAGATTTAACAAAGAAAATGTAGGCGGACTTTAAACATGAATGTATTAAATGAACTGGATAAGCCACGCCCCCTCTGTCTGTGTCTCAGATTGATTAGTGGTCGTGCGAGGTACTGCAGCCTCTTGGGCCCAGCCTTTTTCTATCATTGCACATTATAATCACAGACAGGACTGAATTATTATCGGTATTTAAATAAAATAGAAGGAAATGTTCTTTTCTACCGTTTCTAAAATCACAGAAATGACCGTTTTTATCTGAAGTGACGTCACACAAACATGTGCGAGTCACGTGAACGAGCGTCGGACGATACAAACAGAAGCTCGTGGAAAAGGCTCGACTAGAGACACCTGTAAGTTGTATTTTATTTCATTTCAGACGCTTCACGTGTGTCTAACATGAAGAACACAATTACAATCACACAAGCTAACGCTAACACAAAGACCTGCAGCTGCTGGTCATTCACGTCGCTCAAAGCATCATGGGGGATTGTGGTCACGTGGCGCCCTAAAGCAAAGATGGCCGCCTCCGTATCAGGAAGTAAAGCAAAGATGGCCGCCTCCGTATCAGGAAGTAAAGCAAAGATGGCCGCCTCCGTATCAGGAAGTAAAACAAAGATGGCCGCCTCCGTATCAGGAAGTAAATGTGGAAGTAACACATTTTTTTGGGGTCATGCACCAATGAGCTCAGGCCACAGGGAGGAACAGGGCGCCATTTTGGATTCATCTTCCAGGTTTTATTATAGCTCTATGACTTTAAAGTCTGATATTCCTGTGGGCGGAGCTTGTTTCAGTGGAATCAGACTAAATCAGACACAAAACTCCAGAGTCTGAGCTTCACAAAGAGTCAGGCAATAGTTTGTGTCCAAAGGTTCAGAAACAGCTTCAGTTTGAGGCTCGTTTTCATCACACGTTTGAGGAAAAACTGCTCAGAGCGGCGTGTGTTTAGTCCTGAAAGAGACTTGCTTTGGTCTTGTTCCTGGTTTAATCAGGTCTAGCGCCATATTTAGTCCGAGTTGAGTCTCTGTTTTGAGCTGCTGTGTGTGAAGTCACTCGGGGTTGAAGAGTAACCGTTTTTTGACTGTACATGGCTCAGTTTTACTCTGTCAAGTGCTTCCTGTGCAGTTAGGTCACTTCCTTTTTGAGTGCGTAGGAAGTGCTCAGATTAGGTCGGTGGGAAGGAATATGACGTTTTATTTCCTGGAACGCCGACTGAAACCCTGAGAAACATCAACGAGAAACTGGTCTTTTGTTCATCTCTTTTTGGTTTCCTCAGGCCTCAAAGTGTAGTGTGTGCTTGGTGTTTAGTTTGTCATAAAAGAAGAAGAATCATCATCATCCTAATCCTCATCCAACCATAGAACTATAAGAAAACCTGGAAGATGAATCCAAAATGGCCGCCCTGTTCCTCCCTGTGGCCTGAGCTCATTGGTTCATGACCCCAAAAAAATGTCTTACTTCCGCGTTACTTCCTGATACGGAGGCGGCCATCTTTGCTTTACTTCCTGATACGGAGGCGGCCATCTTTGCTTTACTTCCTGATACGGAGGCGGCCATCTTTGCTTTAGGGCGCCACGTGACCACAATCCCCCATGATGCTTTGAGCGACGTGAACGACCAGCAGCTGCAGGTCTTTGTGTTAGCGTTAGCTTGTGTGATTGTAATTGTGTTCTTCATGTTAGACACACGTGAAGCGTCTGAAATGAAATAAAATACAACTTACAGGTGTCTCTAGTCGAGCCTTTTCCACGAGCTTCTGTTTGTATCGTCCGACGCTCGTTCACGTGACTCGCACATGTTTGTGTGACGTCACTTCATATAAAAACGGTAATTTCTGTGATTTTAGAAACGGTAGAAAAGAACATTTCCTTCTATTTTATTTAAATATCGATAATAATTCAGTCCTGTCTGTGATTATAATGTGACATTATAAAAAAAGGCTGCAGTACCTCACACGACCACTAATCAATCTGGGACCAGAGACAGAGGGTCTTATCCAGTTCATTTAATACATCCATGCATCCAACGGGTTAATCCTACGAGCTGGTGACTCCACAAACGAGAGCAAATGTGACGTTTTACAGTAAAGATGATCAGTGCACAAAGAGGTTTTGAGGGCTTCTAATGTGGACTTCATTTGGTGCATTAATATCAGTTGAACACATACATTTTAGTTTTACACCAATCAAGCCGCCGTTTGTGGAGAAAAGTTGAAAAACATGTTGAAAATAACAGGAAGTAAACAAACTGATGACATCACACTGACAAAGAGACAAAGTTTATGCATAATTTACACAAAAGAAACAACTTTTTTGACCCTTTCCGCATCGATTCAACAAAATAAAGCTGTTCACTTGTATTTTTATTTGTAAAATTAAAAAAATCAGTGACATTTAATGAGTTTTGGCCTGTGTACAGTGTGGTTGCTAAGGAATTTCCTAGTGTGATGTCATAATTTACAACCATTTCTGATGATCCTGTGATAATTTTGTTTAAAATAAGAAAATACATTTGTCAGTGGTCAGTAAAATGATCTTAACCCAGTGACAGATAATTTGGATTGAAATAAGAAATAATGTGTTGAAACAAGTCACAAACTGTTTGAAACAAGTAAAATAATCTAGTTCCATCAAATAAATCGTCTCCACTGATCTTAACGAGTCAAAACGTCTGAAATTCAGATTAATATCCTACAATCAAGACATTTTAACTCATCTAGAGATTCATTTTACTGACCACTGACAAATGTATTTTCTTATTTTAATGTAAATTATCGCAGGATCATCAGAAATACCTTGAAACCATGAAATATTCTGCATCACATCAACAATTAAATCTCATCGAGTCAAAACTTCTCAAATCCAGATAAAAATGATCAATTCAAGCCATTTTAAGATCAGATAGATTTACATTTTAGTTAATTTGGATTGAATTGAGAAATAATGTGTTAAAACAAGTGACAAACTGTTAAAATAAACAAGTAAAATAATCTAGTTCAGTGTTTCTCAAACTGTGGTACGTGGACACCTCTTCAATTGTAACATTTACTTCATTCAGAGAACATTTTACTCACATTTTTGCTCTTTCTTTAATACATTTCTTGTTAAAACTACAGTAACAATGGAGTATTCCAGTTTAAGACCTGGTTTATCCCTGATTTAGTCCTGAAATAGTCCTGTTCTAGACCCAGTGTAGGTTTGGTGATTCTCAGGAAGACATTCTTAATAATAATTCTTGGTGCTTGGGGTAAAATGTTGGAGAAACACTGGTCTAGTTCCATCAAATAAATCGTCTCCACTGATCTTAACGAGTCAAAACGTCTGGAATCCAGATTAATATCCTCAAATCAAGACATTTTAACTCATCTAGACTAGTTCATTCGCCCGTCTCTACCAGCGACGGTCGATAATAAATGCTAACTTTCTGTGTCGAAACGCACCGACCGCCGACTGGACGTAGATTATTTTACTTGTTTCAAACAGTTTGTGACTTGTTTCAATACATTATTTCTTACTTTAATCCAAACGAACTAAAATGTAAATCTATTCAAGTTTAAAATGTCTTGATTGTAGGATATTAATCTGAGTTTCAGACGTTTTGACTCGTTAAGATCAGTGGAGACGATTTATTTGATGGACGTAGATTATTTTACTTGTTTCAAACAGTTTGTGACTTGTTTCAATACATTATTTCTTACTTCAATCCAAACGAACTAAAATGTAAATCTATTCAAGCTTAAAATGGCTTGAATTGATCATTTTTATCTGGATTTGAGAAGTTTTGACTCGATGAGATTTAATTGTTGATGTGATGCAGAATATTTCATGGTTTCAAGGTATTTCTGATGATCCTGTGATAATTTATTTTAAGATAAGAAAATAAATGTGTCAGTGGGTCAGTAAAATAATCTTAACCCAGTGACAGATAATTTGGATTAAAGTAAGAAATAATGTGTTGAAACAAGTCACAAACTGTTTGAAACAAGTAAAATAATCTAGTTCCATCAAATAAATCGTCTCCACTGATCTTAACGAGTCAAAACGTCTGAAACTCAGATTAATATCCTACAATCAAGACATTTTAACTCATCTAGACGTTCATTTTTTGCAGTGTACATTTGCCGGCCATTATTGCCTCACAGGTTGCTGGTTTTCCAATATTGACAAACGGCACATATTTGGCGGCCGCTCCAGTCCAGACCTGCTCTTCAGGTGGACGCTGCCTCCAGGCGTCTGCTGCCAGCTCCACACCTCGTCCAAACACCGAGGAGCAAACCTGGGCTTCCTCGTGTTTCCCGAGCGCTAAAAACATCACCGCAGGGAAGGTTTGTCAGGCTCCTCCGACGCAGAGCTGCTGCTGCAGTTTGGACCGGGGTTTTTCTTTGTTTTGAGTGTGGAGTTACAGGAAGACGAGAGATTCTGTGGGAAATACTATTCAAGACGAGGCCAGACTGCAAAAAATGAACGTCTAGATGAGTTAAAATGTCTTGATTGTAGGATTTTAATCTGAATTTCAGACGTTTTGACTCGTTAAGATCAGTGGAGACGATTTATTTGATGGAACTAGATTATTTCACTTGTTTCAAACAGTTTGTGACTTGTTTCAACACATTATTTCTTATTTCAATCCAAATTATCTGTCACTGGGTTAAGATCATTTTACTAACCCACTGACAAATGTATTTTCTTATTTTAAGCAAAATTATGGTCTGATGAGTCAGAAATACCTTGAAACCATGAAATATTTTGCATCACATCAACAATTAAATCTCATCGAGTCAAAACTTCTCAAATCCAGATAAAAATGATCAATTCAAGACATTTTAAGCTTGAATAGATTTACATTTTAGTTAAATTGGATTGAAATAAGAAATAATGTGTTGAAACAAGTCACAAACTGTTTGAAACAAGTGAAATAATCTAGTTCCATCAAATAAATCGTCTCCACTGATCTTAACGAGTCAAAACGTCTGAAATTCAGATTAATATCCTCAAATCAAGACGTTTTAACTCATCTAGAGATTAATTTTTGCAGTGGAGATTTAAGGTGAGACACTTCAGGCAAAACTCCATTGGTTTTTTGGTCAGTTTTCTCTCTCACACGTCGACTTTCATGTGGAAACACCAAACGTGTCCAATCTGCTCCTAAAGATGTTTGATTCTTCCATTGAATCCACTTCATCCATAGATTTCTCTGGATTTCTCCGTTTTCTTAAAATGCATTTTTCTCCCTCGAGACATAAAGATCAGCCTTAAACCAACCTTTACAATCTTGAACTCAACAAGATTTTGACGAAACGAACAGAAGGATGTTTTTATATCTAATTCTTAAACTGATTTATTGAAGTTTAAAGTAAAAAAATTGGGCGAAATTTAAATTTTTAGAAACATTTTCAGTCCAATCAAGTTATTTAGAAACTAAATAAAAAATCCAAAAGATTTCCAAAAGAAAAAAGAAAATCGTGATTATAATTTTTTGCCGTATCGCGTACAAGTGAAATAATCTAGTTCCATCAAATAAATCGTCTCCACTGATCTTAACGAGTCAAAACGTCTGAAATCCAGATTAATATCCTACAATCAAGACATTTTAACTCATCTAGACATTCATTTTTTGCAGTGCACAATACTACCATTTCTAACTTCATTTTTATGAATAACAATAGAATAAATATGTGTCATTTTTTTCACACTACATTTCTGTCAAGAGTTAAAAAGCCAAAAGCCCCAAAGTTAACTACATCAACCACCAACCTGACCTAACATTACCCTCATTTTTTAGAAAAAGATTTTTTTTTTTAATTGCTTGTATGGCAGATGTGAGTAGTAAAACAGAACAAAAAAAACACGCTCTCAATTTTTATATCACAATAATGACAAAAGTGCAAAAATAACGGTGTATCCTTTAGATTCCACGATGAAGCTCAAGATCATTCTAAAACTGTTCAGGTTTTGGGAAAGTATTTGGGACTTTTTTCAGCATCGATACTTATTAAAATGAATATCTAACATGAAATTATATATTATAGAGTCCTGCAGTTTGTGAAGGACAGTTAATCAGAATTGTACAAAACCCATGTCCTCGAGCTACGACGCCTCAGGTCACGTGCAGTTCATTTTGTAATCTACTCTTCCTAAAAAAACAAAAAAACAACAAAAAAATCTTTTCTTCCTGCTTTTTGTCACAACAGATTCAAATAACACTGTATTTCCGGAAACTTTGCGCAGTCTTCAACTCTAACATTCATAAATAAATAAATAAATCACTTACTAAATCAGAACTTCTCCTTAAACGTCAAACACACACTTGTAATCTCACATTCAAACGTTAGATAATTTTTTTCTTAATTACATCCATGATTTGACTCAATTTTACGAACGAAGCTTTTAATTCCGAGCGCAGCGCGAACGCCCCTCGTAACTTTTCGCCACGAACCGCAAACTTTGTCATTGTTTTCGCCGCAGATGCGCTTGTGACACATCCGTGCGCTTTTATTGAGGATGCGGATGACTCAAACAATGATGTAGTCGTTGAACCGTCGCTTACCTAAACCTGTAATTTCCGCAATTTTATTTCTTAACGCACAAAAGTTTGCACAAGTTTGGCGTTTTTTTTCCCTATAACGGGACATGCACGTCGCAAACGGCTCCAAAACGTGAAGAACAACGCTTTCCTCGAGGTTTTACACTGGATTGCGGAGGGTTTTTGCGGGTGACGATGGAGCGGGACTCGAGCGCACGTTTGTCCGCAGAGGGTGCGCCCTGCGCCCGGGACAGGCGCTGGGTCGTGGCCGCTGTAGGGGCGCTCCTGCTCGGGCTCTTGGCGTCGGGCTGCGCCGCTGAGGAGGCGGCGTGTCACGGAGCCTACGACCTGTACTTCGTCCTGGACAAGTGAGTCATGGAAGGAGTGAGCGGGACCCCAGGGGTGCAGTGTGGGGCTGTTTAGAGCGGGTTTAGACCTGGTTTAGTGCGGGTTTAACTCTGGTTTAGTGCTGGTTTAGTGCTGGTTTAACTCTGGTTTAGTCCTGGTTTAGTCCGGGTTTAGTGCTGGTTTAACTCTGGTTTAGTCCTGGTTTAGTCCGGGTTTAGTCCGGGGTTAGTCCTGGTTTTGTGCTGGTTTAGTCCTGTTTTAGTGCTGGTTTAGTGCTGGTTTAGTCGGGGTTTAACTCTGGTTTAGTGCTGGTTTAGTGCTGGTTTAACTCTGATTTAATCTTGCTTTTCCTTCCTGGCTTAGTCCTGGTTTAGTCCGAGTTTAGTCCTGGTTTAGTGCTGGTGTAGCCCTGGTTTAGTCCGGGTTTAGTGCTGGTTTAGTCCTGGTTTAACTCTGATTTAATCTTGCTTTTCCTTCCTGGCTTAGTCCTGGTTTAGTCCGAGTTTAGTCCTGGTTTAGTGCTGGTGTAGCCCTGGTTTAGTCCGGGTTTAGTGCTGGTTTAGTCCGGGTTTAGTGCTGGTTTAGTCCTGGTTTAGTCCGTGTTTAGTCCTGGTTTAGTGCTGGTGTAGCCCTGGTTTAGTCCGGGTTTAGTGCTGGTTTAGTCCGGGTTTAGTGCTGGTTTAGTGCTGCTTTAGTCCGGGTTTAGTGCTGCTTTAGTGCTGCTTTAGTCCGGGTTTAGTCCGGGTTTAGTGCTGCTTTAGTCCGGGTTTAGTGCTGGTTTAGTGCTGGTTTAGTGCTGCTTTAGTCCGGGTTTAGTGCTGGTTTAACTCTGGTTTAGTGCTGCTTTAGTCCGGGTTTAGTGCTGGTTTAGTGCTGGTTTAGTGCTGGTTTAGTGCTGGTTTAGTGCTGGTTTTGTCCTGGTTTAGTGCTGGTTTAGTGCTGGTTTTGTCCGGGTTTAGTGCTGGTTTAGTGCTGGTTTTGTCCGGGTTTAGTGCTGGTTTAGTGCTGGTTTAGTGCTGGTTTTGTCCGGGTTTAGCGCTGGTTTTGTCCGGGTTTAGCACTGGTTTAGTCCGGGTTTAGTGCTGGTTTAGTGCTGGTTTTGTCCTGGTTTAGTGCTGGTTTAGTGCTGGTTTTGTCCGGGTTTAGTGCTGGTTTAGTGCTGGTTTTGTCCGGGTTTAGTGCTGGTTTAGTGCTGGTTTAGTCCGGGTTTAGTGCTGGTTTAGTGCTGGTTTAGTGCTGGTTTTGTCCGGGTTTAGCGCTGGTTTTGTCCGGGTTTAGCACTGGTTTAGTCCGGGTTTAGTGCTGGTTTAGTGCTGGTTTTGTCCGGGTTTAGTGCTGGTTTAGTGCTGGTTTTGTCCGGGTTTAGTGCTGGTTTAGTGCTGGTTTAGTGCTGGTTTTGTCCGGGTTTAGCGCTGGTTTTGTCCGGGTTTAGCACTGGTTTAGTCCGGGTTTAGTGCTTGTTTAGTCCGGGTTTAGTGCTGGTTTAGTGCTGGTTTAGTGCTGGTTTAGTGCTGGTTTAGTCCGGGTTTAGTGCTTGTTTAGTGCTGGTTTAGTGTTGGTTTAGTCCGGGTTTAGTCCGATTTAGTGCTGGTCTAATCATGGTTTAGTCCTGGTTTTATCCAGATTTAATCCTGGTTTAGTTTTCCCTTCAGCATCAGTTTAGTAATTTAATATTTAGTGGCCTGGAAGATCTGATTTCAATGTTTTATTCTGTTTTTCTCTGGTTCTGGTTCAGTCCTGGTTTAGTACTGGTTTTGTCCTAATTTGGTCCTGGTTATGTTTTGATTTCATCCTAGTTGAGTTCTGATTCAGTCTCGCTTTAGTTCTGGTTAAACTCTGATTTAGTCCTGGTTTAGTTCTGGTTTAGTTCTGGTTTAGTCCTGATTTAATCCTGGTTTAGTCCTTGTTTAATCCTGGTAAAATTTTGGTTTTGGCTTCCATCTTCTAATTTATTTGTTTCTGAGTTTGTCTTTTCTTAGCTCTTCTGGATTAGACCTGGTTAAAACCTGGTTTATGATGGATTAGACCTGGTTTATGATGGATTAGATCCGGTTTATGATGGATTAGACCTGGTTTATCCTGGATTAGACCTGGTTAAAACCTGGTTTATCCTGAATTAGACCCGGTTTATGATGGATTAGACCTGGTTTATACTGGATTAGATCAGGTTTATCCTGGATTAGACCTGGTTAAAACCTGGTTTATCCTGGATTAGACGTGGTTAAAACCCGGTTTATGATGGATTAGACCTGGTTTATCCTGGATTAGACCTGGTTTATGATGGATTAGACCTGGTTTATACTGGATTAGATCAGGTTTATCCTGGATTACACCCGGTTAAAACCTGGTTTAGCCTGGATTAGACTTGGTTAAAACCCGGTTTATGATGGATTAGACCTGGTTTATCCTGAATTAGATCTGGTTTATGATGGATTAGACCTGGTTTATCCTGGATTAGACCTGGTTTATCCTGGGTTAGACCTGGTTTATCCTGGATTAGACCTGGTTAACACCTGGTTTATCCTGGATTAGACCTGGTTTATCCTGGGTTAGACCTGGTTTATCCTGGGTTAGACCTGGTTTATCCTGGATTAGACCTGGTTAAAACCTGGTTTATCCTGGATTAGACCTGGTTTATCCTGGATTAGACCTAGATAAAACCCGGTTTAGCTTCTGTAAATCTGGACAGTGTAATTGTCCGGGTCGGTTCCAGTCCAAGTGTCTAAACCAGGACTAACCCGGGCCTTGACCTGGTCCAGACTCACCAGAGACACTCCCACAGTCACATTTCAATCCACTCTTAAAACTGGAACCTTCTGTGTGATGTTTTCATTCACATTTTCACTTTTATCTCTGTGTCGCTCTCCTGTTAGCGTTAGCGTTAGCCTAAACTCGTACAGATGTGACTTTAAAGCTGTCATCTGGAACATCTTTGCCTCCACACGGCCCTCTGTCAAGTATTTGTTTGAAGAGCGCGTTCATACTTTGTTCGATATTTCAATATTTACCGACGCAGTAATCGATATCGCAACAGATGACGATTAGCCTTTGTTTTGTGCCAATTTTGTCTTGAAATTAAGACTAATATATTAAGGCATGAACATTGTTTTTTTAATCTGGGTTTTGTCTCGGTTTAGTCCTGAGTTTTGTGTGTTTTTTATGCAGCTGTGAGTGAACTTTGGAGTCTCAAATTTAAAGTGCGTATGACAGGTTTTTATGTCTTTCTAATTTTGACTTTATTCTGTTTATTAATACCTGTTGTAAATGTAAATGATAGTTTTACACCAATCAGGTCGCTGTTTGAGGAGAAAAGTTGAAAAACATGTTGAAAATGACAGGAAGTAAACAAACTGATGACATCACACTGGGGAGACAAAGGTTATGCATAATTTACACAAAATAAACGACTTTTTTGACCCTTTAAACTTTAATTCAACAAAATAAAGGTGTTCACATGTGTTTCTCTTTGTCAAATTAAAAAAATCTGTGATATTAAAGGAGTTTGGTTCACTGTACAGGATGTTTCTTGGTAATTTTTCCAGAGTGATGTCATCATTTACAACCAGGAAGTAAAATTAAACCTATAAAAATGGCTAAACTGGAGTAAAATTTGTTAAAATTTTCGCAGAATTTGAACTACATTGATCTTAGCTGCATTCTAAACCGGTAAGAGGAACTTTTAAAGGGGCTGCACTTGATTTTTACTGTTTTAAAATGCAAAAAACGAACTAAAACTAGCTGATGTTTACGTCTTTCCATCCATCTCATGTATCTCTCACTTTAACGCAGCCCCAGCATCATAAATATCCACCTCCATGAGTTTAGACGCACTTTTCACCCGACTCGTATCGTAATTTAGTCCTGGTTAAATTTTGATTTCATCCTAGTTTAGTTCTGATTCAATCTCGCTTTAGTTCAGGTTTAGTTCTGCTTTAGTCCTGGTTAAGTCTTGGTTTATTTCTGATTTAATCCTGGTTTAGTTTTGATTTAATCCTGGTTTAGTCCTAATTTAATCCTGGTTAAATTTTGGTTTTGGCTTCCAGCTTCTAATTTGTTTCTGAGTTTGTCTTTTTTTTAGCTCTTCTGTATTAGACCTGTTTTTTCCTGGAGTAGACCTGGTTAAAACCTGGTTTATGATGGTTTAGACCTGGTTTATCTGGTATTAGACCCGGTTTATCCTGGATTAGACCTGGTTTATCCTGGATTAGACTTGGTTAGAACCTGGTTTATGATGGATTAGACCTGGTTTATGATGGATTAGACCTGGTTTATCCTGGGTTAGACCTGGTTTGTGATGGATTAGACCTGGTTAAAACCTGGTTTATGATGGATTAGACCTGGTTTATCCTGGATTAGACCTGGTTAAAACCTGGTTTATGATGGATTAGACCTGGTTTATCCTGGATATCCATAAATATTCACCTCCATGAGTTTAGATGCACTTTTCACCTGTCTCCGAACTCAGAGCGCTAAAGCGAACAAACATTAGCATGCTAACAGCGCACTTCCTGCTTCTCGTAGGATAAAACGCTCTATAAACAGATGCAGAGGAAGCGCCGTGTCTCATTTTCACACGAGCAGATGCCTTTACAACACGTCTGCGCTGGAGCAACACAGATTATTTTACTTATTACTTGCGAAATATCGTGAACATGGGCTAGCATTCGTGCGTTTTGCCTCGGTTCTCATCAGCCCCGAAGGAACTTGCTGCAAACCTTGTGATTGTTGCTGCGTGTTCTTGATTATGACACATCTTTTGCATCACCGCTTTGCCTCATAAACTTCCTCATGTCGACTCAGAGTCACGCTTTTATGTGAATTTATTGTTTGAATCTCCCGACACGTGACCTGTGCCGCCGGCGGCCATCTTGGCTCTGGTCGCTGACGTAAACGGATGTAAACCATGGATGTATTAAATCAGTGGTTCTTAAACTTTTTCAGTCGCGACCCCAAAAATAACAATAGCTCACATTCGCGACCCCCAAACACAAAAAATAGGCGACACGCAAAGTGATAAATTAGCCTTAAATCTAATGTTTGATTTTATTTTGAGAATATAGACCTTGAAAATGGGCCAACAAATAGGAATCTACATTCACCACTGCATTTGAAGGTGTCAAGCCTTGTTTAAGATTATTGTATCAGTTTTTCCCATCATCTGGGGCCCTGGAAATCATTTCGTGATCCCATTTGGGGTCCCGACCCCTAGTTTTCGAACCACTGTATTAAATGAACTGGATAAGACACGCCCCCTCTGTCTGTGGTCCCAGATTGATTAGTGGTCGTGTGAGGTACTGCAGCCTCTTGGAACCAGCCTTTTTCTATAATGTCACATTATAATCACAGACAGGACTGAATTATTATCGGTATTTAAATAAAATAGAAGGAAATGTTCTTTTCTACCGTTTCTAAAATCACAGAAATTACTGTTTTTATATGAAGTGACGTCACACAAACATGTGCGAGTCACGTGAACGAGCGTCGGACGATACAAACAGAAGCTCGTGGAAAAGGCTCGACTAGAGACACCTGTAAGTTGTATTTTATTTCATTTCAGACGCTTCACGTGTGTCTAACATGAAGAACACAATTACAATCACACAAGCTAACGCTAACACAAAGACCTGCAGCTGCTGGTCGTTCACGTCACTCAAAGCATCATGGGGGATTGTCGCATAGAACTATAATAAAACCTGGAAGATGAATCCAAAATGGCGCCCTGTTTATCCCTATGGAGTGAGCTCATTGGTGCATGACCCCAAAAAAGTTCTTTACTTCCGCATTTACTTCCTGATACGGAGGCGGCCATCTTTGCTTTAGGGCGCCACGTGAACACAATCCCCCATGATAATCATGTGCAATACTGTAACATGTGTCATTCACCCGCTATAATCATGTGCAATATAATTTAACATACTATTAATACACTTTTACCTCACTATAGTCACTTACTGTATATAACATACACTTAAGCCACTTTAGTTACCATTTTTACTATTTATTCCCAGACAGCCACCTACTGTAAATAAGAGTGTGCACTTTATACTTTATATTGTATTTTTATGACCATGTTTATTTATCCTATTTTTATTGCATGCGCCTATTTCATTCATTCCCGTTCTAAACTGTGTGTTGCAACAGTGGAATTTCCCCCATTGTGGGACAAATAAAGGATCTCTTATCTTAAAGTATGACGTGCAGAGAGCGACAGACGAACATGATAGAAATCTATAAACTCAGACACATTTAACACTTTTTATATCCATAAATATGTATAATATAAACAGACACAGTTACTGACCTGCACAAACACTCACACACTCATTCTTTCCATTTCTTGATATATATATATTTTTTACATTGGATCTAAATTTTGTTTTAAAAGTGTAAAAATGTGTAGAAATGCCAAAGTAAAGATGCTAAAGAGCTCGTTTAAAGGCCAATTATACATAAGAAAAATCAAATAATGCAGAACAAGCATGTCTCTTTAAGTGTGAGCTGACTGTGCTGTACTTTCCCTCACGGCTGGTGGGCGTCGGCTCTGGACACGGGCCACGACTATGAGCTCAAACGACCCATTTCCAGCGCCCCGCCCTCAGCTCCGACTCAAACCCACCCTCTGCTCCCAGCGCAGCAAACGTCACGCTCCAGGGTCCAGAGTTAAATGTCTTGATTGTAGGATGTTAATCTGAATCTTCGGACGTTTTGACTCGTTAAGATCAGTGCAGACGATTTATTTGATGGAACCAGATTATTTCACTTGTTTCAAACAGTTTGTGACTTGTTTCAATACATTATTTCTTATTTCAATCCAAATCTCATTCATTCATTCATTCATTTTCTACCACTTATTCCCGTTAGGGGTCACGGGTGACTGGAGCTTATCCCAGTGACTTTGGGCCTTAGGCGGGGTACACCCTGGACAGTGGACAACTGGTGGCAGGGCTGACAATACTTCAATCCAAATTAACAAAATGTAAATCTATCCAAGTTTAAAATGACTTGAATTTATCATTTTTTTATCTGGATTTGAGAAGTTTAATTAGCTTAATTGTTGATGTGATGCAGAATATTTCACTGGTTTCAAGGTATTTCTTAAAATAAGAAAACAAATTTGGGTTAGTAAAATGATCTTAACCCACTGACAGATAATTTGGATTGAAATAAGAAATAATGTGTTGAAACAAGTCACAAACTGTTTGAAACAAGTAAAATAATCTAGTTCTATCAAATAAATCGGTCTTAAAGTGAGACGCTGCAGGTAAATAGGAAAAAATCTTAAATTCAAAGATATCAATGTTAAACTTCTGCTGTAGTTTAGTCACATAAATGTAAGAAAAAAATGTATTACAAGTTTTTCATCATGTCATGTTTTCATGTAGAAATAAGGCATTTTATGTGAAAATGGCCAAAAATGTCACATATTTGGGACATTTAATCAGAAAAATGGACAGAACCAGGTTTAAATTTCTTGGTTCATTTTGTAACATAGTAGTTATAAAAACGTACAGAAGGGATTTTAGATTTATTATTTAGTTTTTAAGTGAACTAGATTGGACTGAAAATTGTCCTAAAAATTCTAATTTCGCCTCATTTTTTTAACTTAAAACTTCAATAAATCAGTTTTAGAATTAGATATCAACAAATCTTTGTGTCTGTTGTGTCTAAATCTTGTTGAGTCCAGATTGTACAGTTTGGTGCAGGATCTACTTTAAGGCTGATCTTTATGTCTCGAGGGAGAAAAATGCATTTTAAGAAAACAGCCTTTGGAGTTTAGTGTCGTTTTTGTCACTTTTAGACGCATTTTGTTGCTTTTAGTCTTGTTTTTCTCACTTTTTTGTCAGTTTTAGTCGTCACTTATAGTTGTTTTTTGTCATATTTTTGTTTTCAGCTGCATTTTTGTCGCTTTTAGTCACGTTTCTGTCACTTTTGACGCATTTTTGTCGCTTATAGTTGTTTTTTGTCACATTTTTGTTGTTTTCAGCTGCATTTTTGTAGCTTTTAGTCACGTTTGTGTCACTTCTAGTTGTTTTTTGTCACTTTTAGTCACTTTTTTGTCGTTTTTAGCTGTACTTTTGTCACTTTTAGTCAAATCCTTGTGTGTTTGGTCTAAATTGAATTGAGTCCAGATTGTACAGTTTGGTGTAGGATCTACTTTAAGGCTGATCTTTATGTCTCGAGGGACAAAAATGCATTTTAAGAAAACGTCCTTTGGAGTTACAATGTGTCTGTATGTGTGTGCTCTGTGTGTATCTGTGTGTGTATCTGTGTGTGTCTCTGTGTGTGTGTTGTGTAATTGTTTACTTCCTGGTTGAACAGATCGTCTCCAGATTGCTCACGTCAGCTCTTTTTGCTCCTGGATCCGTCCACTCTGCTCTTTCAGACTCTGGTTCGTCTTTGATCCGTTTCCCGAGCGACGGCTGTGGTTTAAACGCTGCTGTTTTCGTCGCTCGCTCTGGACGGATCGGAGAAAAGAAAAACAAAAAAGGCCAAATCGAGTTAGTTTGGCGCGGCCCAGAATCACCGCAGCAGTCGCTTTTCAGAAATTTTACGAACACGAGGTCAGAAAATCAAACAGTGAGAGTGTGGGGTTCACCCGGGGTTCAGCAGCTTCTGGAACTGAAGCTGTGAGAAACGAGCAGCACGTGAACGCACCATGAGGAGGAATGTTTTTTTTAGCCTGTGCCTCTGACGGTCGGACGACTTGTTTGACTAAAACACAGTCAAGATAAATATATTTTAATTTCTGCTCAAATCTTTACAAATTTCACCCACTTTAGCCATTTTTTTTAGGTTTTAAATTTTACTTCCTGGTTGTAAATCACACATCACACCAGGAAATAGGGCTGTAGTCGACTAAAGAAATTCATGGTCGACTAAAAACCTGCATTTAATACGACTCCCGCACACTGTCTCACTCTTCATGAATTTATTAGTCCAAAAGGTCCCTCTGACCTTCTTCAGGTGAGGACAGCCCCTTCTGCTCCCTTTATATAAGTTAATCCAGTGTTTTTCAACCTTTTTTCAGTTGCGGCACACGTTTTGGGTTTAAAAGCCACAACAGCACGCCAACTACCACTAAAACATGACAAAATCAGACCATTTAGTTAAAAAATATTATATATAACGAGGCAAATAATGTCTGTGACACTGTGTAGTTCTTTAAATATGGTAATAGTGATGGTTTTGTGTTCTTTATTGGTGAAAACGTTGCTCAGGACACTCCAGAAAGGTAAATTAGTTCATTAAATCCGCATTTGTGAATCTGTTAATTCAAACTGGACTTTTTCTCAAGGCGCACCAGTGTTCCCCGGCACTGGAGGAAAATCAAGGGATTAAGGGACTGCCCCCCAAAACAAAATCAACCAATCACAAAGGTGGACAAGACCCAATCACAATTTAACCCCAATTAATAGTGTGTAAGTCTTGTTCCATCATCACATTCTACATAAAAATACATTAACAATAATTTTAATGATATTATGCATCTTTGTAAACAAAATAGCTGTGATCAAATTCAGCCATTTTTAGAAAAGTCAAAGAAGAAATGGTGTGTCTCAGTTTGTGTTGATTATCCCTTCCATCTCGGGGGAGAACCACAGACAGTTGTTTTTTTTTCAGACATCAAAGCATTACATTAAATAATAGTTCATCGTTTAAGCCTCTCGCGCTGAGAAGTCGTCTTCAACGTCTTCAACTAATCGCTTTTTCTCCTACGCACCTGTCGTCCGGTCAGGTGTGCAGGGTTTGTCCAGCCACGACTAAAAACCTGCGCCATCGACCGATTAGTCGACTAAAAGGGGGCGTGGCAAAAATACATCAAATCTATGAAGTATCTCCGTGTATCTGACCCAAACTGCACAGGATTTCATGCAAAAACAACAGTTTATACAGAAAAGTACAAATAAACAGTGTATTTATGTGTTAGAGACACAGATTTACTCCAGAATCTTCAGGTAATTCACTGCAAAACGTGTAGTTTTTGCTGTTTTTGCTACATACATTTGTTGCATTTAAAGAAAAAAGATAATTAATCTAAGACACCATCGACCAAACGACTAAAAGATCACAGCCCTAACAGGAAATGACCAAGAAACATCCTGTACAGTGAACCAAAACTCATTTAATGTCACAGATTTTTTCATTTCACAAAGAAAAATACAAGTGAACGGCTTTATTTTGTTGAATCAATGTTTAAAAAGTCAAAAAAGTAGCTTCTTTTGTGTAAATTATGCAAAACCTTTGTCTCTCCAGTGGTAAAACTAGGCTTAATTATACATTTGTGAAGTTAAAGTTTGTAAAATAAAAGTAGAGCTGGTCGATACGGCAAAAAATTATTATCACCATTTTTTTTTTTTTTTTATTTCTATCTTATCACAATTCATGTTCACTTTGTGTTTTTCTATCGTCTTTAATAGAGCTGCACCATTTAGGAGAAATATTTAATTGTGATTTTTCTGTCCAGAGCGACTGAGATTAGATTGTGATTTATGTTTGAATAGGATTCTGTTCAAATTCACATTTTAAACACAATTTTGTCGCTTTTAGTCAAGTTTTTGTTACATTCAGTTGTGTTTGTCAAATTTAAACTCGTTTTTGTTGCTTTTAGTCGTGTTCTGGTGCATTGAGTCGTGTTTGTTGTTTGTTGGCACGTTTCAAGCATATTTTTATCTCTTTTGGTCACGCTTTTGCCTCTGGTTTCAGAACACGTTTGTACAAATCCAAACTACAGTGTCAGCAGTTTTTATTCAAATCAAACCAAGACATTTTGTTTGTTTGTGGAAGAAATGACTGCACTACAAACACTGCAGTCTTTGTGATTTGCTAATTACATCCATTAAAATTGTGATTTTGTGTGGATTTGGTTTAATCGTGCAGCTCTGGCCTTTAAGAGGTAAATAAAGTCATCTGCTCAGAGGCTTCAGAGGCTAAACAACAGGAGAAAAAGTGTGTTTGAACAGACAGCTGCATTAAAGACACAAACAGTCAATCACGACACGTCGATGTCACAAAAACATTCTGTTCAAATTCACATTTTAATCACAATTTTGTCACTTTTTGTCGCGTTTTTATCACGTTTAGTTGCGTTTGTCAGATTTAAACGCGTATTTGTCACTTTTAGTCGCGTCTTTATCGTTTTTAGTCATGTTTTGGTGCTTTGAGTCACGTTTGTTGGTGCGTTTTTGTCGCTTTTGAACACACTTTTAATTGCTTTTGTCGCTTGTTTCAGAACACGTTTGTACAAATCCAAACTACAGTGTTAACCGTTTTTATTGAAATCAAACCAAGACATTTTGTTGTTTGTGGAAGAAATGATTCACTTCAAAAATTGCAGCCTTTAAAATTGTCCATCCATTAAAATTGTGTTTTTGTGTCGATTTCATTGAATTGTGCAGCTCTGGCCTTTAAGAGGTAAATAAAGTCATCTGCTCAGAGGCTTCAGAGGCTAAACATCAGGAGAAAAAGTGTGTTTGAACAGACAGCTGCATTAAAGACACAAACAGTCAATCATGATACGACGATTTCATAAAAACAGCCACAGGGACCAGGTCAACATTAGATTTTATCTTGATTCATGTTCACTTTGTTTTTTCTGTTGCCTTTAATAGAGCTGCACCATTTAGGAAAAAATATGTAATTGTGATTTTTCTGACCAGTTTTGTGATTAGATTTTCTTTTCAGATTCACATTTTAAGCATAATTTTGTCGCTTTTAGTCACATTTTTGTCACATTCAGTTGTGTTTGTTGTGATTAAGTGAGTCTTTGTCACTTTTTTGTAGTTTTTAGACGGATTTTTGCCGCTTTTTGTTACGTTTTGGTGCATTTAGTTGAATTATTGCACTTAGGAGGTGTAAGAGGTGAATAAAGTCATCTGCTCAGAGGCTTCAGAGGCTAAACAACAGGAGAAAAAGTGTTTGAGACACACATTTTTATCACTTTTTGTTGCTTTTAGTCGTGATTTTGTCGCATTTTTGTCACGTTCAGTTGTGTTTGTCATATTTAAACGTGCCTTTGTCACTTTTAGTTGTGTATTTGTCACGTTTTTGTCGCTTGAAGTCTTGTTTTTGTCACGTTTTTTTCGCTTTTAGTTGCGTTTTGATGCCTTGAGTTGAATTATTGCACTTAGGAGGTGTAAGAGGTAAATAAAGTCATCTGCTCAGAGGCTTCAGAGGCTAAACAACAGGAGAAAAAGTGTGTTTGAACAGACAGCTGCATTAAAGACACAAACAGTCAATCGCGACACGACGATTTCACAAAAACAACAGATTGTCACAAGCTCAACATTAATTCTTATCACCCAGATCTAATATCATCTGAACACTGTTACCAGGAAACTCCAAAAAATGTTGAGATATTAACAAAACGCTGCGTTAATAATCTGTAACGCTGTATTTCCAATTAGCGACCGTCTCTAATTTATACCGTTAATAGTTCCATCTCATTAAAATACCGTTCTGTTTGTAAATATTGACACAAAAGAAGGTTTTAAGGTCATGAAAATGTACGTCCAGGCGTTCTTGAGCAGTAAAAATGAAAAAGATCATAATTGCGCGGCGCTAATTGCCCCAGATGTTGCAGTGTCCTTGACTTTGGGCCCGCGGCGGAGATCGAGGAGCAGACGATGAACGATGGAGTCGAACGGACGGTTTACGCTCGTTACATTAACTCTTTGCAGGCAGTGGGCCGTTCAATTTCATTAACGCGATTCTCTTAAAACAAGACAAATTATGCAAGATACTTTCCGTAAAACTGCTTATTTGGCAAATTTCAACATCCTCAAAGTTGTTACTTCCATAATTTTGTGCTAATAATATCATGTGTGCAGCTAATATTTGCTTTAAAGCAGCAAAACGATGTAAAATATTCAAATGTCAGTAAATATTGACATGTAAATCCTCATTTTAAAGGGGCTGCACCTGATTTTTACTGTTTTGAAACAAGAAAAACAGAATTTTTTGCATGTAATAAAGTAAATTTTGTGTTGCTCCAGCTCAGATGTGTTGTAAAAGCATCTATTAAGGTGAAAATGAGACACAGCGCTGTCTTTGCATCTATTTATTCACTTTATTCCTGAAGTTGTCGTACGCGCCGCCGTCTTGTTTCCGTTGTAGTTCACACGGAGCAGACGAGCTCAACAGAAAATAAGTTCTACATGGACTAAAAAGACGTTTTCAGGAAATCGTTGCGTTGTGACTTGTTCATGACTCGTGTTCATTAAACATTTTACACAAATCAATCTACTTTATGTAACATTTTAGCGGCGAGACTTTTCGTGTTTTTGTCACTTATTGTCACCTGTTTGTCACTTATTGTCACATTTTCGTCACCTTTTCCCTGCATTTTTGTCACTTTCTTCCGTTTCTTTCCACGTTTTTGTCACTTTTAATCTAATTTTTGTCACTTTTTCTCACTTTTAGTTGTGTTCTTGTCAGGTTTTTGTCACTTATTGTCGTGCATTTGTCACTTTCTTCAGTTTTTTTCCACGTTTTTGTCACTTTTAATCACATTTTTGTCACTTTTTCTCACTTTTAGTTGCGTTCTTGTCACGTTTTCGTCACTTATTGCCGCATTTTTGTCACTTTATTCCGTTTTTTCCACGTTTTTGTCACTTTTAATCACATTTTTGTCACTTTTTCTCACTTTTAGTTGCCTTCTTGTCACGTTTTTGTCACTTATTGTCGTGCATTTGTCACTTTCTTCCGTTTTTTTGTCACGTTTTTGTCACTTTTACTCACATTTTTGTCAGTCATTTAGTTACGTTTTTGTCACTTGTAATTCTGGTCCAAAGGCGTTATTTAGGTGGCAAAGTGGCAAAGTGGCTAGCACACTCTCCTCACAGCAAGAAGGTTTCATGACCAGGCCTGTCTGTGTGCATGTTCCTCCTGTGTCCAGCTCCGCTCTCCTCCATCAGCCCAAAGCATGCAGCAGAGGTTAAATCCTTCATCTGAGTCCTGACCAAGACTGACGCTAAGATCTTGAGACGGTCCCGGGCCCCGCTCTGAGGGATGGGTCAAATGCAGAGGACAATAAAGTGCACTAAACCTTAACCTTATTTGACAGGACGGTTGTATTATGAAAGTGGGAGAAGCGTAGAAAGGGTTTCAGGGGTTGTCATCCTGACGCTGTTTGAAGATCGAGACGTTTCGACTTTTATCCAAAAGTCATTGTCAATCAGATAAAAGTCGAAACATCTCGATCTTCAAACAGCGTCCGGATGACAACCCCTGAAACCCTTTCTATGACGAACCATACCTGGACGAATGAGGGATTACATCGCCGAAAGTGGGAGAAGGTTTCACAGGACGGTTGTAGCGTAAAAGTGGAAGAGGGTATAGACCTCTGTCAAATATCCAGGGCGGGACTCGACCTGATGCTGCTGTGATTGTTCCCGTTTGAGTTCTGGTCTTCTGCTGTCGTTTGTTCGTGTCTCAAAGTCTAAACGTGTGTGTTGTGTTTCAGGTCGGGGAGCGTGGCCGGGGACTGGGTCGAGATCTACTCCTTCGTGAAGAATCTGACCGATCGATTTGTCAGGTGAGAGGCGTGTCCTCAGGTCAATACGCTCTCCTCACCGCGGGTCACGTGGCTCTGGCGGGTCACGAGACTCTGGCGGGTCACCTGACTCTGGCGGGTCACGTGGCTCTGGCGGGTCACGAGACTCTGGCGGGTCACCTGACTCTGGCGGGTCACCTGACTCTGGCGGGTCACCTGGCTCTGGCGGGTCGCGTGGCTCTGGCGGGTCGCGTGACTCTGGCGGGTCACCTGACTCTGGCGGGTCACCTGGCTCTGGCGGGTCACGTGACTCTGGCGGGTCACGTGGCTCTGGCGGGTCACGTGGCTCTGGCGGGTCACGTGACTCTGGCGGGTCACGTGGCTCTGGCGGGTCGCGTGGCTCTGGCGGGTCTCGTGGCTCTGGCGGGTCGCGTGGCTCTGGCGGGTCGCGTGGCTCTGGCGGGTCGCGTGGCTCTGGCGGGTCATCTGACTCTGGCGGGTCACGTGGCTCTGGCGGGTCACGTGGCTCTGGCGGGTCACCTGGCTCTGGCGGGTCATCTGACTCTGGCGGGCCGCGTGGCTCTGGCGGGTCACGTGGCTCTGGCGGATCACCTGGCTCTGGCGGGTCATCTGACTCTGGCGGGTCATCTGACTCTGGCGGGTCACGTGGCTCTGGCGGGTCACGTGGCTCTGGCGGGTCACGTGGCTCTGGCGGGTCACAAGACTCTGGCGGGTCACCTGACTTTGGCGGGTCACGTGGCTCTGGCGGGTCACGAGACTCTGGCGGGTCACCTGACTTTGGCGGGTCACGTGGGTCTGGCAGGTCACCTGACTCTGGCGGGTCACCTGACTCTGGCAGGTCACCTGACTCTGGCGGGTCACGTGGCTCTGGCGGGTCACGTGGCTCTGGCGGGTCACGTGGCTCTGGCGGGTCACGTGGCTCTGGCGGGTCACCTGACTCTGGCGGGTCACGTGGCTCTGGCGGGTCACGTGGCTCTGGCGGGTCACCTGACTCTGGCGGGTCACGTGGCTCTGGCGGGTCACGTGGCTCTGGCGGGTCACCTGACTCTGGCGGGTCACGTGGCTCTGGCGGGTCACCTGACTCTGGCGGGTCACCTGACTCTGGCGGGTCACCTGACTCTGGCGGGTCACGTGGCTCTGGCGGGTCACGTGGCTCTGGCGGGTCACCTGACTCTGGCGGGTCACGTGGCTCTGGCGGGTCACCTGACTCTGGCGGGTCACCTGACTCTGGCGGGTCACGTGGCTCTGGCGGGTCACCTGACTCTGGCGGGTCACGTGGCTCTGGCGGGTCACCTGGCTCTGGCGGGTCACCTGACTCTGGCGGGTCACCTGACTCTGGCGGGTCACGTGGCTCTGGCGGGTCACGTGGCTCTGGCGGGTCACGTGGCTCTGGCGGGTCACCTGACTCTGGCGGGTCACGTGGCTCTGGCGGGTCACGTGGCTCTGGCGGGTCACCTGACTCTGGCGGGTCACGTGGCTCTGGCGGGTCACGTGGCTCTGGCGGGTCACCTGACTCTGGCGGGTCACGTGGCTCTGGCGGGTCACCTGACTCTGGCGGGTCACCTGACTCTGGCGGGTCACGTGGCTCTGGCGGGTCACCTGACTCTGGTGGGTCACGTGGCTCTGGCGGGTCACCTGACTCTGGTGGGTCACGTGGCTCTGGCGGGTCACCTGACTCTGGTGGGTCACGTGGCTCTGGCGGGTCACCTGACTCTGGTGTCTGGGTAAAAAAAGTCTGAACTCGATGAAGTTGATCAAGTCCATCTGACACACTCGTAATTATGGATTAATAGTAATTGCACAAATTGTATTTAACGATTGGATTAAGATTGGATTAAAACTGTCACAGCTGTTTTTCCAACAATGAAAAGACATAAATGAAAATTTGCTGGTTACTGTGAAATGTCACTATGTAGAGGCGGGGTTTATCACTAGAGGCGGGGCTTATCAGTGCTGCCGTTCAAACAGGAAGTAATGTACCTGTTTCTGTTATAAACCGTTTAGATCAAAATTGTGGTGAAAAATAACTGTTCAATATTGATCGATGTATGTTATAGTTTAATATTAAATAACAAGGAAAAAAGAATGATAATTATGTCTCTTTAATCCCGTTTAATCCTACGTGCTTGTCTTCTCTGCTCCTTCTCTGAGCCTCACAAAACACTCGGTTTCAAGTTTTGCAGATTTGTAACATCAAAGTTAGAGATCCAGAGTCCTCCTGTGCTGTTTTTTGGTCCATAAATCACACATTTATGACACATTCTGAGCATTTCTGACGCAAATCACGCTCCTTACTTATATTAGGAAGTCGGGACAAGCTAGCTTTTGTTTATTTCCACATGGTAATCCCCTCTGTCGACACCAATTACCGATGCCTGACTGAGAGAACGTCGTGTTGTTTTTAGCGCGTGCATTATTTTAAGTTCTAAAACATGACACTCCAAAGTTTAGGTACAAGACGAGGACAATAACAAAACAAATAATGCAGAATGTTAACGCCGCTAGCTCGCGTTAGCTTCACAAACTCAAATCCTTCCTTTCGAGGCGCCACAGTGTCTGCTAACAGTGCCGCCGCTTCTTCGCCGGAGTTCCCACCTAATTCTCTCGGCAAAACTCGTCCCAAACTCCCCTAAATGTCCTTTTAACACATAATTAATTAGTGGAGGCGTCTCAAAAAAAAAACCCCAAAAGAAAAAAAAAACGGCGCACAACGGTTTTGAGCCGCGCGGAGCCGTGTCTGCCAGCTCCGCACACTGTACAGACGGTAGCCACACAGCCAGAACGCCAGAGCGGTCGGCTGAAGAAAATAGCAGTAGCAGCAGGTGGGAGTGGGAGGCGGAGAGGAGCGTCTTCTGGGCTGCGAGAACGGACATTTGTACAGGGGGGGGAGGGGGAGGGAGGGAGGGAGGGAGGGGGGAGAGCGGGGACACAATGGAGATCGGGAGCGTGTCGTCATGACGCTAAACGTTTAACAGCGGCCCAGCGGAGTTTGTGCAGGTGACGTCACGGAGTTTTAGCAGTGAAAGAACGCACGGTTTGGGCGGAAGTCAAAAGAACAAAAGTAACAAATACACGACTCAAAGCAACAAAAATGACAAAAGCACAATTAAAAGCAACAAAAATACAACTAAAAGTGACAAAAAACACAACTAAAAGTGACAAAAACACGACCTAAAGCGACAAAACCATGACCAAAAGCAACAAATGCACGACTCAAAGCAACAAAAGTGAGAAAAAAACAACTAAAAGTGACAAAAAGCACAACTAAAAGTGACAAAAAGCACAACTAAAAGTGACAAAAAGCACAACTAAAAGTGACAAAAAGCACAACTAAAAGTGACAAAAAGCACAACTAAAAGTGACAAAAAACAACTAAAAGTGACAAAAAAACAACTAAAAGTGACAAAAACATAACTAAAAGTGACACAAACATAACTAAAAGTGACAAAAGTGCGATTAAAAGCGACAAAAGCGCATCTAAAATTGACTAAATAGAACTAAAAGTGACAAAAAAACAACTAAAAGTGACAAAAAAACAACTAAAAGTGACAAAAACATAACTAAAAGTGACAAAAACATAACTAAAAGCAACAAACTTGCGATTAAAAGCAACAAAAACACAACTACAAGCGACACAAAACAAAAGCAACAAAAAACAAAAGCGACAAAAAACACAGCTAAAAGTGACAAGAAAACAACTAAAAGCGACAAAAAACAACTAAAAGTGACAAAAGCACGACCTAAAGCGACAAAACCGTGACCAAAAGTAACAAATACACGACTCAAAGCAACAAAAGTGACAAAAACACAACTAAAAGTGACAAGAAAACAGTGACAAGTGCGATTAAAAGCAACAAAAACACAATTAAACAATTAACAACAATCCAGCAGAGTTTGTGCAGGTGACGTCACAGCGTTCTGAGTTTTAAATCTTAGTTTTTGGAGGGCAGTAACGTCCTCCACAAACAACAAAATAACATGTTTTATTCAACTAACGGTAACAAAACACAATTAAAACCAACAAAAATGCGACAAAGCAACAAAAAGACAAAACAATAAGTGACAAAAGCGCAAATAAAAGCAACAAAAACACAACTAAAAGTGACAAAAGCGCAAATAAAAGCAACAAAAACACAACTAAAAGTGACAAAAGCGCAAATAAAAGCAACAAAAACACAACTAAAAGTGACAAAAGCGCAAATAAAAGCAACAAAAACACAACTAAAAGTGACAAAAGCGCAAATAAAAGCAACAAAAACACAACTAAAAGTGACAAAAGCGCAAATAAAAGCAACAAAAACACAACTCATTCATTCATTTTCATTTTCTACCGCTTATTCCCGTTAGGGGTCGCGGGTGACTGGAGCCTGTCCCAGTGACTTTGGGCCTTAGGCGGGGTACACCCTGGACAGTGGCCAACTCGTCGCAGGGCTGACACAGAGGACAAGGACATTGACAGACAACCATTCACTCGGGACAATTTAGAGTTGTCAATTAACCTACACAGTCATGTCTTTGGACGGTGGGAGGAGCCGGAGAGAACCCACGGTAACACGGGGAGGACATGCAGACTCCACTCAGAGAGATCATGTGATGTTAGGGTGGTTCAGAATTCGAAACCACGATGTTGGGGTGGTGCGGGATTCGAACCCACGATCTCCTTATTGAGAGGCAGAAGCTCTAACCGCTCTGCCACCGTGCACCCAAAAACACAACTAAAAGTGACAAAAGCGCAAATAAAAGCAACAAAAACACAACTAAAAGTGACAAAAGTCAGATTAAAAGCAACAAAAACACAACTAAAAGCGACAAAGACACAACTAAAAGTGACAAAAGCGCAAATAAAAGCAACAAAAACACAACTAAAAGCGACAAAAACACAACTAAAAGTGACAAAAAACACAACTAAGTGACTAAAAAACCACAGCTAAGAGTGACAAAAAAACCAACTAAAAGCAACAAAAACACAACTAAAAGCAACAAAAAAACTAAAAGTGACAAAAAAACTAAAAGTGACAAAAAATCGAACTGAAAGCGACAAAAGCACGACCTAAAGCGACAAAAGTGTGTCCAAAAGTATCAAAAACACGACTCAAAGCAACAAAAATGACAAAAGTGCAACTAAAAGTGACAAAAGCACGACGAGCGAGGACACAAAACAAATACAAATATTACCTCAGTTTAGCTATTTTTTTTGGTTCTCAATTTTACTTCCTGGTTGTAATTGATGACATCACACTAGGAAATTACCATAGAAACCATCCTGTACACTGGGCAAAACTCATTTAATGTCAGAGATTTTTTTCATTTGACAAAAACCCCCACATATGAACACCTTTTTATTTTGTTAAATCATTGTTTAAAGGCTCAAAAAAGGCGTTTCTTTTGTGTAAATGCTGCATAACCTTTGTCTTCACAGTGTGATGTCATCAGTTTACTTCCTGTCATTTTCAACATGTTTTTCATCAACTTTTCTCCTCAAACAGCGACCTGACTGGTGTAAAACTGTAATTTATATTTACAAAAGGTATTAATACACTGAAAAAAGTCAAAATTAGAAAATCCTAAAACCCTGTCATGCGCACTTTAAGTTGTAAGGAAACCACAAAGAAAGTCCACAAACATCTTAAACGCATTCTTTAGCAGCTGATGTTCCACTCTTCTCTCAAACGCTCTGGACGTGTCGTGACCATAGAACTATAATAAAACCTGGAAGATGAACCCAAAATGGCGCCCTGTTTATCCCTATGGAGTGTGCTCATTGACCCCAAAAAAGTTTCTTACTTCCGCATTTACTTCCTGATACGGAGGCGGCCATCTTTGCTTTACTTCCTGATACGGAGGCGGCCATCTTTGCTTTAGGGCGCCACGTGACCACAATCCCCCATGATGCTTTGAGCGACCAGCAGCTGCAAGTTTTTGTGTTAGCGTTAGCTTGTGTGATTGTAATTGTGTTCTTCATGTTAGACACACGTGAAGCGTCTGAAATGAAATAAAATACAACTTACAGGTGTCTCTAGTCGAGCCTTTTCCACGAGCTTCTGTTTGTATCGTCCGACGCTCGTTCACGTGACTCGCACATGTTTGTGTGATTTCTGTGATTTTAGAAACGGTAGAAAAGAACATTTCCTTCTATTTTATTTAAATACCGATAATAATTCAGTCCTGTCTGTGATTATAATGTGACATTTTAGAAAAAGGCTGGTTCCAAGAGGCTGCAGTACCTCGCACGACCACTAATCAATCTGGGACACAGACAGAGGGGGCGTGTCTTATCCAGTTAATTTAATACATCCATGGTCGTGACCCAAACCCTCATTGATTTATTTATTTATTTTTTTACATTTCATCCCAAATCCGCTCACAATATTCGTCCCAAATCTCTGGCTCATCCCGCAGGATTGTTCCGCGGACAGAGTACAGTAGGAGGAGGCGGAGAGACGACAATCTGCTCGACAATGCTGAGCGCGCGCACGGCCCACTTCTGTCGGGCCATGTGGAGCGGGCCATGTGGAGCGGGCCGGGCCCCCACCGAGCCCGGCCGCCAAAGCACAATCCCAGGCATCTCGCGCGCTTTGTCCCTGGCACCCGAAACCCGCCGAACGAGAGGCGCCGGCGACACCGACACCAGCCAGGCGCCGCCGCCAAGATTAAAGGGCCCGCGTCAAACGGCTCTTCGGCCACGTTTTAAGAGCGGCGTGTCGTGTTTGTGAAGTGGAGCTGCTCGATTATGGAACAAGTTATGATCAGGAGTGTTTGGTTCATCATTGAAAACGCGATTATTTCGAACAATTACGTCTATGTTGTTAAAATCAGGTACAGGCCCTTTAAAGGCTACATAACAGGTTTTTCTGTTGTTTTTCTAATTCTGACTTAGATTAGTGGGAGGGCACCTGTGGTAAATGTTTATCATAGTTTTACGTTTGTGAAGTTGAAGTTTGTGGAGAAAGTTTGTAAAATAAAAGGTTAAAATGACAGGAAGTAGGGCTTTTAAATTTGTTTTTATTTGTTTATTAAATTGTAACATTTTACAAAACAAGATAAACCGAAAATATGTTGAATTACTCGAAGCGACGAGAGACAATTAGATTAGAAATAAGGTTTACAAGGCAGTTCGAATCATAATAACTACAAACAAGATCAGTCAAGTCAGGCGTCAACATTTCATTTGGTATTTTTCGATTATTTTTAGTGTCTCGTGGCTTTTTGGCTCGATATGTTCCAGTGACTCCAGGTGTCTGTTCATTTCTATTGTAGATAGTTTAAATCGAGGCTTATTATTACAGTATCGTGCTTTATGGATGTGATATTTACCAAATAAAGGGTAGAGGTGCACTATGTATTGTATTTGTTTGTGTTTGTGGTTGAAATATGTGATTATGTCCTGGCAGTCTGAATTAATTGGGATTGACAGGAAGTAGGGCTGAGGTAAAACAGAATCCCTCTGTGATGTCATCAGAAAGCGACGCGCCATTGAAAATAAAGAGGCTGTGTCTGAATGTCCACACTGGTCCTGCAGGGGGCGCTCCATAGTGGTCACGCCATGTTTAGTGCTGTCTGAATGTCCAGCAGGTGAAAAAGTAGTGCACTCAACAGTGACAGGTTTAACTGAACACAACAGACTGAATGAAGCAGAAAGAGCTGTTTAAACCAACTGTTGAGTCCAGATCATGAACAAAACACTTTAAACAAACCGTTAGCATCAGAGGTGCTAGCGTTAGCCGCTAACCTTAGCTTGAGCTGTGAACAGATCACAAATCTGAGGCAAAAAGTTGAATAATCCAGTCTGTTTGAGGTTTCACGTGTGATCCATGATGAATTAAACTTGTGATGATTATTAGTCATAAATATGTGTCGGAGGAGTTGACCCACATTCATCACAGAAATACATTTTTATCTGAGTTTTGCTGACTTTTTTTTCCACCAGACGCCAGAGTCACGTGAAAGTCTGAGCTGAATCTGAATCGCTCTGTGTTTGAGTCACTATTTATTCTGGTCAAGAGCTGGACTGTGAGTGAACGAGGGGCAGGTCTGGGCAAACCTTTTCACTCCAGGGCCACATTGGATGTTGACATTTGCCCGCGGGCCGACCATTTACAGCAGACATGTCCAAACTCAGGCCCGGGGGCCAAATGCGGCCCTCAGACCAATTTTTCTTGGCCCTTAGGCTTCCTGGTGAACTGGCCCACATTGTCCTGATAAGTACTATTTACAGCACATTTCAGATTTTCTACAATTCCAACCTAAATAACTAACATTTTGGTGCCACACAGACCTGATATTAAGGCACTGAGACTGAATGTAGATGTGGTGGAGCTTAAAACATCAGATAAATGCAGCTTTTTTTAACGTTTCACGATTGATTTGTGGCCCTCGATGGAAAAAGTTTGGACACCCCTGGTCTACAGTTTGGATGTTGTTAAGTACAGTACGATTACACATGGACTTACACAAAATACACACAAAAAACTACAACAAAAAAGCAAAAATCATTACCTTTATTTATTTTAGTGAGAACAGAGCCGTTGGTCACTCTTTTTATCCAAAGCATCAGAGTCTGGTTTTATTGAGCTCAGGATCATGACGTCACAAACAACAGAATTTTCACTTTTCACTTTTAAGATGCTAAATACTAAACTTAGCGTTAATTCCAAAGTATTCTAACACTATTTATTAAGAAATTTATTTACCAGAAGTGACCAGCAGTTTATCAGGTTCTTCCATGGATTTTTTGTTCACTTTTTCACATCGTTTTGGCTCATGTTTCTCTCTGTAAGTTTAACATCACCAGCAGCAAACATGGCGGATTTCCATGGCAACGGCTGGTTTTTGACGTTCTGTCCCGAGCTCCAATTCTAGTGGTGACTGTTCTCAAAACTGATCTTTAACAAACAACAGCCGCAGCCTCAGACAACTATAAATGACAAACGCGCCAAAATGCATAGGTTTGCTTGTCAAATAAAGTCAATTATTACTATTATATTTTTGTTTTAGTTATATATCTATGGTCCAAGATGCTCCAAAAAGATGCAAAATTTACAACGAAAGACAGTTTTTTTCAGTCAGATAAGAGTACATTTCCTTTTCATTTATGACCTGAAACCATTCCAAGTGCCCCCTGGTCATTCCTCACATGCCCTGCTTGGGAACATAGACCGTACATATCAGTGGACTAGGGCAGTGATACATACTATTATATGTATTGTTTTAATTATATTTATGACCAAGATACTCCAAAGAGATGCTAAATTTACAACTAATCATAATTTTTTTCAGATAAAGGTACTTTTCATCTTCATTTAAAACCTAAAACCATTCCTAGTGCCCCCTAGTAATTCCTTAAGTACCCCTTGGGGTCCCTGTACCCCTGGTTGGGAAACACTGGACTAGGGGATGGTGACGTCACCCATAGCGTTTGGCTCCAGCCAAATGAAGCCCATTGCGGCTAGCAGTTATAGCGGCTAAAGTGGAGCTAGCAGTTATAGCGGCTAAAGTGGAGCTAGCAGTTATAGCGGCTAAAGTGGAGCTAGCAGTTATAGCGGCTAAAGTGGAGCTAGCAGTTATAGCGGCTAAAGTGGAGCTAGCAGTTATAGCGGCTAAAGTGGAGCTAGCAGTTATAGAGGCTAAAGTGGAGCTAGCAGTTATAGCGGCTAAAGTGGAGCTAGCAGTTATAGCGGCTAAAGCAGAGCCAGACTCCATATTTGTAAATCCGAGTGCGTATCGTGGCAACCACACGGACCAATCAGGAGCGCGGTTGTTAACGGTCTCCGCCCCTCGGTGGGAGGAGACGGCGGCAACGTGCGGCGCTAGCTGTCAATCAAACCTGTTGCTAACACGAGCGAAAACGGCCCCTGGAAAAGGAAGCACCTGATTGGTCAGTTATTATTGTAATAACTTGATTTCTGAACAACCAACGAGTAAAAACACCAGGATCATGTGGAGTGAGTCAGACGGACGTTTTAGTTCCAGATGTGAGTTTGACAGAAACAGTTACAGAGTGAAGGCTCCAGTGTCACAGAAAGTGAATGGCAGCTCGGCTTTATGGAGCCAGGAGCCTCCATAGCTGCTTCCTATTTGGAACGCGGCGCTAGCATGCTAACATGGTCCACTGATATGTACGGTCTATGGTTGGGAAACACTGGTCTAAACTGTCGTGTAGACTTTAAATAATAATAATTCTGTTAAAATGAGTACTTCCACCTGTCGTAAACACTTCAATGGCCTCAGCATGGGCTCAGAATCCACCCCGGCCGTCCCGCTCCTCGTGCGGCAGTGGCAGAGTGGTTATCCTTTCCCGTGGCCCCAGAACGACCCCAAACACGGCGTCTTTCCCTCCGTCTCGTTTGCCAATATTTACTCCACAGCTGCAGCTCGTCTTATACGGAGTTGAACCTACGAAGTGACCTTTGGAGTTTAGTCGCGTTTGTGTCGCTTTTGGTCAAATTTTTGTTGCTTCTAGTTGCTTTTTTGTCACTTCTAGTCACATTTTTGTCACTTTAAGTGACATTTTTGGTGCTTTTAGACGCATTTTTGTCATTTTTATTCGCGTTTTTGTCACTGTTAGCTGCATTTTGTTGCTTTAAGTCTTGTTTTTATCCCTTTTTTGTCATTTTGGTCACATTTTTATCGCATATAGTATTTTTTTTTTTGTAATTTCTAGTCACATTTTTGTTATTTTCAGCCGCATTTTTGTCACATTTTTGTCCTTTTTGTCAAATCCTTGTGTCCGTTGTGTCTAAATCTTGTTGAGTCCAGATTGTACAGTTTGGTGTAGGATCTACTTTAAGGCTGATCTTTATGTCTCGAGGGACAAAAATGCATTTGAAGAAAACGGCCTTTGAAGTTACAATGTCCCAGAGAAATCTATGGATGAAGTGGATTCAATGGAAGAATAAAACATCTTTAGGAGCAGATTGGACACCTTTGTTGAAAGCAAACTCACCCCAAACAAACAAATGGCTTTTGCCTGTAATGTCTCGCCTTAATGACAGAAAAAAATAACCGTAAGCACTAAACTTTGATATCGTGACATCTTTATCGTCCAATCCAAGAATGAAAATGCATTTCTGATACAGGGGGAAGCTTTACAAACACATTTAAAAGCTCATTTTGCGCGACACCACCGGACGCCATCAACCAACAGCTGCTTCCACATTTCAACAGACAGACTTTGCTTCGTTTCCAGATTAAACTCCGAACTCTAAGTAATAGTGCGGCGTCTCTCCCTCCGCTCGCCCTCGCCGACTTGTGCCGCGTTCTAACATTTGACGAAAAAGCAGCTGGTGCCTGTTTTTTCCGCCACTTTTACATTTGTCGTTTTCAGCTGCATTTTTGTCGCTTTTACTCACATTTTGTCACTTTATCTATGTTTATCAATCTTTGATCTTTATGTCTCTGTGGGACAAAAATGCATTTGAAGAAAGTGACCTTTGGCGTTTACTCGTGTTTGTGTCGCTTTTGGTCAAATTTTTGTTGCTTATAGTAGTTTTTTTGTCACTTCTAGTCACATTTTTGTCGCTTTTAGTCACGTTTTTAGTGCTTTTAGACGCGTTTTTGTCACTTGTAGCTGCATTTTGTTGCTTTAAGTCTTGTTTTTATCCCTTTTTTGTCATTTTTGGTCACATTTTTATCGCATATAGTTGTTTTTTTGTCACTTCTAGTCACATTTTTGTTGTTTTCAGCCGCATTTTTGTCACATTTTTGTCCTTTTTGTCAAATCCTTGTGTCCGTTGTGTCAGAATCGTGTTGAATCCAGATTGGTGTAGGATCTACTTTAAGGCTGATCTTTACATCTCTAAATGCATTAAAATGCATTTTAATAAAACAGCCTTTGGAGTCAGTTGCTTTAAGTCACGTTTTTGTTGCTTTCATTTGCATATTTGTGGCTTTAAGTTGCGTTTTTGTGTCTTATAGTCATGCTTTTGTCGCTTATAGTCACATTTTTGATGCCTTTAGTTGTGTTTTTGTCACATTTTTGTCCTTTTTGTCAAATCCTTGTGTCCGTTGAGGGAGAAGCTTTACAAACACATTTAAAAGCTCATTTTGCGTGACTCGTCCACTTCACACGGCCACGAACGGACGCCATCAACCAACAGCTGCTTCCACATTTCAACAGACAGACTTTGCTTCGTTTTCAGATTAAACTCCAAACTCTAAGTAACAGTGCGGCGTCTCTCCCTCCGCTCGCCCTCGCCGACTTGTGCCGCGTTCTAACATTTGACGAAAAAGCAGCTGGTGCCTGTTTTTTCCGCCACTTTTACATGTAAGAGCAGAGACAGAAGGCCGCTGAATGTCACGTATTAATAGCCGCCGCCGCGTCTCCGAGGAAGTGACAGAAGCGGCAGAAAACAGGCACAAACACACGGGCGGCCGCTGAGTCACCCGCACTTCCAGTTTCACACAGACCTGAGGCACAAGGACATCCATCAGTTACGCTTCGTCTAACAATTAGCAATTAAATGATCGGCTTAGAGTCCGTACGGCAGGCTCGACGACACATTTAGCTTAAAAGTTCATGGTTATGTTTGAGATTTCACCAAACGTTTTGCCTGTTTGTCCCCGGTTTGACAGTTTGTGTAAAGTTCAGCAGAAAAGTGACACAGCTGGAGGTCATTCCACAGCTGTTACCATAGCAACCGGACCGTAAACAAGGGCCGACATCGATATACGTTACACAAGAGTTATGATTTGACAATAATAATACCGGTTAATGCTTTATTTTGTTGAATGATGGTTTAAGATGTCAGAAAAACGTGTCAGTTGTGAGTAAATTCTCAAAACAACACGTCGGCTTTCAGGTGAAAACAAAAAACTTGTCCAATTTGCTGCTAAAGATGTAGAACGGATGCAAGGATTTGACTAAAAGTGACAAACACACCTCTAAAAGCATCAAAAACGTGACTAAAAGCGACACAAATGTGACTAGAAGTGACAAAAAAGCAACTATATGCAACAAAAAATTTGACTAAACGCGATGCAAACACAACTAAAAAATGACAAATGAAGCAGACTGTAATTCATTTTCAATAATTTGCTCACATCAGATCTAAATATTAATAGTTTAAAGTTGTTAAGTGAAGGGAAAAAGCAACAAATATGAATTTCCAGAGTAGAAACGTCAGATAGTTTGCTCTTCTGTTACAAAGGATGGACAATATACTTTTTTCTTGTTTTAAAATTGTATTTGAGCTTCATAAAAAGTATAATTTATGGAATAATATCTAATATATCTCTGTGGATACAATGAAAAATGACAGTGGGCTCAACATTTCTGTGAGTATTTTTCCAGTAAAACCCATAAATCTGGATTGTTCCTTCATCAAAAATGCAAAGAGTTTATCATACTTTCCTCAAACATGATGTAAAATACAATAATAAATGTGTTTAAAGCAGCTCTGATGTCACTCACATGTGTCTGAGGCTTTTACTGACACTAAATCATCTACATTTGTCATATTTTGTGATATTCTGAGTGAAATCACATCACGTTCCACTTCTCTTTTGCCTCCGTTCTGACAGAGTATTTTAAAGGGTCTAGATCGAGGACGTGCCGTGTCAGATGTTGCCGCAGAACACACGCTAGCTCCGCGTTAGCATGGTTAGCGTCGGCGCTCGGAGTCTGAGGAGCATAAGGAGAGGTGGCGAGACGGGCCCACGCGCTCGCACACACCACGCACGCGCTCTATATGCGTCCCGCCGCCGCTCCAGCGTCATATGGACATCGCAAACTCAACAGAGAGCGGGCAAAACCGGGGGCGGGCGCTCCGACTTCGTATACGACGAGCCGCAGCCGTGAGCCGCCGCCGCCGCCGCCACGGAGTAAATATTGGCAAACGAGACGGAGGGAAAGACGCCGTGTTTGGGGTCGTTCTGGGGCCACGGGAAACACAAAGACACAACTATCTAACAATTAAATTATCAACTTAAAGTCCATACGACGGGTTCAACGACACATTTGACCTAAAAGCACGTGGTTATATTTGAGATTTTACCAAACATTTTGTCCCCAGTTTCATCAGTTTTTGTAAAGTTCAGCAGAAATTTGACATAGTTAGAGGTAATTCCGCAACTGTTACCATAGCAACCAGACTGTAAACAAGGGCCTACATCAATTCATTACACAGGCGTTATGATTTGACAATAATAATACCTGATAACACTTTATTTTGTTGAATGATGGTTTAAAATGTCAGAAAATGTGCTTTCAGGTGGAAACTAAAAACTTGTCCAATTTGCTCCTAAAGATGTAGACACAAGGATTTCACAAAAACTGACAAAAGTGCAATTAAATGCGACAAAAACGCGTCTAAAAGCATCAAAAACGTGTCTAAAAGCGACAAAAGTGCTGCTGAAAACGACAATATATACTATAGGCAATAAAAATGTGACTAAAATGACAAAAAAAATGATAAAAACAAGACTAAAGGCAACAAAATGTGGCTAAAAGTGACAAAAACTAAACTAAACTCCAAAAGTCGTTTTCTCCAAATGCATTTTTGTCCCTCGAGACATAAAGATCAGCCTTAAAGTAGATCCTACACCAAACTGTACAATCTGGACTCAACAAGATTCTGACAAAACAAACACAAGGATTTATTGATATCTAATTCTAAAACTGATTTATTGAAGTTTTAAGTTAATAAAATGAGGCGAAATTTGAATTTTTAGGTCAATTTTCAGTCCAATCTAGTTTACTTAAAAATTAAATAAGAAATCCAAAATCCCCTCTGTACATTTTTATAACTAATGTGTTACAAAATGAACCAAGAAATTTAAACCTGGTTCTGTCCATTTTTCAGATTTATACGTCCTAAATATGTGGATTTTTGGCAATCTTTTCACAAAAAAATGCCTTATTTCTACATGAAAACATGACACGAAACACTTGTAATACATTTTTTTCTTACATTTATGTGACTAAACTACAGGAGAAGTTTAACATTGACATCTTTAAATGTAAGATTTTGTCCCATTCACCTGCTGCATCACCTTAAATACACTACTCTTCCAAAATTTGTGAATGAAAAAGTAAAGTTATAGAAACAGCTACACAAAAGCACTATTTAGGTCAACCTTTCCAAGCACAGATTGAACTGAAAATGCTTAATTTTGCTTCTAAAATATTCACAATCATCATTTTATAGCCCTTTCGATTACATTGTGACCTGAATAATCACAAATATCGATTAAATGAATAATCAAGATGCGTTATTTGTGCGCTTTAGACTTTTCTCATGCTTTAAAAATGTAAAACCACAAGTAAACGATGGAACGAGCGAGTGTCTGTCACTGTCCGTGGTACTGAAACACTTTAAATGGAAATATTGCGACATTACATACATTTAATCACAAAGTTAATTGATTTTACGTGTTTTTTGTGTTAATTTTCAGCCCCAGAATGAGAGTTTCCATCATCGTGTTCTCGGCTCAAGCTCAAGTGCTGCTGCCTCTCACTGGAGACCGGTACGGACAAGCTTTTATCTGTTTTATACTTTTATACACAGACGTCTGACATCCTGACTCTCATTTCCAGTTCCCAGATCGAGGAGGGTCTGAGGCGTCTGGAGAAAGTGAAGCCGGCGGGAGAGACGTTCATGCACGAGGGAATGAAAGAGGTGAGGGGGAACGTGTGATACCACTTTAATCTATACAACCATACGATATTTATGAGTTTTTTACCTTCTACGGTCGTCACAAGTGTCGAAAATCAGACTAATCGATATTAAAATTAGCACTGAAAGTAGATCATTTACTCATTCACTCATTTAAACAAATAAAAATCACATAAACAGGACAAAATTTGAATTCCTGAACAGTTTTGAAATGATCTTGTGCTTTATCAGAACTTGTAACTTGTAAGAAAACATGGTAATACAATTTCTTGCAAGAAGAAATCCAAAAATATCAGAAGAAGAAAGTTATCTGCACCAAATAAAGGCAGTAGAAGAGGATTTAAGCTAAATATGGCCGTATTTTTATCAAATCATGCCACAAATGTTTTTATGTCCCACGTAAAATCATTCTGTTATTATTGTTGTTATCTGCACTTTAAGGACTTACAAGAACACAAACGTTGGTCTGTTACTACGGCAAGGCAACGACAAGGACAAACTACATCTAACATGCTATAAAGGACGTTTATCTTGAAACAAGTGTATTTTAAGTTAAATATGAGCGCTCTGTGAAAACACCACGTCTAACTGTTAATAAACCCACGCAAACAGATCAGACATACATCGAGGTCGACTGATTTTATGGTTTTTTGACCCTCACAGAGTAAAATAAAAGTTTTTATGGGGAGCATGTGTATTTTGCCCTCAGATCAAAAAAGTCAGACACATGTCACATTTCTTACGGGGTGACAGAAACGTCTCATGTTGTTCCAATGGGATAATCACAAAATCCCTGAATTTTGCACGTTTACACTTTGACCCGGCCAACGAAAAATGAGATGAAAATCATCTTCAGGACTGGGGCACCAAAAGTTACCTAGTTTAACGGTGTCTGGCCTGAATTAAAAAAATGTTGCATTTTGTATTTGGAGCCAAAAATTTTGTTTTTGGGAACTGGTTGCAATTTTGTCCAGAAATAATTTTTGGCATCCCAACGCTGTTTGAAAGATCGAGACGTTTTGGCTTCTGTCCAAAAGTCATTGTCAATCAGAGAGCTGGTCTGGGAACTCAGGCTTATATGCTACTCTGAGTAGTGAGAGCCCTGCCCACAGGGAGGAGTCACTGATAGCCTGTTTTTGTTTGGTTAATCATTTGTCCTGCCTAGTGTTACCTGACCCTGATAATGGCCTGTTTTTGTTTGGTTAATCGTTTGCCCTGCCTAGTCTCACCTGAAAGTTATAATGGCCTGTCTTTGTCAGGTTCATAGTTGGCCCTGCCTAGTGTCACCTGAGAGTGATAATGGCCTGCCTTTGTCAGGTTCATAGTTGGCCCTGCCTAGTGTCACCTGAGAGTGATAATGGCCTGCCTTTGTCAGGTTCATAGTTGGCCTTAGTTATAATGGCCTGTCTTTGTCAGGTTAATAGTTAGCCCTGCCTAGTGTCACCTGAGGCTAATCTGTGGTGATAGCCTTTGTTCTATTGTTCTATTGATAGCTGGCTGTTGCTACCTCATCACTGCTGATGACCTCATTAGCATTTGACTGGTCTATTGATCTGGACCAGGGTGTTAGGAGGCTGTCATAAATCTTAGACAAATTAAATCTTAAACCCCCATTCCTGTTTAGAGCAGGGTTCTCTCTTTTGACAAAAATAGCCTCCTTTACTCCTCTTTCAAACCAGTTCTTCTCTCTGCTCAAAATCTTCACCTCCGATCCACTCCTGCAGTGACCTTCTCTGTCGTGACCCATAGACTTTGGGGTCAGAGTTTGCTTCACTTCAAAACCAGCAGCACAAACACGACCTCAGGACAAATACCGGACTCTTTTGTGAAAATGTTCCGTGACATTTGGTTTGGTTTGTTTTGACTTCAGGCTCGAGCTCAGATCGAGGCCCAGAGCGAGAAGTCGTCCAGCATCATCCTCGCCCTGACCGACGGGAAACTGGATGTGTTCATCCACGAGCTCACCGTGCAAGAGGTCAGGACGGGACTGGGACCGGGACCTGGACCGGGACCTGGACCGGGACTGGGACAGGGACTGGGACGTGACCAAGACGAGACCAGGACCAAGACGAGACCAGGACTAAACCAAGTGTACATCCACGAGCTCACTGTGCAAGAGGTCAGGACGGGACTGGGACCGGGACAGGGACTGAGACCGGGACAGGGACTGAGACCGGGACTGTGACGAGACCAGGACCAAACCAAGTGCACAAGCTCACCGCGCAAGAGGTCGGACTGCGACTGGGACCAGGACTGGGACTGAGACTAGACCAGGACCAAGACTAAACCAAGAGTTCATCCACAAGCTCACCATGCAAGAGGTCAGACCTGGACTGGGACGAGACCAAGACTGGACCAGGACCAAGACAGGACCAAGACGAGACCAGGACCAAGACAGGACCAAGACGAGACCAGGACCAAGACAGGACCAGGACCAGGACCAAGACAGGACCAGGACCAGGACCAAGACGGGACCAGGACCAAGACGAGACCAGGACCAAGACAGGACCAGGACCAAGACGAGACCAGGACCAAGACAGGACCAAGACGAGACCAGGACCAAGACAGGACCAGGACCAAGACGGGACCAGGACCAAGACGAGACCAGGACCAAGACAGGACCAGGACCAGGACCAAGACGGGACCAGGACCAAGACGGGACCAGGACCAAGACGGGACCAGGACCAAGACGAGACCAGGACCAAGACGAGACCAGGACCAAGACGAGACCAGGACTAAACCAACTGTACATCCATGAGCTCACCGGCCAAGAGGTCAGACCTGGGACCAGGACTGGACCAGGTCCTTGTCTTTGTGAGTTTAGTGCTTGTTTTTTTTTTTTAGTTTTGTGTTCTTGTTTGAGTTTTGTGTTCGAGTTGTGTGCTTGTGTTTGAGTTCTGGTGTTTGAGTTCTGGTGTTTGAGTTCTTGTGTTTGAGTTCTGGTGTTTGAGTTCTGGTGTTTGAGTTCTGGTGTTTGAGTTCTGGTGTTTGAGTTCTGGTGTTTGAGTTCTGGTGTTTGAGTTCTTGTGTTTTTGAGTTCTTGTGTTTGAGTTCTTGTGTTTGAGTTCTTGTGTTTGAGTTCTTGTGTTTGAGTTCTGGTGTTTGAGTTCTTGTGTTTGAGTTCTGGTGTTTGAGTTCTTGTGTTTTTGAGTTCTTGTGTTTGAGTTCTGGTGTTTGAGTTCTGGTGTTTGAGTTCTTGTGTTTGAGTTCTGGTGTTTGAGTTCTGGTGTTTGAGTTCTGGTGTTTGAGTTCTTGTGTTTGAGTTCTGGTGTTTGAGTTCTTGTGTTTGAGTTCTGGTGTTTGAGTTCTTGTGTTTGAGTTCTGGTGTTTGAGTTCTTGTGTTTGAGTTCTGGTGTTTGAGTTCTTGTGTTTGAGTTCTGGTGTTTGAGTTCTGGTGTTTGAGTTCTTGTGTTTGAGTTCTGGTGTTTGAGTTCTGGTGTTTGAGTTCTGGTGTTTGAGTTCTGGTGTTTGAGTTCTGGTGTTTGAGTTCTGGTGTTTGAGTTCTGGTGTTTGAGTTCTGGTGTTTGAGTTCTTGTGTTTGAGTTCTTGTGTTTGAGTTCTTGTGTTTGAGTTCTGGTGTTTGAGTTCTTGTGTTTGAGTTCTTGTGTTTGAGTTCTTGTGTTTGAGTTCTTGTGTTTGAGTTCTTGTGTTTGAGTTCTGGTGTTTGAGTTCTTGTGTTTGAGTTCTTGTGTTTGAGTTCTTGTGTTTGAGTTCTTGTGTTTGAGTTCTGGTGTTTGAGTTCTGGTGTTTGAGTTCTGGTGTTTGAGTTCTTGTGTTTGAGTTCTGGTGTTTGAGTTCTGGTGTTTGAGTTCTGGTGTTTGAGTTCTTGTGTTTGAGTTCTGGTGTTTGAGTTCTGGTGTTTGAGTTCTTGTGTTTGAGTTCTTGTGTTTGAGTTCTGGTGTTTGAGTTCTGGTGTTTGAGTTCTGGTGTTTGAGTTCTGGTGTTTGAGTTCTTGTGTTTGAGTTCTTGTGTTTGAGTTCTTGTGTTTGAGTTCTTGTGTTTGAGTTCTGGTGTTTGAGTTCTTGTGTTTGAGTTCTTGTGTTTGAGTTCTTGTGTTTGAGTTCTTGTGTTTGAGTTCTTGTGTTTGAGTTCTGGTGTTTGAGTTCTGGTGTTTGAGTTCTGGTGTTTGAGTTCTTGTGTTTGAGTTCTTGTGTTTGAGTTCTTGTGTTTGAGTTCTGGTGTTTGAGTTCTTGTGTTTTTGAGTTCTTGTGTTTGAGTTCTTGTGTTTGAGTTCTTGTGTTTGAGTTCTTGTGTTTGAGTTCTGGTGTTTGAGTTCTGGTGTTTGAGTTCTTGTGTTTTTGAGTTCTTGTGTTTGAGTTCTGGTGTTTGAGTTCTGGTGTTTGAGTTCTTGTGTTTGAGTTCTGGTGTTTGAGTTCTGGTGTTTGAGTTCTTGTGTTTGAGTTCTGGTGTTTGAGTTCTGGTGTTTGAGTTCTTGTGTTTTTGAGTTCTTGTGTTTGAGTTCTTGTGTTTTTGAGTTCTTGTGTTTGAGTTCTTGTGTTTGAGTTCTGGTGTTTGAGTTCTTGTGTTTTTGAGTTCTTGTGTTTGAGTTCTTGTGTTTGAGTTCTTGTGTTTGAGTTCTTGTGTTTGAGTTCTGGTGTTTGAGTTCTTGTGTTTGAGTTCTTGTGTTTGAGTTCTTGTGTTTTTGAGTTCTTGTGTTTGAGTTCTGGTGTTTGAGTTCTGGTGTTTGAGTTCTGGTGTTTGAGTTCTTGTGTTTGAGTTCTGGTGTTTGAGTTCTGGTGTTTGAGTTCTGGTGTTTGAGTTCTTGTGTTTGAGTTCTGGTGTTTGAGTTCTGGTGTTTGAGTTCTGGTGTTTGAGTTCTGGTGTTTGAGTTCTGGTGTTTGAGTTCTTGTGTTTGAGTTCTTGTGTTTGAGTTCTTGTGTTTGAGTTCTGGTGTTTGAGTTCTTGTGTTTTTGAGTTCTTGTGTTTGAGTTCTTGTGTTTGAGTTCTTGTGTTTGAGTTCTTGTGTTTGAGTTCTTGTGTTTGAGTTCTGGTGTTTGAGTTCTGGTGTTTGAGTTCTTGTGTTTGAGTTCTTGTGTTTGAGTTCTTGTGTTTGAGTTCTGGTGTTTGAGTTCTTGTGTTTGAGTTCTTGTGTTTGAGTTCTTGTGTTTGAGTTCTTGTGTTTGAGTTCTGGTGTTTGAGTTCTGGTGTTTGAGTTCTTGTGTTTTTGAGTTCTGGTGTTTGAGTTCTGGTGTTTGAGTTCTGGTGTTTGAGTTCTTGTGTTTGAGTTCTGGTGTTTGAGTTCTGGTGTTTGAGTTCTGGTGTTTGAGTTCTGGTGTTTGAGTTCTGGTGTTTGAGTTCTTGTGTTTGAGTTCTTGTGTTTGAGTTCTTGTGTTTGAGTTCTGGTGTTTGAGTTCTTGTGTTTTTGAGTTCTTGTGTTTGAGTTCTTGTGTTTGAGTTCTTGTGTTTGAGTTCTTGTGTTTGAGTTCTGGTGTTTGAGTTCTGGTGTTTGAGTTCTGGTGTTTGAGTTCTTGTGTTTGAGTTCTTGTGTTTGAGTTCTTGTGTTTGAGTTCTGGTGTTTGAGTTCTTGTGTTTTTGAGTTCTTGTGTTTGAGTTCTTGTGTTTGAGTTCTTGTGTTTGAGTTCTGGTGTTTGAGTTCTGGTGTTTGAGTTCTTGTGTTTTTGAGTTCTGGTGTTTGAGTTCTGGTGTTTGAGTTCTTGTGTTTGAGTTCTGGTGTTTGAGTTCTGGTGTTTGAGTTCTTGTGTTTGAGTTCTGGTGTTTGAGTTCTGGTGTTTGAGTTCTGGTGTTTGAGTTCTTGTGTTTGAGTTCTTGTGTTTGAGTTCTTGTGTTTTTGAGTTCTTGTGTTTGAGTTCTTGTGTTTTTGAGTTCTTGTGTTTGAGTTCTTGTGTTTGAGTTCTGGTGTTTGAGTTCTTGTGTTTGAGTCTTGTTTCTGGTTTTGTTGTTCCTGGAGGCGGACGAGGCGCGCAGGTTTGGAGCTCGTATTTACTGTGTGGGGGTGAAGGACTTCGACGAGCAGCAGGTACCAAACCCAAGAAACGTGTCCCAAATGTCCAAACTCTGTTCTTACGTTCAAATCTCAAACACAAATAAATCCAGATGCCAAAAATCAAATGCTTTCTATTTTAAACTAGACATGTTTAATTTACTTTTACTAATTAAAGAGAAAAGAGACATTATTAGACGTCGTACGAATCAAATATTTTAATCTCTGCTCTTCTTAAATGGAAATTGTTGCTTGTTTTACTGAAAATGTGGCAGTGTTTACAAAATGAAACGACAGAAAACTATTTTATTTCAGTACAATTATTATTCTGTCCGCTCTGAACTTTACTGTCTTTAATACTATTTGTTAAATCCCCTTTTATTTTTTTTAATCTGTTTGTTTATTCACTGAACTTTAAAGTTTCCTTGAGTGTCCTGAAAAACACGATATAAATTAAATGTATTATTATTATTATTATTATTAATAAAAGATGGTCAAGGGGAATTTTTTTTTTACAAAGTTTCAGAACGGAGATAACTGTTTTTACAAATGATCTCTTCTCTTTAAGTTTTGTCTTTAACTGTTAATATTACACTGATTTCTCTTTTCTTTTTCCTTTTAGTTCCTTTTAGCTTTTCAGTAAATTATTGTACTTTGAGATTTGAATATTTCTTTGCTGCTTTAGTTTTTAATCGTGAAATTGCCGTTTGCTCAGTGCTTATTTCACTTTTTTTTTATAATTATTTTGTCACTGAATGAAACCGGTGCCTTTTGGTCGTCGAAAATGTAGAAAACTTTATCTTTTATACAAATTTGAACAAACGCACAACATAAAACGTACCTTAAACAAACTAAACACACCTTTTTTCACCTCAGACACAAAATATTTAGTTATATTTTTTATTATTCGACCTGAAAAGCCTTTTGTGACGTGAAAAGGTACATTTTCAGCTGAAATGGCTGTAATTACAAACTGATCGAGTCAATGCTTTTCTTACAGTAGAATTTTTTATTCTATGTATTTAAAGTGCGTTTGACAGAGTTTTTTATTTTCTGATTTTGACTTTATTTAGTGTATTAATACCTGTTGTAAATATAAATCATAGTTTTACACCAATCAGGAGCTGTTTGTGGAGAAAAGTGGAAAAATCTGTTGAAAATTACAGGAAGTAAACAAACTGATGACATCACACTGGGGAGACAAAAGTTATGCATAATTTACACAAAATAAACGACCTCTTTCATTGATTCAACAAAATAAAGGTGTCACATGTATTTTTGTCAAATAAACAAAACAAAAAAATCACTGAACTGGTATAAAATGTGTAAAGTATTTTAACAAACTTTGAAATTTTAGTCAAATGTGTCGTCCAACCTGTTAGAGGCCCTTTAATGCGTATTTAAAGGGCCCATGACAGGTTTTTATCATCTTCTAATTTTGACTTTATTCAGTGTGTTAATACCAGTTGTAAATATAAATGATAGTTTTATACAAATCAGGTCGCTGTTTGTGGAAAAAAAGTTGAAAAACATGTTGAAAATGACAGGAAGTAAACAAACTGATGACATCACACTGTGGAGACAAAGGTTACGCAGAATTTACACAAAAGAAACTACTTTTTTGTCCCTTTAAACATTGATTTAACAAAATAAAGGTGTTAAACTGAGACGCTGCAGCTGAACAGGAAAAAATCTTTAATTTAAATATATCAATTTGAAACTTCTCCTGTAGTTTAGTCACATAAATGTAAGAAAAAAAAATGTTTCTTGGTCATTTCCCAGTGTGACGTCATCATTTACAACCAGGAAGTAAAATTAAAAACAAAACAAAAGAGCTAAACTGCTGTAAAATTTGTAAAGATTTTAGTAGAATTTGAAATATATTTATCTTAACTGCATTTTAGTTAAAAGAGTCCTTCAACCTGTCATAGGCCCTTTAAAGTGAGACAAAATGGTCAAATAAATACAATAAAATATAGTTTTCCAAAGATAAATGTGTGACAGAGCAGTAGATCAGTATTTACAAGCCACATCTAGAATAAAACAAAAACTAAATGTTGTTACGCAATTTACAAAGTAGTTTTAACAGTTTTTTTTTTTTTTAATTAATGTTAATCCAGGACACACAAATCAATTTTTGTACCAAAGAAAATGTCAAAAATGTAAAATATGAGTTACATTTCATGACATTAAAACAAAAAAACACCAAAAAGTTTGCAAAAAATAATTGAAAATTGTTGAAATATAAAATAAAAATGGCAAACACTGAATTTCAGTCGTGACAAAATGTGCTATTTTATCACAAAAACGAGTAAAAAGTATGATTTAAAACACTGCAAACGTCAAACTTAACCTTAAAAACACACATCTTTAGTAAATATTATCAGTTCTGTCTCAAAAGGCTTCGGTTTCGTTCTTTTTTCCGCCCAAAATCCTCATCCCGTCGTCTCCAATGGAAACGGCTCGTGTGTTAAACGTCCATTTAGTCAAAAACAAAAGACACTTCTCTCCCAAACATTTTTTTTTTTTGGGTTTTACAAAGTGTCATGCCATCTGCTGCCGTCCTCTTTCCTCCGCCGCCCGACAAAGCACTGAGCAAACGGCTCCGGGCTGCGGCGGCGCTCGGGGGAAAGCGCCGCCGGCCGGGCCTTTAACGCCCCGCGCTCTCTGCGTTTGTGTGTCCCGTCGCAGCTCGCCGACATCGCCGACACCAAGGACCAGGTGTTCCCCGTCAAAGATGGCTTCCACGCGCTCAAAGGCATCGTCAACTCGGTAAGACTCGCCCACGCCGCAAAAAAAACACCACTTTGGACGACGGGAAGGCTGCAGCGAGGGGATAGGGAAAAAACTTAAATTTAAAGATATCAATGTGAAACTTCTGCTGTAGTTTAGTCTCATAAATGTAAGAAAAAAATGTATTACAAGTGTTTCATCCTGTAGAAATAAGGCATTTTATGTGTAAAAACGGCCCAAAAATACACATTTCTGGGACATTAAAAAGAAAAAAAAGAAAAAAAAAGGTACAGATTTAAAGTTTGTTACATTTTTGTACATCTATTAGCAATAAAATTCTAAATTGGCCTAAAAATTCAAATTTATTGACTACAAACTTTAAGAAATCAGGCTTAGAATTAGATATCAATGTTAAACTTCTCCTGTAGTTTAGTCACATAAATGTAAGAAAAAAATGTATTACAACTTTTTCATCATGTCGTGTTTTCATGTAGAAATAAGGCATTTTATGTGGAAAAAATTGCCCAAAATGTCGATATTTGGGACGTTTAAATCTGAAAAATGGATAATTTCTTGGTTTATTTTGTAACGAACAAAATAATTTACAAAGTGGATTCTTATTTTGCGTTTAAGTGAACTCGATCTGACTGAAAATTGGCCTAAAAAGTTAGAATTTTGTCTCTAACCCTAACCCTTTTTTTTTTTTTTTTTTTTAATTAAAACTTAAAAATAAATCAGTTTTAGAATTAGATATTAACAAATCCTTGTGTGTTTGGTCTAAATCTTGTTGAGTCCAGATTGTACAGTTTGGTGTAGGATCTACTTTTAGGCTGATCTTTATGTCTCGAGGGACAAAAATGCATTTTAAGAAAACGGCCTTTGAAGTTTAGTCGGATTTTTGTCACTTTTAGCCGCATTTAGTTGCTTTTAGTCACATTTTTGTCACTTTTAGTCACATTTTTGTCAATTTTAGTCACATTTTTTATGCTTTTAGTCACACTTTTGTCACTTATTGGTGCGTTTTTGTCATTTTCAGTCACATTTTGTCTCTTTTAGTCAAATCCTTCTGTACATTTGGTCTAAATCCTGTTGAGTCCAGATTGTACAGTTTGGTGTAGGATCTACTTTAAGGCTGATCTTTATGTCTCGAGGGACAAAAATGCATTTTAAGAAAACGGTCTTTGAAGTTACAATGTCCCAGAGAAATCTATGGATGAAGTGGATTCAATGGAAGAATAAAACATCTTTAGGAGCAGATTGGACACGTTTGTTATTTCTAAATGAAAGTCTATGTGTTGAGAGAGAAAACTGACCAAAAAAGGGTTTTGCCTGAAAGTGTCTCTCCTGATTATTCAAGATTATTGAGACCAAACAACAGTGAAATCTTACTTTTTCATTCCAATTGTATTAAAACAGTGAAATTCGGAGGTTTGTGAGCACTTTTACAAAATCAAACTCTCTAAATGAGAAAATAAAGTTAATGTGTTACAAAAGCCAGTTAAAAAAGCCAATTTATTTGGCCTTAGATCCGGCCGATATTGTCAAAAATGATTATATTGATATTTTTTTGAGCATCTCGATAACGATATTCAGTCGATATTATGTCAATTCAACAGAAATATGTTCAAACGTGTCTTTAAACATGTTTGATTGAGGTTTAATCATCAGATAAATGTGAAATGTCTGTACAATTAAAAACTCTGATACAGATGGAGCTTTTGTTGGTTCAGACGATTCTCTTTTAAAAGCTGAAGAATATTTGTGTAAAAATGGTGCAGGGACGTCAAATAATGTAAAAGTCCAGAATCCATGAAAAGTCTGATTTAATATTTTCAGAATTTTATGGACAGAGAACAAAGTGAGCCTGATTCATCATCACAAATGGTGGATTTGAGTGAAGATTTTCTCTTGGTTTGTGTCCAGATTTTCTCTTGGTTTAGTCCAGATTTTCCCATTAAGGTTTAGTCCAGATTTTCTCCTGGTTTAGTCAGACTGGTTTAGTCCAGATTTTCTCTGTTATAGGACATGGATTCCAGATGGACTTTGGACATTTAAAAAAACTTTATTAAAAACTGACAAGACAAAACTGACAAGACAAAAGGTTTGAAATTGTTTGAGGCCCAAACCCCAGAAACGAAAACCCAGATTTTCTCTCTTGGTTTAATCCAGATGATTTTCTCTTTGTTTAGTCCAGATTTTCTCTTGGTTTAGTCCAGATTTTCTCTTGGTTTAGTCCAGATTTTCTCCCTTGGTTTAGTCCAGATTTTCCCATTGGTTTAGTCCAGATTTTCTCTTGGTTTTGTCCAGATTTTCTCTTGGTTTAGTCCAGATTTTCCCATTGGTTTAGTCCAGATTTTCTCCTGGTTTAGTCCAGATTTTCTCTTTGTTTAGTCCAGATTTTCTCTTGGTTTAGTCCAGATTTTCTCTTGGTTTAGTCCAGATTTTCTCTCTTAATTTAGTCCAGATTTTCTCTCTTAATTTAGTCCAGATTTTCTCCCTTGGTTTAATCCAGATGATTATCTCTTCGTTTAGTCCAGATTTTTTTTCCAGGTTTAGTCCAGATTTTCTCTTCGTTTAGTCCAGATTTTTTCTTGGTTTAGTCCAGATTTTCTCTTTGTTTAATTCAGATTTTCTCTTGGTTTAGTTTAGATTTTCTCCTGGTTTAGTCTAAAAATATGGTAATTTGAATATCGAGTGTACTATTTATAGTAAAAAACATTGACAAAAAGAGCTGATTAATAAGAAAAAATAAAAAGTTAATGTCGTAATCATTTAAATATGAGTTTAAGGTGATGTTTCTGCACTTTTGTGATTAATTTTACAGATATTTTACATTTGTCTGAGAATTAAACCTCAGCCAAAGACATGTTTGGTCTTTATGCGTTTATACGACATGCATTTTTGTTTAGAAATTCAAACCTGTTCAAACCTGGAATTTAGCACAACGCTCATCTCACGTTAAGAA
>CM033629.1:5035128-5193458 GCA_019453435.1 Rhinogobius similis
TTTAGTAAATATTATCAGTTCTGTCTCAAAAGGCTTCGGTTTCGTTCTTTTTTCCGCCCAAAATCCTCATCCCGTCGTCTCCAATGGAAACGGCTCGTGTGTTAAACGTCCATTTAGTCAAAAACAAAAGACACTTCTCTCCCAAACATTTTTTTTTTTTTTGGTTTTACTAAGTGTCATGCCATCTGCTGCCGCCCTTCTTTCCTCCGCCGCCCGACAAAGCACTGAGCAACGGTTCGCCGCGGGCTGCGCGCTGGGGAAAGCGCCGCCGGCCGGGCCTTTAACGCTCGCGCTTCTGCGCTTGTGTGTCCGCCGCAGCTCGCCGACATCGCCGACACCAAGGACCAGGTGTTCCCGTCAAAGATGGCTTCCACGCGCCAAAGGCATCGCCAACTCGGTAAGACTCGCCCACGCCGCAAAAAAAACACCACTTTGGACGACGGGAAGGCTGCAGCGAGGGGATAGGGAAAAAACTTAAATTTAAAGATATCAATGTGAAACTTCTGCTGTAGTTTAGTCTCATAAATGTAAGAAAAAAATGTATTACAAGTGTTTCATCCTGTAGAAATAAGGCATTTTATGTGTAAAAACGGCCCAAAAATACACATTTCTGGGACATTAAAAAGAAAAAAAAAGAAAAACGTACACAGATTTAAAGTTTGTTACATTTTTGTACATCTATTAGCAATAAAATTCTAAATTGGCCTAAAAATTCAAATTTATTGACTACAAACTTTAAGAAATCAGGCTTAGAATTAGATATCAATGTTAAACTTCTGCTGTAGTTTAGTCACATAAATGTAAGAAAAAAATGTATTACAACTTTTTCATCATGTCGTGTTTTCATGTAGAAATAAGGCATTTTATGTGGAAAAATTGCCCAAAATGTCGCATATTTGGGACGTTTAAATCTGAAAAATGGATAATTTCTTGGTTTATTTTGTAACGAACAAAATAATTTACAAAGTGGATTCTTATTTTGCGTTTAAGTGAACTCGATCTGACTGAAAATTGGCCTAAAAAGTTAGAATTTTGTCTCTAACCCTAACCCTTTTTTTTTTTTTACTTAAAACTTAAAAATAAATCAGTTTTAGAATTAGATATTAACAAATCCTTGTGTGTTTGGTCTAAATCTTGTTGAGTCCAGATTGTACAGTTTGGTGTAGGATCTACTTTAAGGCTGATCTTTATGTCTCGAGGGACAAAAATGCATTTTAAGAAAACGGCCTTTGAAGTTTAGTCGGATTTTTGTCACTTTTAGCCGCATTTAGTTGCTTTTAGTCACATTTTTGTCACTTTTAGTCACATTTTTGTCAATTTTAGTCACATTTTTTATGCTTTTAGTCACACTTTTGTCACTTATTGGTGCGTTTTTGTCATTTTCAGTCACATTTTGTCTCTTTTAGTCAAATCCTTCTGTACATTTGGTCTAAATCCTGTTGAGTCCAGATTGTACAGTTTGGTGTAGGATCTACTTTAAGGCTGATCTTTATGTCTCGAGGGACAAAAATGCATTTTAAGAAAACGGTCTTTGAAGTTACAATGTCCCAGAGAAATCTATGGATGAAGTGGATTCAATGGAAGAATCAAACATCTTTAGGAGCAGATTGGACACGTTTGTTATTTCTAAATGAAAGTCTATGTGTTGAGAGAGAAAACTGACCAAGAAAAAAAGGGTTTTGCCTGAAAGTGTCTCTCCTGATTATTCAAGATTATTGAGACCAAACAACAGTGAAATCTTACTTTTTTTTCATTCCAATTGTATTAAAACAGTGAAATTCCGGAGGTTTGTGAGCACTTTTACAAAATCAAACTCTCTAAATGAGAAAATAAAGTTAATGTGTTACAAAAGCCAGTTAAAAAAGCCAATTTATTTGGCCTTAGATCCGGCCGATATTGTCAAAAATGATTATATTGATATTTTTTTGAGCATCTCGATAACGATATTCAGTCGATATTATGTCAATTCAACAGAAATATGTTCAAACGTGTCTTTAAACATGTTTGATTGAGGTTTAATCATCAGATAAATGTGAAATGTCTGTACAATTAAAAAAAACTCTGATACAGATGGAGCTTTTGTTGGTTCAGACGATTCCTCTTTTAAAAGCTGAAGAATATTTGTGTAAAAATGGTGCAGGGACGTCAAATAATGTAAAAAAAAAGTCCAGAATCCATGAAAAGTCTGATTTAATATTTTCAGAATTTTATGGACAGAGAACAAAGTGAGCCTGATTCATCACAAAATGGTGGATTTGAGTGAAAATGAGACGGTACAGCTTTGTTTGTGTGTTTCCTTTTACCACATGTGAACAATAAGGAATAAATGAAGAAAAGTCAGAGGGCGCACAGTCTGTTATAGGACATGGATTCCAGATGGACTTTTGGACATTTAAAAAAAAACTTTATTAAAAACTGACAAGACAAAACTGACAAGACAAAAGGTTTGAAATTGTTTGAGGCCCAAACCCCAGAAACGAAAACCCAGATTTTCTCTCTTGGTTTAATCCAGATGATTTTCTCTTTGTTTAGTCCAGATTTTCTCTTGGTTTAGTCCAGATTTTCTCTTGGTTTAGTCCAGATTTTCTCCCTTGGTTTAGTCCAGATTTTCCCATTGGTTTAGTCCAGATTTTCTCTTGGTTTTGTCCAGATTTTCTCTTGGTTTAGTCCAGATTTTCCCATTGGTTTAGTCCAGATTTTCTCCTGGTTTAGTCCAGATTTTCTCTTGGTTTAGTCCAGATTTTCTCTTGGTTTAGTCCAGATTTTCTCTTGGTTTAGTCCAGATTTTCTCTCTTAATTTAGTCCAGATTTTCTCTCTTAATTTAGTCCAGATTTTCTCCCTTGGTTTAATCCAGATGATTATCTCTTCGTTTAGTCCAGATTTTTTTTCCAGGTTTAGTCCAGATTTTCTCTTCGTTTAGTCCAGATTTTTTTTCTTGGTTTAGTCCAGATTTTCTCTTTGTTTAATTCAGATTTTCTCTTGGTTTAGTTTAGATTTTCTCCTGGTTTAGTCTAAAAATATGGTAATTTGAATATCGAGTGTACTATTTATAGTAAAAAAACATTGACAAAAAGAGCCGATTAATAAGAAAAAATAAAAAGTTAATGTCGTAATCATTTAAATATGAGTTTAAGGTGATGTTTCTGCACTTTTGTGATTAATTTTACAGATATTTTACATTTGTCTGAGAATTAAACCTCAGCCAAAGACATGTTTGGTCTTTTGCGTTTATACGACATGCATTTTTGTTTAGAAATTCAAACCTGTTCAAACCTGGAATTTAGCACAACGTTCATCTCACGTTAAGAAATCTCACGTGACTCACGTAAATATAAATCTCTTGGTTTAGTCCAGATTTTATCATTGGTTTGGTCTAGATTTTCTCTTGATTTTCTCCAGATTTTCTCCTGGTTTAGTCCAGATTTTTGCTTGGTTTAATCCAGTACTTCTCTCTTGGTTAAATCCAGATTTTCTCTCTTGGTTTAGTCCAGATTTTCTCTCTTGGTTTAGTCCAGATTTTCTCCTGGTTTAGTCTAAAAATATGGTAATTTGAATATCGAGTGTACTATTTATAGTTAAAAAAACATTGACAAAAAGAGCCGATAAAAAAGAAAAGGTAATGTTGTAATCATTTAAATAAGAATTTTACAGATATTTCACATTTGTCTGAGAATTAAACCTCAACCAAAGACATGTTTGGTCTTTTGTTTTTATGCATTTTTGTTTAGAAATTCAAACCTTCATCTGGATTTTAACATAACGTCCATCTCATGTTAATAAACCTCCCTGTGACTCCCGTAAATATAACCGGACTCTTCTCCAGCGGCGTCTCGTTCCAAAAAGCTTGTGAAATCCACTGTTTATTTGCTGTTTCCGTTGGAGCCGCGGTGTTTGCCAGATCATTATCGGGACTTTCCTCTCGCTCGGGCCTCGGGCTGGGAGTGGGGACTCACTTCTCTTCTCTTCTCTTCTTTTCTGATCCTCGAAGTGAGCGCGTGGAGAGCGACAAACGGGAGAAGGTCGAGGGAAAAGGAGGGTTTGTCAGACGTGTTTTCAGCATCGTTTTCAAGATAAATGTAGAAAAGTAATAAAGCTGCAATTAACTACTGTCAAATGAATAAAATGTGGACAGGAAAAGCTGCAAAAAATAGTAAAGGAGACATTTTATGCTTTTTCAGGTGCTTAAATTTTCTTTTGGTTTAGTCTTGTTTTTGTCCAGATTTTCTCTTGTTTTATTTCAGATTTTCTCATTGGTTTAATCCAGATTTTTTCCCTATTTAGTCCAGATTTTCTCTCTTGGTTTAGTCCATATTTTCTCCTGGTTTAGTCCAGATTTTCTCATTGGTTTAGTCCAGATTTTCTCATTGGTTTAGTCCAGATTTTCTCTTGGTTTAGTCCAGATTTTCTCTTGTTTTTGTCCAGATTTTCTCCAGATGGTTCTGTTGTTGTAGGATTGTTTTCAAGCTAAATGTAGAAAAGCTGCAATTAAAACAACTGTCAGAATAAATAAAATGTGGACAGAAAAATCTGCAAAGCTTTTCCAGGATCTTAAATTTTCTCTTGGTTTAGTCCAGATTTTCCAGATTTAGACCAGGAATAAACCAGGTCTAAACCAGTTCTAAACCAGTTCTAAACCAGTTCTAAACCAGGACTAAATCAGGCTTAAATCAGGCTTAAAGCAGGTCTAAACCAGGCTCAAACCAGGTCTAAACCAGGACTAAACCAGGTCTAAACCAGGTCTAAACCAGGACTAAACCAGGTCTAAACCAGGTCCAAACCAGGACTAAACCAGGTCTAAACCAGGCTTAAACCAGGTCTAAACCAGGTCTAAATCAGGTCTAAACCAGGCTCAAACCCGGTCTAAACCAGGACTAAACCAAGACTAAACCAGGACTAAACCAGGTCTAAACCAGGACTAATACACGTCTAAACCAGGCTCAAACCCGGTCTAAACCAGGACTAAACCAGGTCTAAACCAGGTCTAAATCAGGTCTAAACCAGGCTCAAACCAGGTCTAAACCAGGACTAAACCAGGTCTAAACCAGGTCTAAACCAGGTCTAAACCAGTTCTAAATCAGGACTAAATCAGGTCTAAACCAGGACTAATACACGTCTAAACCAGGCTCAAACCAGGTCTAAACCAGAACTAAACCCGGTCTAAACCTGGCCCACAGTCCTCTCGGAGCACATTATCTGGTGCTCGTGTTGATTTATTGGCTCTGGCGCTCGTCTCGTTCACTCGGAGCTCTTTATATGATAATGCTCCGTCCGGCTCTTTTTAATGCGATAGACTCATAATGTGTCCATAAAAACACCAGAGCGAAGAAGACACTGCGTCAGACGCTTTTCACTTCGGCGAGAAATAAATATTAGTCAAAGATTGTCCGAGCATTTCCCTCTTTTATGCCGCATTCTCATTATTTCCCTAATCCATAACACACACACACCGATCTACAAGAATGGAAAATACGGCTTTTTTTTCACGTATCTGTATCGAACATTTTACATTTAAAACAGTGCTGTCAATTTTTTTTTTTTTTTGTAATTGTGTTTGTTTTAAATGTGTTTAGATTCTGAAGCAGTCGTGCACGGAGATCCTGAGCGTGGAGCCGTCCAGCGTTTGTGTCAATCGTAAGTCACAGTCACGCTCGCACATTTCTGTTTTTAAAGTCAACATGAAGCTTCTCTTTTTTCTAATTCTGACTTTGTTTGGTGGGAGGGCACCTGTGACAATTATTTACTACAGTTTTACATCTGTGACGTTGCAGTTTGTGAAGAAATTTTGTTCAAAAATACAGGAAGTAGTGCCGTGTGCTAAAATGGAATCCCTCTGTGATGTCATCAAAAAGCGATGCGCCGTTGAAAATACAGGCTGTGTCCGAGTGTCCCATAGAACTATAATAAAACCTGGAAGATGAATCCAAAATGGCGCCCTGTTCCTCCCTGTGGCCTGAGCTCATTGGTTCATGACCCCAAAAAAATGTCTTACTTCCGCGTTACTTCCTGATACGGAGGCGGCCATCTTTGCTTTAGGGCGCCACGTGACCACAATCCCCCATGATGCTTTGAGCGACGTGAACGCCACACAGCTGCACGTTTTTGTGTTAGCGTTAGCTTGTGTGATTGTAATTGTGTTCTTCATGTTAGACACACGTGAAGCGTCTGAAATGAAATAAAATACAACTTACAGGTGTCTCTAGTCGAGCCTTTTCCACGAGCTTCTGTTTGTATCGTCCGACGCTCGTTCATGTGACTCACACATGTTTGTGTGACGTCACTTCATATAAAAACGGTAATTTAGTGATTTTAGAAACGGTAGAAAAGAACATTTCCTTCTATTTTATTTAAATACAGATAATAATTCAGTCCTGTCTGCAATTATAATGTGACATTTTAGAAAAAGGCTGGTTCCAAGAGGCTGCAGTACCTCGCACGACCACTAATCAATCTGGGACACAGACAGAGGGGGCTTGTCTTATCCAGTTCATTTAATACATCCATGACTAAAACAGAATCCCTCTGTGATGTCATCAGAAAGCGACGCGCCATTGAAAATACAGGCTGTCTGAATGTCCACACTGGTCCTGCAGGGGGCGCTAAATAGTGGTCACGCCAGGTTTAGTGCTGTCCAAATGTCCAGCAGGTGAAAAAGTAGTGCACCCAAAATTTCCCACAATGCACCTTGAAAAGTAGTGTCCAGCGCTGGTCACTAGATGAGTTGAGTCGAGATCATGAACAAAACACTTTAAACAAACCGTTAGCAGCAGAGATGCTAGAGTTAGCCGCTAACCTTAGCTTGAGCTGTGAACAGATCACAAACCTCAGACAAAAAGTTGAATAATCCAGTCTGTTTGATGTTTGATGAATAAAACCTGTGATTATTATTATTATTTTATCTGAGCTGGTCAGATTTTGCTGGTCCTTTTTTACAGTCTGGTTGCTATGGTAACAGCTGTGGAATTACCTCTGTCATATTTGTGTCATGTTCAAACAGGAAGTGACATTATAAACATTACACAAACTGTTAAACTGGGATAAATGGACAAAATGTTAAATAAAATCTTAAATATGTTATGTTCACTACGTTTTAATGAAATGTGTCATCGAACCTGTCAGGTAGACGTTAAACCAGGCATGTCCAAACTCAGGCCCGGGGGCCAAATACGGCCCTCAGACCAATTTTTCTTGGCCCTTAGGCTTCCTGGTGAACTGGCCCACATTGTCCTGATAAATACTATTTACAGCACATTTCAGATTTTCTACAATTCCAACCTAAATAACTAACATTTTGGTGCCACACAGACCTGATATTAAGGCACTGAGACTGAATGTAGATGTGGTGGAGCTTAAAACATCAGATAAATGCAGCTTTTTTTAACATTTCACGATTGATTTGTGGCCCTCCGATTGGTCTATATTTCAATATGTGGCCTCGATGGAAAAAGTTTGGACAGCCCTGCGTTAAATGAAAAATAACACTTTCAGCTTCTCATAAAATAAAACTCTCTGTAAATAGATGCAGAGAAAGTGCTTTTACGATATATTTGTGCTGGAGTAACCCAGATTTTACTTAATTTCATGCAAAAAATTGACTTGTTAAAGTAAAAACCAGGTACAGCCCCTTTAAGTTTGTGTGTTGAGCTGCCGTTTGTGTCTTTCAGAGTCGTTCGACATCGTGTTGAGAGGAAACGGCTTCTCTCTCGGTCGAAGCGGCGAAGGAGCCGTCTGCAGCTTCATCCTCAACGAGCAAATCATCAGTGAGTTCGTCCTCCTCCTCTGTTCACACCAGAAAAAAAACAAAAAACAGAAAAACGTTTGCTCATTATTTGAAAAAAAATCAGATCACCAAATGGATCTGGATGGAAAGTGGGAAAATGTGTTTGCACATGAGCCCTGGCAAATAAATAATAAACAAACAAAAATAAATAAATAATGGAAAACAAAAAATGAAAAATGGACGACATAGCGTTTTAAAGGGTCGATGGGATTGTTAAAGTCCATATGTCAGGTTATTGAAATGCTCTAATTATGACTTATTTTGGTCCGAGGGCGGCTGTGGGAATTTTTTATTATAGTTTTACGTTTGTGGAGTTGCAGTTTGTGAAAAAAATTTGAAAAGTAAAAGTTTTAAACTACAGGAAGTAGTGCGGCGTTCTAAAACAGTATCCCCTTGTGATGTCATCAAAAAGCGACGTACCATTGAAAATACAGAGACAATTTACAATTTTTTTTTACATTTTAAACAGTCATTCAACAGAATAAAGTGTTATTAGGTATTATTTATTATTTGTCAAATCATAATTTAAATTCAAATCATAATATTGTGTGATGTGTATGGATTTTCGCCATTTTTTAAGTTTAAGACCAGTTGAAAAAATGTCAAAAGTCACATTTTATTTGTTGTTTTCAATATTTTTTTCTTTTTGTCTCCCATTTGTTGTTGCTTATTGAAGCTCTACTTGGACCCTTTTAAGATCCAACCATGAAAATGTGACTTCAATCCATTTTTCAACTGGTCTTAAACTTTTGATCGGGATTGTTTTACACTTTGTTTTACGATCTTTTAACTCTGTTCTAACAATGTCCCATCGTCAAAAACACACCTGGAGTTGCATTTAGTTTCATTCATGCTATTTTGATGAATGCTAGTTAGAAAATCCTCTCCCTCCGACCTGTACTTCCTTATTTTGATAAAAAAAAGAAGAGAAAAAACATAAAGACAACTTTCCTGACAAATGTTCTCTCTCTTTTTTATATTTGGCGACATGAAATGTGTTTGTATGTGTTTGTACTTCCTTATTTTGATAAAAAAAGAAAGAAGAGAAAACACAAAAAAAGGAAACTACTGGCCGTGTATTTTCACAAAAGACCTGCAGGGGGAGTTCTGTCGCTTAGCTCTGTGTTAAAGGACAAATATTATGCAAAATTGACCTTTTTTTTTTTAGCTTTTAACCTTGTTCTAACATTGTTCCATCATCAAAAACACACCTGGAGTTGCATTTAGCTTCATTCACGCTAATTTGATGAATACTAGTCAGAAAATCCTCTCCCTCTGACCGACAAAAACACATTCCTTCGGCGTGTGACGTTTTTCGATAACTGATGTCACTTCTCCGAGAATCTTCTGCTGTTTTATGTACTTAAAGCAGAACTAAGTAACATTTTACCTCAATAAACGTCTTTATAAGTCCGTGTGGTGGTTGCAAGCGTATTTTCGTCATCGCCCCCTGCTGTCTCTGCGCGGAAAACCAGCCTCAACATTTGCCGACGTCGACTTGAAGACAACTCTCCTGACAAGAGTTCACTCTCTTTTTTATATTTGGCGACATGAAATGTGTTTGTATGTGTTTGTACTTTGTTATTTTGATAAAAAAAGAAGAGAAAAAACATTAAAAAAACGAAACTACTGGGCGTGTATTTTCACAAAAGACCTGCAGGGGGAGTTCTGTCGCCTAGTTTTGCTTTAAAGGACAAATATTATGCAAAATTGACCTTTTTTTTTTAGCTTTTAAGCTTGTTCTAACATTGTTCCGTCATCAAAAACACACCTGGAGTTGCACTTAGCTTCGTTCATGCTAATTTGATGAATCCTGGTTAGAAAATCCTCTCCCTCCGACCGTCAAAAACACTTCAAATCCCTTCGACGTTTGACGTTTTTTGATAACTGACGTCCCTTTTCCGAGAATCTTCTGCATTTCTGAGCATTTCTGCCTCTAAACACGATCCCTACACCTGCGTCACATTCAGCGCAGCTAACGTTTGAAAGCGTTGCGTATATACAAGTGTAATACCCTCTGCAGCCAGTAGATGGAGCCACAGCAAAGTTACCCTCGCGTCTCCCAAGGCACCGATAAAGTTATATTGTTCTTTGTAAAAATGTTTTGAAGTAAAGAAGTGCGTATGACAGGTTTTTATCATTTTTTTATTTTTATTTTATATTAATTATACATTTACATCAATCGTGTGGCCGTTTGTGGAGAAAAATGGGAAAAAAACTGTAGAAATTTCCAGGAAGTGAACTCGATTGATGACCTCACACTGGGGGGAGACAAAGGTTACGCGTAATTTACAAAAATAAACGACTTCTTCGACCCGTTAAACATTAATTAAACAAAATAAAGGTGTTCACATGTATTTTTTATTTGTCAAATTTAAAAATCTGTTTTGCCCAGTGTACAGTGTGGTTGCTATTGTAATTTCCTAGCGTGACGTCATCATTTACAACCAGGAAATACACTTAAATACATTAAAAAATTGCTAGACCGGGATAACATTTGCAAAGTATTCCAGCAAACTTTGGAATATATTGATCTGAACTGCATTTTAGTCAAACGGTAAGAGGCCCTTTAAAGGACGACATCGTCACAAATCCTGTCCTTTAAAGTACGTATGACAGGTTTTTATGATTTTCTAATTTTGACTTTATTCAGTGTATTAATACCTGTTGTGAATATAAATTATAGTTTTATACCGATCAGGTCACTGTTTGTGGAAAAAAGTTGAAAAATATGTTGAAAATTACAGGAAGTAAACAAACTGATGACATCACACTGGGGAGACAAACTTTATACATGATTTACACAAAATAAACTACTTTTTTGACCATTTAAACATGAATTCAACTAAATAAATAAGTTCAAATATATTTTTATTTGTCAGGTAAAAGAACTGATGACATTAGATGAGTTTTAGCCCAGTTTACAGCGTGGTTGCTATGGTAACTTCCTAGTGTGACGTCATTATTTACAACCAGGAAGTGAAATAAAAACGTACAAAACTGCTAAACCGGGATAACATTTGTAAAGAATTTTAGCAAAACTTGAAATATATTTATCTTAACTGCATTTTAGGTAAATGAGCGGTCCAACCTGTCATGGGCCCTTTAAAGCGCTAATCCCGGACCATATGCCCGTACGTTGTCGTCACCAGACTCACTTGAGAGCCCCCCGCCGCCGTCTGAAGGCCGTGTGTCGCCGCGCGGCTTATTTTGGACGCGCAGTATGTTCGATCCGCTTCGCCTTCCCCAAACTTGGCACCGCTTTCCGATCCCGCCGCCTCCTCCTGCCAATAACGGCGCTTCAAGTTTTATTTTTGACATTTCGTCTCCGTTAAAATACCCACCCGAACATATTTACTTCCTTATTTTATTTTTTAGCGTCGGAGAAACTTGCTTTGATTTGCGCGGGGGAAGAAGCGGCCGCTAGCAGATGTCTGGTTGCTAGTCCTTCTCAGTTTGGGCGCTCTCACTCTCGCCCACTGGGGGCTATTTATTCCCCGGTCTTTGGGCTCTTTGCATGTGTGGAGTGAGGGACCTTTTTAGCAGCGGGGCACGGTATAATTGCGGACACGCGAGTCCCGTCAACACGCCGCCCATATGTGGAGCAGATGCCGGCCCTGGTGGCAGTTGGACGCGCCGCCAGAGCAGTTTTTGCACAGACATATATCAATAATGGGAATGAACTCTGAACCTGCGACGAGGCAAACTACGAGCTCGTCAGCACCAGTCCAAGCTGTCTCTAAAACGGGAATGTTTCATCTAATTCACTTTTAATACTCTGACGTTATTGTAGTAAAACGGTTGTATGTACATTTAAGAGCACTCCACTTTAACAACAACATATTACAACAGGCTCTGTGCACAGCAGCTCCTGGTTATCTGACTGTTAGCTCTCTTTAGCTCACTGTTAGCTCGCTGTTAGCTTTATTTTTTATCTATTTATTTATTTTCTATTTATTTATTTCATATAAGGACAGTGCGTATTAATGAGCTTCTGTAACAGTTACAGTGTAAATATGACAGATTATATTAAAGATGCTAGCTCTCTATTAGCTCGCTGTTAGCTTTATTTTTTATCTATTTATTTATTTTCTATTTATTTGTGTATTTATTGATTTTATATTGGGACAGTGCCTAACAGTTACAGTGTAAATATGCCAGATTATAGCAAAGATGCTAGCTCATCGTTAGCTTTATTTTTTATCTATTTATTTATTTAGCGCTCTGTTAGCTCACTGTTAGCTTTATTTTTTATCTATTTATTTATTTCAAATAGAAACAGTGCGTATTAATGAGCTTCTGTGACAGTTACAGGGTAAATATACCAGATTACAACAAAGATGCTAGCTCACTGTTAGCTCTCTGTTATCAACAATACTTTTCAACAATATTCTATGGTTTTTTTTTCGAAGTTGCGCTAAAATTTTATAAATACTGACAGATCAGACGGTGACCGTGAGCTGCAGGAGGATGTCACTGACGGCAGGTTAAAGACTTTACAAATGAGATGAAATATTGGGACAGTATTCATATTGGGACAGTGCGTAACAGTTACAGGGTAAAATATGCCAGATTATAGCAAAGATGCTAGCTCACTGTTAGCTCTCTTTTAGCTCACTGTTAGCTTTATTTTTTATCTATTTATTTATTTTCGATTTATTTATTTCATATAGGAACTGCGTATCAATGAGCTTCTGTAACAGTTACAGTGTAAATATGCCAGATTATAGCTAAAATGCTAGCTCACTGTTAGCTCACTGTTAGCTTTATTTTTTATCTATGTATTTATTTAGCGCTCTGTTAGCTCACTGTTAGCTTTATTTTTTATCTATGTATTTATTTAGCGCTCTGTTAGCTCACTTTTAGCTTTATTTATTATCTTTTTATTTATTTTATATAAGAACAGTGCGCATTAATGAGCTTCTGTAACAGTTACAGTGTAAATATGACAGACTATAGCAAAGATGCTCGGCAGTTCGAATCCCACTCCAGACATGGAGTAGTTGAGTGGTCTGATCCTCTGACCCGCCGGTTGGTGGTGCGATTTCAGCTCCTTCAGATGAATAATGCCGTTGTGTCCTTGGGCAGGACACTTAACCCACCTTGCCCCCAGTGTCTGCGTACACTGGTGTATGAATGTGTGAGTGGATGGGTGACTGGTTCCTTGATGTAAAGCGCTTTGAGTGCCTTAAAAAAGGTAGAAAAGCGCTATATAAATGTGACAATTTTTATTATTATCTTTTTTTTTTTTAACTTTTTATTTATTTATTTATTTCATATAGAAACAGCACGTATTAATGAGATTCTGTTACAGTTACAGGGTAAAATATGCCAGATTATAACAAAGATGCTAGCTCACTGTTAGCTCACTGTTAGCTTTATTTTTTAAATCTATTTATTTATTTTCTTTTTATTTATTTATTTAGTTTATATGGGGACCATGCGTATCAATGAGCTTCTGTAACAGTTACAGGGTAAATATACCAGATTACAACAAAGATGCTAGCTCACTGTTAGCTCTCTGTTATCAACAATACTTTTCAACAATATTCTATGTTTTTTTTTCGAAGTTGCGCTAAAATTTTATAAATACTGACAGATCAGACGGTGACCGTGAGCTGCAGGAGGATGTCACTGACGGCAGGTTAAAGACTTTACAAATGAGATGAAAACTTAAGCAGAAACTCTTCTGTGTTTTGGAAAGAAAACGTTCTGCCTCAATGCTAACGCTAATGCTAATGCTACTGGTAATTTTGAAGCACATTAAATAATATAAAAAACTTAGAAGTAATTTACAAATAAAAACATCTGAGTAGCCTTTAATAATTTTTTTTTTGGTTATTTATTTTATGTTATATGTTTTAATTAAAGTTAGCATTAGCTTTAAGACACAAACATTTCTCAAGTGTCTCTGGTGAAAAAGCTCACTATTCACTGTGTGTTCTGTCAGGATTCAGTGATTTTTGTGCGACCAAAAAAATAAATAAAAATTGAAGGTTAGGGTTAGCTAACAGCGAACTAATAGCGAGCTTGCCGGGCGCCATTGTGCAGAAAGCTAGAAATATCTGAATATTAATTACATTTTCTAGGTCTTAAGTACAATCCTTTATTAAGATGAAATGACATACATACAATTATATATCATGAGGGCAAAATAATGATTATGTTATAAATACAATACAAAAGACAATACTAAAATACACATACAGGCCTAAAATTTACATTCAGGACGGAACCTAAATATTATAAATTAGTCGTCAGTAAGGACGGGACAATAAACAATAATATCGTTTATCGTGATAAAAAGAGAAGACAATTATCGTTTGTGCTACATTTTGTCTAATAATCGTGATCATCGCCAACAAAGATAATCGCCATTTTGTCACCAGATTGGGCAGAAAAAAAGCAATTTACCCTTTATGTTCTCTTCTAGATCGTTTTTGTTTTCATTTATAATAAAGTACAAATATGTCAGAAGTTATTTAGAATGGGAAAGTAATGCACAGCAAAAAATGTAAATCTATCCAAGCTTAAAATGTCTTGAATTTATCATTTTTATCTGGATTTGAGAAGTTTTGACTCGATGAGATTTAATTGTTGATGTGATGCAGAATATTTCATGGTTTCAAGGTATTTCTGATGATCCTGTGATAATTTTGCTTAAAATAAGAAAATACATTTGTCAGTGGTCAGTAAAATGATCTTAACCCACTGACAGATAATTTGGATTGAAATAAGAAATAATGTGTTGAAACAAGTCACAAACTGTTTGAAACAAGTAAAATAATCTAGTTCCATCAAATAAATCATCTCCACTGATCTTAACGAGTCAAAACGTCTGAGATTAAGATTAATATCCTCAAATCAAGACGTTTAACTCATCTAGACGTTCATTATTTGCAGTGTGTCTTTATACGTCATTCAATTTCAATATCGTCCCTTGCCTAGTCATAAGTCTCTAGATTTTAGTTTAGCTTTATTTAATCATTGCTATTTTCCTTATGTTTAGAAAAATAAATGATGAAATAAATGTCTCTAAAACAATTCAAATAAATAGCGGTTTGCAAATGAACACAGCTAAACTACTCAATGCTAACACACACAAGTGCTCGAACCTGCAGCTCGGTCCTGGACTCCAGACGCTTCACTGAACGACGGGTCAAACGCAGAGGCCTAAAGTGGACTTTCTTCTTCTTCTTCCAGATCAGAAACCGAGCGTCGTGCGAAACGACTACCTGCTGTGTCCTGCTCCGAGCCTCAGCGAAGTGGGACAGTGAGTACTTTAACGTTTGTCTCATCCGCGAGGGAAAGTAACGAGGCGCAAAAGTAAAACACTGCTCTTAAAGTGCGTGTGACAGGTTTAACGATGTTCTAATTTTGATTTTATTTGGTGAATTAATACGTATTGTACATTAAAATAATTGTTTTACGCCAATCAAGTTGTAGTTTGTGGAAAAAAGTTGAAAAATCTGTTTAAAATTACAGGAAGTAAACAAACTGATGACATCACACTGGAGAGACTCACTCCATCCAAAGATTAAGCATAATTTACACAAAATGAACAACTTATTTTACCTTTAAAACATTATATGAACAAAATAAAGGTGTTCACGTGTATTTTGATTTGTCGGACAAAAAAATCTGTGACATTAGCCGAGTTTTAGCCCAGTGTTCAAAGTAATTTCCTAGTGTGATGTCATCATTTACAACCAGGAAGTGATATTTCAAACTTAAAAAAATAGATAAAACTGATAGAATTTATAATTATTTTTAGCAAAACTTTGAGTATATTTATCTTACCTGTATTTTAGGCACATGAGAAGTCCAACCTGTCATAGGCCCTTTAAGTAGAATCTTCTGGACTTTACTGAAGCACATTTTACACGGGACACTTACTGTACCAGGGCCGTCAGTGCAAAGTGGGCGGCCCGGGCACAAGAAGCCACACATGGGCCCCCTCTAATACAAATTAATAGGAAAAAGGTCCAATTCTGGGCCCTTTAGACACTGGGGCCCGGGATAATTTACCATTTTGTCCCCCTTGTCTACGCCCCTGCTTTTTACTTTCACTTCATTGTACTGCGTTTGAGAGCAGTATGTGTACTTTCTACTGCACTGAATTTTAACATGGGCCCCCTTTAATACAAATTAATCGGAAGACTGTCTAATTCTGGGCCCTAAACACAGGGGCCCAGGACACTTTACCCTTTTGTCCCAGTTGTCTACGCCAGTGTTTCCCAACCAGGGGTACGGGGACCCCAAGGGGTACGTGAGGAACTACCAGGGGGTACTCGGAATGGTTTCAAGCTTTAAATGGATATGAAATGTACTTTTATTTGACTGAAAACATGTAATTAGTAGTAAATTAAGTATCTTTTTGGAGTTTCTTGGACCATAAACACAATTAAAACACCAAATATAACTTAATAATTAACTGTATTTGACCAGTAAACCCATTAATTTGCCCAAAACTCAAGTTAAGGGGTACTCTGAGTGTGAGACAAAGCTTAGGGGGGACTACAGACAAAAAGGTTGGGAACCACTGGTCTACGCACCTGATTTTTACTGTGACTTCATTGTACTGCGTTTGAGAGCAGTATGTGTACTTTCTACTGCACTGAAGTGTTTTTCTTTATGGTTTTAGATTGTTTGAAATGGCCTTTGGGTAATTTTTTTGAACAGATTCTTGGTAACATTTTGCTTAAAGGATTTGAATTAAACGCCAGGCTTAGAACAAACTAAAATATATTAAAAAAACAACAAAAAATCATCAGTTCAGTGACTTCTTTTCACTGAACTCTAAAATTATTCTTTGTCAACAACATCTGACGCTTTAATAATTTGCACATTTTTACAGTTTTACAGATAATTCATTACTTGGGCTGTCACTAACGATTATTTTACTTAGCAGTTATTTTTTCGATGAGTCGACTTGTCAAACGATTATTTCTATTTTACATTTAAACTTTTAAAATACATTTTACATTAAAGGTTGACATAAAAATAATTAGATAAATATTAGTACTATTTTCTCCTTTAAACATAACGGCAGTTGATGTCGACTGAATTATTTCATCGCAGTTTTAGTAAGTGTCGTGTTTTTAATTAAAAACGTAACAAAAAGTAATTATAAACACTAAAATAAAAAGATGACATTTACGTCGACTAAAACTATGACTAAAAGGAGAGACAAAAAACAATTAAAACTAAAAATAAATAATGAAGAACAATCTGAGAGCTCCAAACCAGACAAACTCTACGTCCAAAAATCTATAAAAATATATTTTCTAGTCGACTAAAACTATCATTTTCATCGACTAAAACTAGATTAAAACTGAAAGGAATTGTTTGATTAAATCTTGACTAAAGCTAATAACCATTTTAGACAAAAGACTAAAACTAAATAAAAAATTCTCTCTTTCTTCTTTGTCAAAATTACCACAAGAGCAAATGTAACTGCTGTATCTGTTTGGAAAAATTAGATATTTTTCCCTTTTTTTTTTTTTTTTTCTAGACGTAATGCACCAACGTTCCCTGATCTTTGTCTGAAACGTCGATGTTTTTTTAAAATTCAGATAAAGTGCTTACGTTTTGGCACCGACTCAATCAAAAACGTGTGAAACTTTAACGAACGACTGCAATCTGTAAAGTCTGTCTTTATTTATAGACAAATGAAAATAGAAAGAATCTGTTTTTCTTTAAAAAAAAAAAAAAAAAAAAAAAAGGTACCATGTGACAAATCCCTCCTGGTTTTGCTGCAGATTTTAGTTTGAGTTTAATCTGAACGAACACGACACAAACAGACGATCTGAGTTTACTTTGAGCGAGAAGAAAACACTGAGGTTTAAACTGACAAAAATCTAAAAAAGATTTCATCTCTTGTGATGGTTTAGTCCTGGTTTAGTCCTGGTTTAGTCGTGGGTTAAACCGGGACTAAACCAGGACTAAACCAGGACTAGATCAGGACTAAACCAGGGCTAAAAAAGGTCTAAAACAGGACTAAACCAGGACTAGAACAGGACAAGATCAGGACTAAACCAGGTCTAAAAAAGGTCTAAACCAGGACTAAACCAGGACTAAATTAAGACTAAAGAAAGACTAGAACCGAACTAACCAGGACTAAAGAAGGCCTAAACCAGGACTAAACCAGGACTAAACCAGGACTAAACCAGGGATAAACCAGGACTAGATCAGAACTAGATCAGGACTAAACCAGGACTAAACCAGGTCTAAAAAAGGTCTAAACCAGGACTAAACCAGGACTAAATTAAGACTAAAGCAAGACTAAACCAGAACTAATCAAGACTAAAGAAGGCCTAAACCAGGTCTAAACCGGGACTAAACCAGGACCAAACCAGAGGTAAACCAGGACTAAATCAGGACTAAATCATGGCTAAACCAGGACTAGATCAGAACTAAACCAGGACTAAACCAGGACTAAAGAAGGCCCAAACCAGGACTAAACCAGAGCTATACCAGAGCTATACCAGGACTAAACCAGGACTAAACCAGGACTAAACCAGAACTAAACCAGGACTAAAGAAGGCCCAAACCAGGACTATACCAGAGCTATACCAGGACTAAACCAGGGCTAAACCAGAACTAAACCAGGACTAAACCAGGACTAAAGAAGGCCCAAACCAGGACTAAACCAGGACTAAACCAGGACTAAACCAGGACTAAACCAGGACTAAACCAGGACTAAACCAGGACTAAACCAGGACTAAACCAGGGCTAAACCAGAACTAAACCAGGACTAAACCAGGACTAAAGAAGGCCCAAACCAGGACTAAACCAGGACTAAACCAGGACTAAACCAGGGCTAAACCAGAACTAAACCAGGACTAAACCAGGACTAAAGAAGGCCCAAACCAGGACTAAACCAGGACTAAACCAGGACTAAACCAGGACTAAACCAGGACTAAACCAGGACTAAACCAGGACTAAACCAGGACTAAACCAGGACTAAACCAGGGCTAAACCAGGACTAAAGAAGGCCCAAACCAGGACTAAACCAGGACTAAACCAGGACTAAACCAGGGCTAAACCAGAACTAAACCAGGACTAAACCAGGACTAAAGAAGGCCCAAACCAGGACTAAACCAGGACTAAACCAGGACTAAACCAGGACTAAACCAGGACTAAACCAGGGCTAAACCAGAACTAAACCAGGACTAAACCAGGACTAAAGAAGGCCCAAACCAGGACTAAACCAGGACTAAACCAGGACTAAACCAGGACTAAACCAGGACTAAACCAGGACTAAACCAGGACTAAACCAGAACTAAACTAGGGCTATACCAGGACTAAACCAGGGCTAAACCAAAACTAAACCAGGACTAAAGAAGGCCCAAACCAGGACTAAACCAGGACTAAACCAGGACTAAACCAGAAGTAAAGCAGGACTAAACCAGGACTAAAGAAGGCCCAAACCAGGACTAAACCAGGGCTAAACCAGGTCAGAAATCCACCTCTCTTCGATCTGGAGCTTTGTAAATAAATCTAAAATATCTCTCTTCGTATCATATCATTCGTACATCCAGGTGCAAAACTAACCCACACTTATGTCTCAAACTCCTGCCACTTCACCTGCCAGTGTGAGTCTGGTGGTGCATGCTGGGAAAGAGTGAGCTCCAAAACACGGCTTCAAATATTTAAAAAAAACACATTTAATTTGAGTTTTTTTGGTAAGAATACTAACTGAAAAGACAGTATATAACGACTCGTAAAAACATCATAAAGACACGTCATAAATCATTATAAATTCAAAGTCGTGTTGACATCTCCGGCTCCTTTAATCCCAAAGCAAAACAGATGAAGGTTAAGGCTCTGGACGCACACAGCTCTGTCCTGCTCCAATCCAATCAAAAATGTATGAATTTAAACCCACCAAGAGATTTAACATGGACCGGCAGCTCACCTCCGGATAATCCTCGGGAAAACTGCGTGCGGCTGCAAAGTATATTGTACAAAATGAGGTTTGATTGGGTCGCACAGCCGTCGCTTTGTGTTTTTTTTGTCATGAAAGATGAAGATAAATCACAATTTTGATGATGGCAAATCGAAAAGGTGTCATTTATTTACTTTTATCTGCAAATGACACAGTTCTCCAGTGTCTCTTTGAGCTTTTATTGTGTGTAAAAGCCAAAATATGTACAAAATCTGATGCGAAAATGCAAAATGATCCGCATTTTTCTACATTGTTAAACCTTAAAGGGCCTATGACAGGTTGAAATACACATTTAACTAAAATGCAGTAAAGATACATATATTCAAATTTCTACTAAAATCTTTACAAATTTTACCCCAGTTTAGCTATTTTTTAGGTTTTTTATTTTACTTCCTGGTTGTAAAGTATGACATCACACTAGGAAATGACCATAGCAACCACACTGTACATTGACCAAAACTCATCTAATGTCACAGATTTTGTTCATTTGACAAATAAAAACACATGTGAACACCTTTATTTTATTGAATTAATGTTTAAAGGGTCAAAAAAGTAGTTTATTTTGTGTAAATTATGCATAACCTTTGTCTCACACTGTGATGTCATCAATTTGTTTACTTCCTGTAATTGTCAACAGATTTTTCAACTTTTCTCCACAAATAGTGACTTGATTGGTGTAAAACTATAATTTATATTTACAAGCGGTATTAATACACTGAAGAAAGTCAAAATTAGAAAATCATAAAAACCCGTCATACGCACTTTAAATACATAAAACACATAAATGCACCTGTTATTGATATGAAACAAAGCACTATCGTTGTCAGTTTTGCTTTCTTGAACCAAACTGAATGAGTGAGAATTTTGTCATAATACAAGTGGCCCAAAGATTTAAGATCAAATGTGTACTCTGTTTTCAAAAATCTTTTTCAAAATGATTGTTTTTCTTTCAGTTAAAATCTGTAGGTTGTAAAATGGCCCTTTAAAGAGGTGCAGTCGACAACAGAGAATCAGAATTGAACAGGAAGTCAATGGTCTGTTTAAAGGGCACATATTCTACAGTTATTTTTTTTTTCTTTTTTTTTTAGCTTTTAACCCTGTTCTAACAATGTTCTTCATCAAAAACACACCTGGAGTAGCATTCAGCTGCATTCACGCTGTTTTGAGGAATGTTTATTAGAAAATCCTCTCCCTCCGAGCGTCAAACACACTTCCTGCTGAACTTCCGTGATTTTCAGACGTATTTTCAGACTTCATACGTCATTTATCTGAGACTCTTCTGCTGTTTTTAGTCCTTAAATCATGGCTAAACATACATAGAGGCTTTAAAGTGCCTATGACAGGTTTTCATGATTTTCTAATTTTGTCTTTATTTGGTGTATTTATAGTTGTTGTGAATATAAATGATAGTTTCACAACAATCAAGTGGCCGTTTGTGAAGAAAAGTTTAAAAAATATCTGTAGAAAGTTACAGGAAGCAAACAAACTGATCACATCACACTGGGGAGACAAAGATTATGCATCATTTACACAAAAGAGACTACTTTTTTTTACACTTATTAATTAATTCAACCAAAAAAAGATTTCAAGTGTATTTTTATTTGGAAATTTAAAAAAAAATCTGTGACATTAGATGAATTTGGCCCAGTTTACATCGTGGTTGCTATGGTAATTTCCTAGCGTGATGTCATCATTTACAACCAGGAAGTAAAACAAAAAACCTCCAAAATTGCTAAAGCGGAAGAAAATTTGTATTTTAGCATAAAGTATTTTAGCAGAAATATGAAATATATTTATCTGAACTGCATTTTAGTGAAATGAGTCGTCCATCCTGTCATAGGCCCTTTAAGCTCTGAACTTGTTAAACTCCTTTCCTTCTCTGTGATTGGTCAGTCGCTCCCAGCGTTAGGTTTCCTAGACTTCCATTTGTCGCCGGTTCGCTCGGTTCTTTCCGCCGCTCTCTGATTGGTCGCTCCCGCCTGTGCGTTTTCCAGGGGCCCGGGCTAATTACCTCTGGACCGCCGTCCCATTAAACAGTGATGCGCTGCGGGCCCCGGCCACATCTGCGCCGTCCCTTTAAGAGGATGTGTGACAGCTGCGGCCTTTCTGCGCGCCGCACCTTTAAATTATTCACCGCGCCGACAATCCCCGCGTCCCGGCCACCTGCCGCCGACACGGGCCCCATCTGCCCCGGGCCGGCCACGTCCGTGTTCCCGCGCACACCCGAGGCCCCGCTCCCGACCCGCGGCCCGTCCTGGGCCGCTTGAGTGCTTCTCCTGACCTCAAAAACAAGTCGCCTCCACAACATATTTCCAAACACGCACCGGCGGCTGGAGGCGGGCGTCTCTGCGGGCCAAAACAAAGGAAGAGCGTGCTCCGTCCTGCGCCGTCAGGGATCGGAGGCTTCAGCGTGTGTCGCTTTAAAGAATAATGGGCCATAAACTGGTTCGTGCAAAACGGCTCACGTCGCACGAACTCAGGAAATGAATACTGTGTTCTTTTAAAAGGCAGTATTCACCTTATTCCGTCCACTTTTGCCGTTTCTTGCACTTTTGTTGTAAACGCACTTCCGTTTGATGAGAACTCCGTTAAAGCTAAAGAAGAACGAGGGAAAAGTCTGACGCTAAAATGTTACATAAAGTAGATTGATTTGTGTAAAATGTTTAATGAACACGAGCAACAACAAGTCACAACGCAACGATTTCCTGAGGCCTGAAGACGTCTTTTTAGTCGAGTAGACAAAACTGTGACAAAAATGCGATTAAGTGTGACAAAAACGTGGAAAAAAACAGAAGAGAAGAACAAAGAGACAAAAATGCAGCAATAAGTGACGAAAACGTAACTAAATGACTGACAAAAATGTGAGTAAAAGTGACAAAAACTTGACAAAAAAACGGAAGAAAGTGACAAATGCACGACAATAAGTGACAAAAACGTGACAAGAACGCAACTAAAAGTGAGAAAAAGTGACAAAAATGTGATTAAAAGTGACAAAAATGTGGAAAAAACGGAATAAAGTGACAAAAATGTGACTAAATGAGTGACAAAAATGTGGGAAAACGTGACAATAAGTGACAAACAGGTGACAGTAAGTGACAAAAACATGAAAAGTCTCGCCGCTAAAATGTTACATAAAGTAGATTGATTTGTGTAAAATGTTTAATGAACACGAGCAACAACAAGTCACAACACAACGATTTCCTGAAAACGTCTTTTTAGTCGAGTAGAACTTATTTTCTTTTGAGCTCGTCTGCTCCGTGTGAACTACAACGGAAACAAGACGGCGGCGCGTACGACAACTTCAGGAATAAAGTGAATAAACAGTTATTCTCCTCGTCCAGGTGAAGGTTTAGTAGAACTCGTGTAAAAGCATGTGCCGCACAGCACTGCCTCTGATATAAAAACCTGGAGCACTCGCCTCACAGCAAGAAGGTCCCTGTATCGCCGTCCTTTCTGTGTGTTTGCGTGTTTGTCCTCGTGTCTGGGGGTTTTCCGGTTAAATCCTCCGGCTACGGAAGGCCTGAGTTTAGCTGGAGATGGTCTGGGCGCCGTGTGCCCCAGCAGCACTGAAGGACGGCTCATTTTTTATTTTTTCTACCAAAAAAAAAAGACAGAGGGTCTCAGTTTCTCAGTGCTTTTACTTTTAATCTGTTATTGTGAATTTAATTTGCTGTGAAACTATAGTACTTTCTAATTATGGCGCTTTATCTTATGTTTTTTCTACAAATTGTTTTGTTGTTTATGTATTTTTAAACTTGTAATACTCCTGACCTGTGCTGCTGACCACTGTGCCAGGTCCCCCTTGAAAAAGACATCTCGATCTCACTGGGTGTTTTCCTGATCAAGGTAAAAAAAAATGCAGAGGACAAATTTCCTTACAGGGACAATAAAGTGTACCTTAACCTGTCGGAGTAAAACGTGAGCAGAGAATCCACTGACTCCAGTCTGGCTCATTTGTTTGGCTTGAGTGATAAATGCACTTCACTTTGTGGATCCTAATGGCTATTTTGGGGCTCCAGAAAAGTTTGGAAACCCCTGGTCTAACCTACTTGAGACAAATGCACGGATAAGTAAGTCTGGTTTAGACTCTATACCTTTGATTTTGATGTTTTTAGCTGATAAAAGGCTGTCGATGTTATTGATTTGACGCGGCTGTCAAAGTACAAGTCTGAGTCCATTATTAGCCCAGATTTCTAACTTTCTCTTTGTTTCTGGGGCCCAAAGATTAACTTTCTTTTAACAAACACAACCTGATTTAGCCATACATTCCTTTCAAAGAGCTGAAGAGTGTGTGGTGTTGTGTGTTTCTCTCTGCGTCCTGATTGTTCGGTGCTGTAGCTGCTCCTGTCGTGTGTTTCTCTCTGCCTCCTGATTGTTCGGTGTTGTATTCACTCTGCCTCCTGATCGTTCGGTGTTGTATTCACTCTGCGTCCTGATTGTTCGGTGTTGTATTCACTCTGCCTCCTGATCGTTCGGTGTTGTATTCACTCTGCCTCCTGATCGTTCGGTGTTGTATTCACTCTGCGTCCTGATCGTTCGGTGTTGTATTCACTCTGCGTCCTGATTGTTCGGTGTTGTATTCACTCTGCCTCCTGATCGTTCGGTGTTGTATTCACTCTGCCTCCTGATCGTTCGGTGTTGTATTCACTCTGCCTCCTGATTGCTCGGTGTTATCGGAGCGCCCGTCGTGTTGAGGAATGGCACAGTGTCCGCACTTGAACCTGACGCTGCAGGAGCCTCATCTGCTCCGACAGCTGCGACGCCAGGGCCTTAAACAGGAGACATCTGCTGCTCCTGCTCTGCTCCTCCATTAGCCCCCGTCCCCCTCGCTCCCCCCTCGTCCCTCTGGGGTGAGGGGTTTCCAGGGTGAGAGGTTAAGTGACTGTGCGCTTGTCTCACCTGGTGTTTTCACAATAACGCTGCATAAAATGACTGAAGGGAGCGGGACACCTGCAGACGGCTCAGAGCGGCTCTGGCTTCAGTAGAATCCACCTCTGTAGTATTTATCTGGGACATTTGTAATCGTGATCTGGAGTTTTGGAGCCGCGGCCGATGTTGAGGGGCTCTGGAAAGGCTGATTATGATTAATTGATCAACGTTTATTTAGCACGACCAACCACTTATGAGGTTTGTTTATATTAGAGCTGTCAAATGGTTAACAAAATGAATCTGATTAATCACACTTTGAAACTGTGATTAATCACGTTTAATCGCATCACATTTTTCAATTGTCATAGTTTACATGTCTGTTTTAAACAATTTTGCCTGTTTTCTTCTGAAAATTAAACCATTTTATAACATATATATATATATTTACAATTATTTGAATACATTATTTAGATCTGTCTAGAGTTAATTAAAATCTACACATTTCATATTGAATCTGTGGCACTTGTTTCAGGTAAATCTAGGTTTCATGACCAAACACAGGTTTAACAGATTAAGGGCCCTTCATGCACTCATAGAACTATACAGTAGTTCAAATCAAATCATTCATTTTCTACCGCTTATTCCCATTAGGGGTCGTGGGTGACTGGAGCCTGTCCCAGTGACTTTGGGCCTTACGCCTAGTGTACACTGAGTCCAGTCCGGTCGCGGTCCGGGACCCGTGCGGGTCTCTTGCAGACGCCTGTCACACCAGCTCCGGTTAACTGCGGTCCGTTTTTGACGAAAGCCACGTCGATTCACGTGGTTTCGCGCGAGCACTCGTCAAATGACATGAAAGCCGCACTAGACCGCTGCGGTGTCCGGGCAAAATAGACTTCTTGCGGATTCTTTCCGAGACCTCGCGGCTGCCGGACTCAGCCGCAGAGCTCCGAGGTCGGTGTGACAGGGCGCATTGATTCTAAGCACTTTCTAAGTCTTGCGGGACCCGCACGGAACCGGAACCGGAGCCGGACCGGAGTCGGTGTGCATAAGGTGTTAGGCGGGTACACCCTGGACAGTGGACACTCATCACAACAAACACAGAGACACGGACAAGGACAGACAACCATTCACTCTCACATTTATTTACTCTGGACAATTTACAGTTGTCAATTAACCTCCACAGTCATGTCTTTGGACGGTGGGAGGAGCCAGAGAACCAGGAGAGAACCCACGGTAACACGGGGAGGACATGCAGACTCCACCCAGAGAGAGCGTGTGATGTTGGGGTGGTCCGGGATTCGAAACCACGATGTTGGGGCGGTCTGGGATTCGAACCCACGATCTCCTTATTGAGAGGCAGAAGCTCTAGCCGCTCTGCCACCGTGCAGCCCAAAATCAAATCAAATCAATTTATTTTTATAATGCCCAAAATCACAACAACAGTTGCCTCGATGGGCCACAGGTAAAAGCAGTTCAGATAACTGTCCCAGAATGCCCCTGTCCTTTGACCCTCCTTCAGGAAAAACTACAAAAAACCCCACGGGAAAAAGTAGAAACCTCGGGGAGAACCACAGTGAAGGAGAGATCCTACTCCCACGGACGGACAGGCTGCAGATGAACTAGGACTGACATCCACTTGGACTGAACCAGAACCACTCAAGAGGGAGGTGGTCCAGGCAGACGAGGTGTGGCTAATCCAGGGCTGAGGGATTTTCCTCCAGGCGGGTGGAGCATAGATCCTCCAGTGAACCAGTTACACATAGGTAACTGACATTAAAGGAGACAGATGGAGCTGGTGTTGTTTTGGCGTCTCGTGTCTGTAATAGTTTGGTGACATGTTTGGTCCAGAGTTTTGTTTTTGTTACGGAGCACACGCAGTTCAACACGTGACTCCGCCGCGTGTTTGGTTTGTTCTGCTGCGCTCTTCGCCGCTCCATGTTCGTTAACATCAGCCCCTGAGATCTCTGCGCTCGTCAGCGTGAGGATTTATGGGTTATATGTGTAAATGAACCATGTGACCACAGCGCTTCCCCTGTACCTTCCTCCTGCGTGATCTAAGAGCGTGTCTCAAATCGACCCGTGTGATTAATCCACGTCAATTTGTGATTAATGCGTCAATTTTCTATGATTAATCACATGAGTGAACATTTGACAACCCTAGTTTATATGAATGTTATTGCTGCTCATTCACTCTTTTTTTACCCTGATTAAAAATACAAGAATTGCTAACTTGAATTACATTAAATTGAACGTCCCTTTCCAGACAAATGAACAGTGAAGTCACGTTCATTCCAGCAGTGACATGTAAATGAGGATGTTTAGTCGTTACTAGTTAAAGGGCCTATGACAGGTGTGACTACTCATGTAACTAAAATACAGTTCAGATAAATCTATTTAAAGTTTGGCAAAAAATAATTATACATTTTATAATTTTTAGCCATTTTTTTTTTGTTTTGTAATATCACTTCCTGGTTGTAAATGATGACATCACACTAGGAAATGAATCTGTTCACTGGGCTAAAACTCAGCTAATATCAGATTTTTTTGTCCGACAAATCAAAATATATGTGAACACCTTTATTTTATTGAATTAATGTTTTAAGAGTAAAATAAGTTGTTCATTTTGGGTAAATTATGCAAAACCTTTGGATAGAATGAGTCTCCCCAGTGTGATGTCATCAGTTTGTTTACTTCCTGTAATTTTAAACAGATTTTTCAACTTTTCTCCACAAACCATGACTTGATTGGTGTAAAACAATAATTTTGATGTACAATACGTATTAATTCACCAAATTAAATCAAAATTAGAAAATTGTTAAAACCTGTCATACGCCCTTTAAGTTAAAGTGCGTATGACAGGTTTTCGTGATTTTCTTATTTTGACTTCATTCTGTATATAGTGTTAGTCTATCTTAGTCTATTTTTCTTCTTAATTTTATGCATGCCTCTTTTATATATTTTTTATATTTTATCCTTTGCTTTATGTTGCACCTCACGCCGAAGCAAGTTCCTACGTTTGTGAATTTCACTGACAACGGCAATAAACCGCTTTCTGATTCTGATTCTGTATTAATACCTGTTGTAAATATAAATTATAGTTTTACACCAATCGAGTTGCTGTTTGTGGAGAAAAGTTTAAAAATCCGTCGAAAATTACAGGAAGTAAACAAACTGATGACATCACACTGGGGAGACAAAAGTTATGCATAATTTACACAAAAAACGTGTTTTTTTTAATCCTTTATACATTAATTCGACAAAAAAGGTGTTCACATGTGTTTTTTATTTGAAAGGTTAAAAGATCTGTGACATTAGATGAATTTGGGTGGTTGCTATGGTAATTTCCTAGCGTGATGTCATCATTTACAACCAGGAAGTGAAACAAAAAACCTAAAAAATTGCGAAACCAGGATAAAATTTGTGAAGTATTTTAGCAAAATTTGAAATATATTTATCTAAACTACATTTTAGTTAAATGGGTAGTTCAACCTGTCAGGGGCCCTTTAAAGTTGGTTTACCTTTAGCTCAGATGCAAAGATTTAAAATACAGCAGGCAGCAGTAGCATCGCTGTAGCATTTAACCCTCCTAGCTAATATTAGCGCTCTTGGTTAACTATACAGATTTGTGCAGTTGGACCACTTTCTTTTTCTCTTTTTTTTTGTAGAAAAATCTTAAATCTAATCATGTTCACAACCTATGACTTAAATTCTAACTTTACAGTAACCTATAAGTTATAAGTTCCCGTTTACAAAGCGTTATGTTGTCGCCCGATGCCTGCAGCTGCCATTACCTCCGCGTCACTCGCCCGCTCCCACATCCGCAGGTACCGAGCTAATGCTAACGCTAACGCTCGTCAATATTTAAAGATCGGCGTGTCCCGTGGCGGCTGCTAGCGCCCATCTGCTCGGCGCGCTCGGAGGATGTTTTATGGATTAGCACACAGACGGAGCTAACGTCTCGTCCACACCTGCTACTGTTGACTTAAAGACGCGCTCCGAGCCGGCGTTTGGAGATGTCCCGGAATATTGGAGCACATGTTTATGGATGTGATGTGTGCGCGTTCACCGAGGGTCGGGCCGGCCCACCAGAGCGGCGGCGCCGGGGGGTCAAGTGCAGGTGAACGGGTCGCCGCGGAGGGACGTGTGGGAAGTGGATGATGTCACATGGTTGTTTCACGTTTGAAACCAATCGTAGAAAAGAGCAATGATCAGTTTGGGGCCAATGCAGAGGTCCAGCCGATCCTCAGTAAAAGAAGTAAATCGTTAAAGTCGATAAATCGGTCGATGGTGACTTGATCGAACAAGATTTTTATTAGTCAACTAATTATTTTATTTGGATTCAACCAATTTACGTTGCAGAAACAGCAAAAATGAGACGATTTGGAGTGAGTTAGCTGAAGATTTTGGAGTAAATCTGTCTCTGACAAATAAATACACTGTTTACTAGTACATTTCTGTATAAATTGTATTTCAAGTATTCATGGAGGCCGTCCTGGCTCCATAAAGCCGAGCTGCCATTCACTTTCTGTTGGGACATTGGTGTCTTTACTCTGTAACGGCTTCTGTCAAACTCACATCTGGAACTAAAATGTCCGTCTGACACACTCCACATGATCCTGGGGTTTTTTTCTCGTTAAGTTGTTGAGAAATTATGTTATTATCAATAATAACTGACCAATCGCTCGTGTTAGCAACGAGTTTGATTGACAGCTAGCGCCGAATGTTGCCGCTGTCTCCTCCCACCGGGGGGCGGAGACCGTTAACAACCTCGCTCCTGATTACTCCATGTGGTTGCTACGATACACACTCGGATTTCCAAATATGGAGTCTGGCTCCTCTTTAGCCGCTACAACTGCTAGCTCCACTTAGCCGCTATAACTGCTAGCCGTGAATGGCTTCATTTGGCTGGACGCTCTGGCGTCACACTCCCACAGTCCACTGTTCTTCGGTCTATGGTTCTGCTTTAAGTCCATAAATCATTTTCTAGCCAGGATTCATCAAACTGGCGTGAATGAAGCTAAATGCAACTCCAGGTGTGTTTTTGATGATGGAACAATGTTAGAACTGGGTTAATAGCTTAAAAAAAGGTAAATTTTGCATAATAAGTGTCCTTTAAATGACTCTGAACAACTTTAACTGAACTGCTCCCCGTCTTTCTTCACTTGCAAAGTTTGTTTTTGAGGTTTACCAAAGTAGGCAGCAGACCTCCGCCCACGTTCTCCTTTTCTTTTGTCTAAAGTGCAGCCGCCCTGCCTCCTGTATCCAAACATCTTCTAAATGACTTATTTAAACGTCGGCGTGGAGTGATCTGCGCCCAATGCGACTGACAGGCCTCACATATGCTCGGCTGTCAATTATTCAGCCTCACTTTGCGGCGCGTATGGAAGTCAGTGCCACTCGCATCAGGGCGGGACGTTTGACGCGAGTTCAGAAAGAGTCATCGGAGGCAGACGGGCGCGGTGCCACACGAGGGGACGCCACACGGGCCAGTGTTAGTGTTTATTTAACAATTATTCAACATCAATGAGACCAAACGGTGTCCCCATTGTCTGACAGGTGACTATTCCCAGTGGCACACCCAGGAGTTTGGGAGCTCAAGGCAAAATTAAATAAAGGCCCCGCATCGTCAAGTGTGATTTTCTATCACTTTTCGGTCGTGTCTCTTGAATTGTTCGTGAAAGGAAGCTGTTTTTTGTTGTTTTTTACTGTTATTTTCAACTAATTCATGTGTGCAACAGCTACATGTTCTAAACAGCTTTAAACAGGGGTTTGGGGGTCATTCCCCAGGAAAAAAATGTAAGAAATCAGACCATATTTCCCGTTTGTTGGTGCATTTTGTAGGGCTTTAATCGTTGAAGTCGTTTAGTCGATTAATCGGTCGATATTTTCTCAGTCGACTTTATTTATTTTATTTAATTTGCATTTAACAAATTTATGTGGCAAAAATATCAAAAAAGAGAAGATTTGGAGTGAGTTAGTTGCAGATTTTGGATTAAATCAGTATCTCTGACAAATAAATAGACTGTTTATAGTACTTTTCTGTATAAATTGTTATTTTTGCATGAAATACTGTGCAGTTTGGGTCTTTTGAGTGCAGTTTTAGTCGATTCATCGGTCGATGGAGCAGGTCTTTGTCGACTACAGCCCTAGCATTTGACACATTTTCATCTGATTGAAAAACATGATATACATTTATAATTTTACAATGTTATGATTTATTTTTTACTACTAAGCTTTATTGGCAATATTTTGTTGGACTTTTTCTTATTTCAGTTTGAGACGATCTTTACAAAATCAAACTTTCTGACCGTTAATGTGACAAAAAACTTCACATTTCGGTCTATTTCTGCACTCTAGATTGAAGTAAAATGTCTTGATTTTGCTTTGGTTGACTCCGATTGGCCGCGCAAACAGATAGCTGCTTTTATGAAATGATTGTTGACGTTTTTTGACCCAGAAATAGCCAGCGTGAACATCGGGATTCCAAAAACAGTTCTTTCCAAACCCTCTTAACCAGAACCCTCGTCGTCTTCTCCGAACGACTCGCGTAACTTTCCCTCGATCGCGGAGGCGTGATGTGCTCGGACTGACAGGCCTCGCATATGCTCCGGCGTCAATTATTCAGGGCGCTCTTTTTCACCATCTCCTCGACGCACTTCAGACGCCATTATCGCCGTCTCCGTCCGGCCGGGCAGCTGCGGCACATCAGCCGAGCTCAGCGTCACGGCGGCCTCCAACTCTCGGCGGAAACTTTGAAACGACGCGATGCTCAACTGGTGTTTCCCGCTCGATCCCCGGACACGATTCGGCGGCGCATTAAGCTAACGTCTGTCACTCAAAGCGGGACGGCAGAGGCATCTAGAGTTATATTATTCATCGTCGCAGGCACTTTTCGAATGTTTCCAGGTCGTACGTTTTCCTTTGTTCCCGTTGTGTGGTTTGAAGTTTTGTGGGAGCTGTGTTTTTAGTGTTTGGAATACTGTGGATAAACTCAAGGATAAACCAGGATTAAACCAGGATTAAACCAGGTCTAAACCAGGATTAAACCAGGTCCAAACCAGATCTAAACCAGGATCGAATCAGGGCCGAACCAGGACCAAACCAGGACCAAACCAGGGCCAAGCCAGGTCTAAACCAGGAGTAAACAGGACTAAACCAGGTCAAAACCAGGTCAAAACCAGAACTATATCAGGGCTAAACCAGGACTAAACCACATCTAAACCAGAATCAAATCAGGGCCAAACCAGGACTAAACCAGGACTAAACCAGGACCAAACCAGGGCCAAACCAGGACCAAACCAGGACTAAACCAGGACCAAACCAGAGCCAAGCCAGTTCTAAACCAGGAGTAAACAGGACTAAACCAGGTCAAAACCAGGACTAAACCAGATCTAAACCAGGATCAAATCAGGGCCGAACCAGGACTAAACCAGGGCTAAACCAGGTCTAAAACAGGATCAAATCAGGACTAAACCAAGACCGAACCAGGACCAAACCAGGACCAAACCAGGACCGAACCAGGTGTAAACCAGGACTAAACCAGGACTGAACCAGGACTGAACCAGGGCCAAAATCCACATACATTATATGATATGACAAATAATAACACCTGATAACACTTTATTTTATTGAATGATGGTTTAAACCGTCTAAAGTTCTAAATCGGACTCGTCGACCAGATTCGCTGTGGGCTCATCTGAAACGCACCGAGTTAATCTCTCACGCACTCCCTTCTCTTTCTTTCTTTCTTTCTTTCTTTCTTGACTACATCGTTTAGCAGCTTCTAATCACGACGCTCTTGTAACGAGACGGAGAGAGGAGGCTGCGCGCTTGGCCTGCCGAGCGTGAAGTGTCCGCCGAGGCCTAACTTCATTAACAACCTGCCCTCTGCTATTACTGATGTAGCAGTGTCAGTGTCTAATTACAGCCGACCCCCTTTCCCTCCCATCGACCCCCGCAGCGTCACCCCTCCGCCGCCCGCGCCTCGTGTACGGGGCCCCGGGGGAGGTTCGGACCATGGATGTTTTAAAAGAACTGGATAAGGCACGCCCCCTCTGTCTGTGTCCCAGATTGATTAGTGGTCGTGTGAGGTACTGCAGCCTCTTGGAACCAGCCTTTTTCTAAAATGTCACATTATAATCACAGACAGGACTGAATTATTATCTGTATTTAAATAAAATAGAAGGAAATGTTCTTTTCTACCGTTTCTAAAATCACTGAAATTACCGTTTTTATATGAAGTGACGTCACACAAACATGTGTGAGTCACGTGAACGAGCGTCGGACGATACAAACAGAAGCTCGTGGAAAAGGCTCGACTAGAGACACCTGTAAGTTGTATTTTATTTCATTTCAGACGCTTCACGTGTGTCTAACATGAAGAACACAATTACAATCACACAAGCTAACGCTAACACAAAAACTTGCAGCTGCTGGTCGTTCACGTCGCTCAAAGCATCATGGGGGATTGTGGTCACATGGTGCCCTAAAGCAAAGATGGCCGCCTCCGTATCAGGAAGTAAATGTGGAAGTAACACATTTTTTGGGGTCATGAGCCAATGAGCTCAGGCCACAGGGAGGAACAGGGCACCATTTTGGATTCATCTTCCAGGTTTTATTATATTTCTATGGTTCGGACTCCTGAACCTCCCGAGTGGAGTGTCGTCGCCGTGTTAATCGTTCTCTGCGTTCACGAGCGGTAAAACGGGATGACGATCGGTGTAGTCCAATTTAAGACCAGACGCTACAGAAAACAATCTTTTTTTTGTCAGTTTGCGCTTTTATGTGGAAATCAACTCGTCCAATCTTTACCTAAAGGTGTAGCAATTTTTTTTTTTTCAATTTTTAGTTTTTTAGTCAGTTTTCTCTCTCAACACATCGGCTTTCATGTGGAAACAACAAACGTGTCCAATCTGCTCCTAAAGATGTTTTATTACTGCACTTAATCCACTTCATCCATAGATTTTTCATTCTTTCTTTCTTTCGTTCTTTCTCTCTTTCTCTCTTTCTCTCTTTCTTTCTTTCTTTTCTTTCTTTCGCTTCTTTCTTTCTTTTTTCTTTCTTTCGCTTCTTTCTTTCTCTCTTTCTCTCTCTTTCTTTCGCTTCTTTCTTTCTCTCTTTCTCTCTCTTTCCTTCTCTCTTTCTTTCTCTCTTTCTCTCTCTTTCCTTCTCTCTTTCTTTCTCTCTTTCTCTCCTTCTTTCTTCCTTTTCTTTCTTTCTTTCTCTCCTTTCTCTTTCTTTCTTTCTTTCTTTCTCTTTTTCTCTTTCTTTCTTTCTTTCTTTCTCTCTTTCTTTCTTTCTCTCTTTCTCTCTTTCTTTCTTTCTTTCGCGTCTTTCTTTCTTTCGCTTCTTTCTTTCTTTCTTTCTTTCGCTTCTTTCTTTCTCTCTTTCTTTCTTTCTTTCTCTCTTTCTCTCTTTCTCTCTTTCTTTCTTTCGCTTCTTTCTTTCTTTCTTTCGCTTCTTTCTTTCTTTCTTTCTTTCTTTCTTTCGCTTCTTTCTTTCTTTCTTTCCTTCTTTCTTTCTTCCTTCCTTCCTTCCTTCCTTTCTAACTGCAGCAGAAGTGTAACATTGACATCTTTAGTTTAGTTTAGTTTCTCTCGTTCACCTGCAGCGTCTCGTCTTAAATTCCACAAAGTCAACAGGTGCCGCTCAGACTCCGCTGCGTTTCTTGAGAGTGAAGTGTTCTCGGTGAAACCAAACGGCACAAGGTGTGAAAGGTGTGCGTTTGTTGCCGCGGTGAACAGAGGCCGGCCCTCGGAGACGCGTGGCCCCCGGCGCTGCCTCGGGGCCCGTCCCACAGACGCCCTGCCCCGTCCCTCCTCTGGCCCCGTCTCTGAACAGGCCACAGCTGCTCCTTCAAGGGACTCAAAGGCTCAGCGGCAAAACAAGGATAAACAAGGAAAAAAGAGTGAATAAATCATGAACAAACATTTATATAAAATACACTCTAAGACAGAGGTTCCCAAACTTTTCTGGCCAGGACCCCTAAGATAGCCATGCAACCAACTCGGGACCTCCAAAGCGAAATGAAAAATAATTCTAAGTGTCAAATCAGGTTTAATGTTGGTTATTTGAATAGTTTATTGTCTTATTAGACCCTATTTCACTAAATGATACTGTATTTATTTAGAAAAATAGAGCAAATACAGTCTCATATATCTTCAAATTATATCTTGAAATCATCTCGCGACCCCCCAGATCACCCCTCGCGACCCCCCGGGGGGTCCCGACCCCTACTTTGGGAACCACTGTCCTAATACATGATAAAACTAAATCGGTCATGAAACATTAAAGCTAAAATAACATCAAATGTAATAAAGGATAATAAGGAAAAGGTTAATTTGCTTTGACTTTCTTCTAATTCTTCTTCTTTTCCCTTCATCTTCTTTCTTTCTTTCTTTCTTTCTTTCTTTCGCTTCTTTCTTTCCCTTCTCTCTTTCTTTCCCTTCTCTCTTTCTTTCTTTAGCTCTTTCTTTCTTTCTTTCTTTCTTTCGCTTTTTTCTTTCTTTCTTTCTTTCTTTCTTTCTTTCTTCTTCTTCTGCTTCTTTTCTTTTTCTTCTAATTGGCTTTGCCGGGTCCTGTATTGAACCCGTCGCGGTGTGGTTTTGCGGTTGTCCTTCATTAAACAACTTCTTCTTTCTTCTTCTAACTTCTTCTTTTTTCTGTCTGTTCCTCTTATTCCTTCTTATAACTTCTTCTTTCCTTCTTCTTCCCTTATTCTTCTTTTTTCCTTTTTCTTCTTCTGCTTCTTTTTTTCTTCTTTTGTGGTTTTGGGGCGGTCCTGTATTGAATCCGTCGCTCTGTGGTTCTGAGTTGGTCCTGTCACTCTGTGGTTCTGGGATGGTCCTGTCACTCTGTGGTTCTGGGATGGTCCTGTCACTCTCTGGTTCTGGGTTGGTCCTGTCGCTCTCTGGTTCTGGGTTGGTCCTGTCACTCTCTGGTTCTGGGTTGGTCCTGTCACTCTCTGGTTCTGGGTTGGTCCTGTCGCTCTCTGGTTCTGGGTTGGTCCTGTCACTCTCTGGTTCTGGGTTGGTCCTGTCACTCTCTGGTTCTGGGTCGGTCCTGTCGCTCTGTGCTTTGGGGGCGGCCCTGTATTGAACCTGTCGCTCTGTGCTTTGGGGGCGGTCCTCTCGCTCTCTGGTTCTGGGGCGGTCCTGTCGCTCTCTGGTTCTGGGTCGGTCCTGTCCCTCTGTGGTCCGGGGGCGGTCCTGTCGCTCTGTGTTTTGGGGGCGGTCCTGTCGCTCTCTGGTTCTGGGTCGGTCCTGTCACTCTCTGGTTCTGGGTTGGTCCTGTCGCTCTCTGGTTCTGGGTTGGTCCTGTCACTCTCTGGTTCTGGGTTGGTCCTGTCACTCTCTGGTTCTGGGTTGGTCCTGTCGCTCTGTGCTTTGGGGGCGGTCCTGTCGCTCTGTGCTTTGGGGGCGGTCCTGTCGCTCTGTGCTTTGGGGATGGTCCTGTCGCTCTCTGGTCACTCTGTGCTTTGTCCTCTCGCTCTCTGGTTCTGGGTTGGTCCTGTCGCTCTCTGGTTCTGGGTCGGTCCTGTCACTCTCTGGTTCTGGGTCGGTCCTCCCGCTCTGTGCTTTGGGGGCGGTCCTCCCACTCTGTGCTTTGGGGGCGGTCCTCCCGCTCTGTGCTTTGGGGGCGGTCCTCCCACTCTGTGCTTTGGGGGCGGTCCTCCCACTCTGTGCTTTGGGGGCGGTTCTCCCACTCTGTGCTTTGGGGGCGGTCCTCCCGCTCTGTGCTTTGGGGGCGGTCCTCTCCCTCTGTGCTTATGGGGGGGTCCTGTCGCTCTGTGCTTTGGGGGCGGTCCTCCCGCTCTGTGCTTTGGGGGCGGTCCTCCCACTCTGTGCTTCGGGGGCGGTCCTCCCACTCTGTGCTTTGGGGGCGGTCCTCCCGCTCTGTGCTTTGGGGGCGGTCCTCCCGCTCTGTGCTTTGGGGGCGGTCCTCCCACTCTGTGCTTTGGGGGCGGTCCTCCCGCTCTGTGCTTTGGGGGCGGTCCTCCCACTCTGTGCTTTGGGGGCGGTCCTGTCGCTCTGTGCTTTGGGGGCGGTCCTCCCGCTCTGTGCTTCGGGGGCGGTCCTGTCGCTCTGTGCTTTGGGGGCGGTCCTCCCGCTCTGTGCTTTGGGGGTGGTCCTGTCGCTCTGTGGTTCTGGGGCGGTCCTGTCGCTCTCTGGTTCTGGGTCGGTCCTGTCACTCTCTGGTTCTGGGTCGGTCCTCCCGCTCTGTGCTTTGGGGGCGGTCCTCCCACTCTGTGCTTTGGGGGCGGTCCTCCCGCTCTGTGCTTTGGGGGCGGTCCTCTCGCTCTCTGGTTCTGGGTTGGTCCTGTCGCTCTGTGCTTTGGGGGCGGTCCTGTCGCTCTGTGCTTTGGGGGCGGTCCTCCCGCTCTGTGCTTTGGGGGCGGTCCTGTCGCTCTGTGGTCCGGGGGCGGTCCTCCCGCTCTGTGCTTCGGGGGCGGTCCTGTCACTCTGTGGTCCGGGGGCGGTCCTTGGTTAACCCCTTCCTGGCCCGGCCCGCTCTCGTCCTCGTCCCGTCTGCTGCTCGCGCTCGTCCGGCGGTAATTGCCTCAGAAGTGCTGGACATATGGAGATTGCGGTGCCGTTCATCATTAGAGTTTTAATTGTCGCTCGTTGGGCCCCTGTCAGACCACACTCTTCTTCTCTCAAACACTCGACGGTAATTAACGCCGAGGAGGAGCTCGTTTGATTACAGGAATGATCGCTCGCTATCCCCCAACTCTTATCGACCGCTTTTGTGTTCAATGTAGGATTATGTCAGAATTATTATATCTGTTTATTTTACGCGTTTTGTTTTAGATTTTAAAAGTATTTAAAGGTAAAAGGTACAGTTTAAAGGTGCTGTACCTAATTTTGGGCTGGGAGATTAATCGAATTTGTGGTTCATCTCAATTTGTTTGGAAAAAAATCGATTTTATTTCCCTCATTTTTTCCTTGATTTGCTTTTAGCTTTTATACTTTGTTTAGGTCTTTTCTATTTATAGTCTACAACCAAAATTAAGATTTCAAATAAAAGGAATTATTTACTTTTTGCTTTAAATAGCTGCAAATATTAGAGGAGAACGTTAAGGTTTTTTAAGAGGCTCAAGACCCACCTTTTTAGCTTAACTTTTGATTAATGTTTATTATTTATATTGGTATTTAATATAATTTATTATTTTACTTATTACTGAGGCTAGTTTTATGTTTTGATATTCAACCTTAGGTCTTTAGTTGTAGTTTAGTGTGTTTTAATGTGTTGATGGGGGACAGAGTGTGGGTGGGTTCTGGGGATTGTTTTTTATGTTATTGTAAAGACACTATTACAATTACAATTTCTGTATGAAAATCGTTTTATAAATAAAGTTTGATTTGATTATTTTATTACTTTTATCTCTGGGCTGTCTCTCTCTGTCCTTTAATACATTCCCGTACTAAAAAACAAATGAAATAAAAAAACCTTCCATCAGAAAGGTTAGTGCAGCGTTAAAGGCGAGCGGGAAACAGGAAGTGCACCGTTAGCATGCTGTCGTTAGCTTCACCGTCACTGCAAAACACCCTCATCATGCTGAATATTTAGGAATTGTTCCATTGATCATTGTTTGTTGTTCTATTCATCAGTAGAACAATAGATCTAAGACAATAATAGACCTTATCCACAGGTGAAACTGGGCAGGGCCAACTATTAAACTAACAAAGGCAGGCCAATTATCGAGTTTCAGGTGACAAACAGATTTTCCAAACAAAGACAGGCGTTCAGTGACTCCTCCCTGGGGGCAGGACTCTCATGACTCAGAGTAGCATATAAGCCTGAGTTCCTCAGATTGACAATGACTTTTGGATAAAAGTCGAAACGTCTCGATCTTCAAACAGCGTCCGGATGACAACCCCTGAAACCCTTTCTACGATGAACCACACCTGGACGAATGAGGGTTTACATCGACGAATAAGTAAAAGTAGAAGAAACTTTGTAAACAAAACAATAACTGTACAGGCCTTTGCTTTATCTAAAACTTAAGCTTAAACACTGCACAATAAGCCTTTGGTGTTACACTCTTAAATATTGTTATTATAATGTTTCATACATTTGTGAAGCTTAAATATTCTTCATCAGTTTGAAATATTAGTATTTTGACAACACTGCTTTAAAAAACTAGAAGAATAAAACTAGCATGCTAATGGAGCACTTCCAAAATAAAACGCTCTATAAACAGATAAAGAGAAAGAGCTGTGCCTCATTTTCACCTTAACAGATGCTTTTACTGTATATTTGTGCTGGAGCGACACAGATTTTACTTTATTACAAAAAAATCTGGAACTCATTCTGTTTTTTCTGTTTCACAACGGTAAAAATCAGGTACAGCCCCTTTAAAGCTGCTTAAAACATGAACATGAATTTGAATAGTCCGCCATGAATTTGTGAACCTGTCCATCCATGACGCACGGAAAAAATGGAGAAAAAAAAAGAACTTTCCTTAGAACAATTCAAGAGGCATGACAGAAAGTACTTTGTGGGTTTCTTTTTGTCATTTTCCTGAAGCTTTGTGAGTGATTGACTGAAGGCCGGAGTCTGTATTTCTACATTTTCCTTGTGTTTCTTTCAGGACGATGGATGTTCTGATCAGCCTGAACAACGGGAAGTCCTTTGTCTCCAGCGCCTACACCATCACTGCCTCCACCTGTGTGAGTGTTTCTCCTTTATAAAACATTCAAAAACTCCTCTGACAGATGTACTTAAGTATGACAGGTTTTTATTATTTCCTCATTTTGTCTTTATTCAGTGCATTAATACTTGTTGTAAATATAAATTATAGTTTTACACCAATCAGGTCACTGTTTGTGGAGAAAAGTTGAAAAATCTGTTGAAAATTACAGGAAGTAAACAAACTGATGACATCACACTGGGGAGACAAAGGTTATGCATAATTTGCACAAAAGAAACTACTTTTTGACCCTTTTTAAACATTCATTCAACAAAATAAATGTAATAATTATTCTCTTTGTCAAATGAAAAAATCTGCGACATTGGAGGAGTTTTGGCCCAGTTTACAGTGTGTTTGCTATGGTAATTTCCTAGTGTGATGTCATCATTTACAACCAGGAAGTAAAATTAAAAACCTATAAAAATTGCTAAAATGGGGTAAAATTTGAAAAGATTTTAGCAGAATTTTAAATATATTGATCTTCACCGCATTTTAGTTAAAGGAGTCCAACCTGTCAGAGACCCTTTAAAGTGCATCTGACCACTCATTGAACTAAAACACAGTTACCATACCATACCAACTTTATTTATTTATATTTATTTATTTATTTAGTTAAGATATATATATTTCAAATTCTGCTGAAATCTTTACAAATTTTACCCCAGTTTAGCTACTTTTTTAGATTTTTAATGTCACTTCCTGGTTGTAAATGATGACATCACACTGGGAAATGACCAAGAAACATCCTGTACAGTGAACCAAAACTCATCTAATGTCACAGATTGTTTTATTTGATACACGTGAACGCCTTTATTTTGTTGAATCAGTGTTTAAAGGGTCAAAAAAGTAGTTTATTTTGTGTAAATTATGAATAACCTTTGTCTCCCCAGTGTGATGTCATCAGTTTGTTTACTTCCTGTTATTTTCAACAGATTTTCAGCTTTTCTCCACAAACAGTGACCTGATTGAAACTATCACCTGTTTTCCTCCTGTTGTTCACATGTTGTTCCCCCTGTTTTTTTTCCCATGTTTTCTCCCTATTTTTCACCTTTTGTTTGCCTGTTGTTATCCTGTTGCTCACTTGTTTTCCTCCTGTTGTTCCCCTTTTGTTAACCTGTTGTTCCTCTGTTGCTCACCTGTTTCCCCCCTATTGTCCCGCTATTATTCATCTGTTTTCCTCCTGTTGTTCCCCTGTTGTTCCCCTGTTGTTCCTCTGTTCCTCCGTTGCTGACCTGTTTCCCCCTATTGTCCTCCTATTATTCCCCTGTTGTTCCCCTGTTTTCTTCCTGTTGTTGCCCTTCTGTTCACCTTCTCCCATTGCTCGCCTGTTTTTCTGCTGTTATTCCCCTGTTTTCCTCCTGGTGTTCTTCTCTTGTTCTCTTGCTTTTCCCCCTATTGTTCACCTGTTGCGCACCTGTTTTACCCTATTGTTCACCTGCTGTTCTCCTGTTGCTTGCCTGTTTTTCCCCTATTGTTCACCCGTTGCTCACCTGTTTCCCCCCCATTATTCACCTGTCGTTCCCCTGTTTTCCTCCTGTTGTTCCTCTCTTGTTCTCTTGCTTTTCCCCCTATTGTTCACCTGTTGCGCACCTGTTTTTTCCCATATTATTCATCTGCTCTTCTCCTGTTGGTCACCTGTTTAGTCCTATTTATTCACCTGTTGTTCCCCTGTTGCTGACCTGTTTTCCCTATTGTTCAACGGTTGATCACCTGTTTTCTCCTATTGTTCACATATTGTTCCTCTGTTGCTCACCCGCTTTTCCCCTATTATTCACCTGTTGCTTCCCTTTTGTTAACCTGTTGTTCCTTTCTTGCTCCCCTCTTGCTCACCTGTTTTCCCCTTATTGTTCACCTGTTGCTCACCTGTTTTCCCCTATTGTTCACCTCCTCTTCTCCTGTTTCTCCCCCGCTTTTCCCCTATTATCCACCTGTTGCTCCCCTTTTTTTAACCCGTTGCTCCTCTCTCGTTCCCCTGTCCCTCGCCTGTCGTTCATGTATTGTTCACGGGCTGTTCTTCTGTTGTGCAGTCCGACGGCCTGGCTGTGGGGATAGTGTTCCTGGTCCTGTTCATCCTCCTGGCCCTGGCCCTCATGTGGTGGCTCTGGCCCCTGTGCTGCACCGTGGTGAGTCCAGACACAACCACACGCTCACATTTAAATGAACGTTATTTGAGGAACTTTATGAAGAAATTATCACTAGTTTCTAATTTAAACAAATGTAAACGCCAAAGAAAACTTGTATTAACTGCACAAATTATCAGTTTAAGGTGATTTTTGCTTCCAGTTCTTAGATCATCTGCGCTGGGTGACGTTAATTAACCAAAAAAACTAATGTACTTTAAACGCTGAACAGAGGAACAGCAGGTGAACAATAGGGGAAAAACAGGCATGCAACAGGAGAAGAGCCGGTGAACAATAGGGGGAAACAGGTTAGCAAGAGGGGAACAATACGGGAAAAACAGGCAAGCAACAGGAGACGAGCGGGTGAGCAACAGTTGAACAATAGGGGAAAAACAGGTGAGCAGCAGGTGAGCAATAGGGGAAAACAGGCGAGCAACAGGAGAAGAGAAGGTGAACAAAATGAGAAAAACAGGGGAACAAAAGGTGAATAATAGGGGGACAACAGGGGGAAAACAGGTAAGCAACAGAGGAACAACAGGTTAACAAAAGGGGAGTAACAGGTGAATAATAGGGAAAAACGAGTGAGAAACAGGTGAACAATAAGGGGAAAACAGGTGAGCAAGAGGGGAACAAGAGGTTAACAAAAGGGGAGCAACAGGTGAATAATAGGGAAAAACAGGTGAGAAACAGGTGAACAATAAGGGGAAAAGGGGTGAGCAAGAGGGGAACAACAGGTTAACAAAAGGGGAGTAACAGGTGAACAATAGGGAAAAAACAGGTGAGCAACAGGCGAACAATAAGGGGGAAACGGGTGAGCAAGAGGGGAGCAAGAAAGGAACAACAGGTTAACAAAAGGGGAGTAACAGGTGAATAATAGGGGAAAAACAGGTGAGAAACAGGCGAGCAACAGGAGAAGAGAAGGTGAACAAAAGGAGAACAAAAGGAGAAAAACAGGGGAATAACAGGTGAATAATAGGGGAAAATCGGGTGAGCAACAGGAGAAGAGCAGGTGAACAATAGGGAAAAAACGGTGAACAATAAGGGGAAAACAGGTGAGCAAGAGGGGAACAAGAAAGGAACAACAGGTTAACAAAAGGAGAACAACAGGTGAATAATAGGGGAAAATCGGGTGAGCGACAGGAGAAGAGAAGGTGAACAATAGGGAAAAACAGGTGAGAAACAGGTGAGCCACACGAGTGCCTGTGTTGCTTTTCCAGAATACGCCCCTGTCGAGCGGTGGCGTCACCTGGCGGCGGCGGCGGCTCGACAGGGGCGCGGGGGAAGCATATTCTGGAAAACCAACACAGGCGCTGGTGGGTAAGCCGCCCGCAGCACGTCTGGCCCGGCCCGGGATTTTAGCTCGGCGTCCAGGGACTCGGCGCCGCACCCGGCCATGTGTGGGGATGTTAATATTTAAACCCGCAGTCTGCCAAAGCCATCCCGCTCTTTTTGTTTTTTTTCCTCCCACAATCCCTCACTCTCTGCACAAACATGGATTGGAGCCAGCGCCGGGGTCAGACAAGCTGTGGAGCTCTTTGTTTCTGAGCCGCGATTACGGTTCGGGAAATGTGCGGAACGGAGATGAAATGAGGCTGGTTTGAAAACAAAAGGTGGCGGAGTTTAGTTTAAACAAAGTTGCGAGTGGGTTTAGTTCTGCCGCGCATAAGGCCAGCATTTTCAAGGATATTGTGGCTTTTTTTGGTTTGTTTTTTGCACGATCGAGCTGCTTTAGAGGCTTAAGTGTGGCCCGGGCAATTACTTGAATTTCAGTTGAGATCGATCGTGTGTAAGAGTCAATCGAGAGGCCGACTATAAATGAATTCTCGTTGTTTGAGACAGATTTTGGACATTGGAGGAAGAATTAATTAGATGTTTTGTGTTGAATGATTTAAAGTCTGTCACGAAATCAACGTCATTTTTATTTTGTTTTTGAAAAGAAAAAGAAAAAAACAATCATAAGGCCAGGTTTAGTCCTGGTGTAGTCCTGGTTTAGACCCGGTTTTGTCCTGATTCAGTCTGGGTTAAACCTAGTTTGGACTTGGTTCAGTCCTGGTTTAGTCCTGGTTTAGTCCTGGTTAACCCCAGTTACCTATTTTAGTCCCATTTTATAGAGCCAGTTTAGGTCTAATTTAGTCCTGGTTTTGGCACGGTTTAGTCCTGGTATCGACCAGGTTTAGTCCTGTTTTTAATCCTGGTTTAGTCCTGGTTCAGTCCTGGTTTAGACCTATTTTAGTCCTATTTTATAGAGCCAGTTTAGTTCTAATTTAGTCCTACTTTAGACACGGTTTAGACCTGGTATTGACCTGGTTTAGTCCTGTTTTTGGTCCTGGTTTAGTCCTGGTTTAGACCTGGTTTAGACCTGGTTTAGACCTTGTTCAGACCTGGTTTAGACCTTGTTCAGACCTTGTTCAGACCTAGTTTAGACCTTGTTCAGACCTGGTTTAGACCTGGTTCAGACCTGGTTCAGACCTGGTTCAGACATTGTTCAAACCTGGTTCAGACCTGGTTCAGACCTGGTTCAGACCTGGTTCAGACCTGGTTCAGACCTTGTTCAAACCTGGTTCAGACCTGGTTCAGACCTGGTTCAGACCTTGTTCAGACCTGGTTCAGACCTTGATCAGACCTGGTTCAGACCTGGTTTAGTCCTGGTTCAGACATTGTTCAAACCTGGTTCAGACCTGGTTCAGACCTGGTTCAGACCTGGTTCAGACCTGGTTCAGACCTGGTTTAGTCCTGGTTCAGACTTGGTTTAGACCTTGTTGAGACCTTGATCAGACCTGGTTCAGACCTGGTTTAGTCCTGGTTCAGACCTGGTTTAGACCTTGTTCAGACCTTGTTCAGACCTGGTTTAGACCTGGTTCAGACCTGGTTCAGACCTGGTTTAGTCCTGGTTCAGACTTGGTTCAGACTTGGTTTAGTCCTTTTTGAGACCTTGATCAGACCTGGTTTAGACCTGGTTTAGACCTAGTTTAGACCTTGATTAGACCTGGTTTAGACCTGGTTCAGACCTGGTTCAGACCTTGTTCAGACCTGGTTTAGACCTTGTTCAGACCTGGTTTAGTCCTGGTTTAGACCTTGTTCAGACCTGGTTCAGACCTGGTTCAGACCTGGTTCAGACCTGGTTCAAACCTGGTTCAGACCTGGTTCAGACCTGGTTCAGACCTAGTTTAGTCCTGGTTCAGACTTGGTTCAGACTTGGTTTAGACCTTGTTGAGACCTTGATCAGACCTGGTTCAGACCTGGTTTAGACCTGGTTCAGACCTAGTTTAGACCTTGATTAGACCCGGTTTAGACCTTGTTCAGACCTGGTTTAGACCTTGTTCAGACCTAGTTTAGACCTTGATCAGACCTTGTTCAGACCTGGTTTAGACCTAGTTTAGACCTGGTTTAGTCCGGGCCCCGAACACAATCAGCCTTCAACCCCACGACCTCGTTTCTTCGAGGCTCCGCCCTCTGCCACAGCCCCAGAGCGAGCACACACTCACACGTCAGGAGTCAAACCCACAACCTCCCCGTCCCGCAGCATATTGCTGAGCTGGCACCGGTCCAGAGCGTTGGGCCTGATGGAAAACAGCTTGAGTCCACACGGTTTGGGCCGGGCTCCGGACAGCGCTGGATTATTCCTCTGACCGCTCGTGTTCTGGTGGCATCAGATGGCTGAGCTTTTAATTACGGCGGCGCACATCTGCCCATCAGGTACCCATAATCCCCTATTTATCCACAATATGTCGGCAAAATCTGCTCCGTAATTGCTTAATAAAAGAGCTAATCCGACCGGTGTGAACGGGACGAACCTGGAGCGCAAACTCAGCCAGAAAAAGGCCGTCGTTCCTGGACTTTCCACGCTTCCTGATTTTATCATGTTCAGTTGTCTTAATAAAAGGGCTAATCCAACCGGTCATATTTAAACACGCTTTTGTCACTGTTAGCTGTGTCTTTGTCACTTTTAGTCACATTTTTGTCACTTTTAGTCACGTTTGTTGTTTGTTGGCGTGTTTTTGCCGCTTTTGAACGCACTTTTATCACTTTTGGTGAACAAAAGTGATATTTGGACAGGAGACGTCTCATTGTCTTAATATCAGGTCTGTGTGGCACCAAAATGTTAGTTATTTAGGTTGGAATTGTAGAAAATCTGAAGAGTTAGCTTGTTATTTACCAAGGACAATGTGGGCCAGTTCACCAGGAAGACTATAGGGCCATAAGAATACATTGGTCTGAGGGCCGATATATAATTCTGACTTGCCAGGGCCTACATGCCTGGTCTAGACATTCTGTTGTTTGTGGAAGAAGTTAGCCTTTGTGATTTGCTAATTGCAGCCATTTAAATTGTCCTTTTGTGTGGATTAATTGTGCCGCTCTGGCCTTTAAGAAGGAAATAAAGTCAGAGGCTTCAGAGGCTAAACAACAGGAGAAACAGTGTGTTTGAACAGACATAGCAGATTGTCACAGGGACGAGCTCAACATTCGAAGAACCAAGAAATTTAAACCTGGTTCTGTCCATTTTTCAGATTTAAATGTCCCAAATATGTGGATTTTTGGCAGTTTTTTCACATAAAATGCCTTATTTCTACATGAAAACACAACATGATGAAAAACTTGTAATACATTTTTTTCTTACATTTATGTGAGTAAACGACAGGAGAAGTTTAACACTGATATCTTTAAATTTAAGTTTTTTTCCTGTTTCACCTGCAGCGTCTCGTCTTAAAACACTGAATAAAGTCACAATTAGAAAACCATACAAACCTGTCATTTGACTTTAAAGACGACTCTTTACGAGAAAAGTGCCATAGTGCCTCTTGTACTTTCAAACGTGTCCAATCTGCTTCTAAAGATGTTTGATTCTTCCATTGAATCCACTTCATCCATAGATTTCTCTGGGACATTGTAACTTCAAGGCTGTTTTCTTCAAATGCATTTTTGTCCCTCGAGACATAAAGATCAGCCTTAAAGTAGATCCTACACCAAACTGTACAATCTGGACTCAACAAGATTTAGACCAAACAAACAGTTGGATTTGACGAAAAGTGACAAAAATGTGACTTAAAGCAACAAAAATGCAGCTGAAAATGACAAAATCGCGACTAAAAATGACAAAAATGTGACTAAAAGTGACATAAAAGTGACAAAAACTGGACTAAAAAGCAACAAAATGTGACTAAAAGTGACAAAAATTACCCTTAACTTCAAAGGCTGTTTTCTTAAAATGCATTTTTGTCCCTCGAGACATAAAGATCAGCCTTAAAGTAGATCCTACACCAAACTGTACAATCTGGACTCAACAAGATTTAGACAAACACACAAGGATTTGACTAAAAGTGACAAAACACGACTACAAGCATCAAAAACATGACTAAAAGCAACAAAAATGCAACTAAAAGCGACAGAAACACAACAAAAATGTGACTAGAAGTGACAAACTTCAAAGGCCGTTTTCTTAAAATACATTTTTGTCCCTCGAGACATAAAGATCAGCCTTAAAGTAGATCCTACACCAAACTGTACAATCTGGACTCAACAAGATTTAGACCAAACGAACACAAGGATTTGACTAAAAGTGACAAAAACATGACTAAAAGCAACAATAATGGAGCTGAAAACAACAAAAAATGTGACTAAAAGTGTCAAAAAAAACTACTATAAGTGACAAAGATGCAACTAGAAGTGACAAAAATTCAGCTGAAAACAACAAAAATGTGACTAAAAGTGACAAAAAAACATCTACAAGTGACAAAAATGCGTCTGAAATAATACGTAATACGCTTTTTTCTTACATTTATGTGACTAAACTACAGGAGAAGTTTAACATTGATATCATTAAATTTAAGTTTTTTTCCACCTGCAGCGTCTCGTCTTAAAACACTGAATAAAGTCACAATTAGAAAACCATACAAACCTGTCATTTGACTTTAAAGACGACTCTTTACGATAAAAGTGCCTCTTCAGGTAAACTCTCTGCTTCGATGGTTTTTATCGTCTGCAAACTCTAAATCCTACCCTTCGTTTCGCTCTCGTCCTGAAAACCCGAGCCGGTGCGTCTCTGCCGAAACCCGTAATTAACTCGCGCCGTCTGAAAAACACTGGCGACCTCCACGGCCAGTCGTTTGTCGCCAGGAGATTATGAATTCGGGCTAATTGATGATTTTTCATTATTTTAATGACAACAGTATGTGCGAGGGAATCCGCTGAAGCAAACAGCTGCTGCGATCTATGATACGCCATAATCACATTACGTTTTCCCACCAAAACCAATTTAGCAAATGCACGACGGCCGGGGCAGTTTCCACGGTGACTAATGGACTCCGGTCTGCGCGGGGGCAAGCCTTAAGTTGAGATACGCTCCTACTCCAATTAGAAGTATTTATTGCAGTAGTTTGGGAGTTTGATGGGGCAGAGAGGGGACAAGGAGCAGACAGTGAAAAAAGGACATTACATTATGGGTTTCTGCTTAGGTTGAGGTTTTGGTCGATAAAACATCTTAAACGGTGACGCGGCCCGCACCGGAATGAGCGCCGAACAGTCCGCCGCGGCTTTCCATCGGCGCGAGAACTGAGGGTGTGTCGTCGGTTTGGCTTAAAGGGTTTGGCTTAAACCAGGGGTGTCCAAACTTTTTCCATCGAGGGCCACATATTGAAATACAGACCAAGCGGAGGGCCACAAATCAATCGTGAAACATTTAAAAAGTTGCATTTATCTGATGTTTTAAGCTCCACCACATCTACATTCAGTCTCAGTGCCTTAATATCAGGTCTGTGCTGCACCAAAATGTTAATTATTTAGGTTGGAATTGTAGAAAATCTGAAATGTGCTGTAAATAGTACTTCTCAGGACAATGTGGGCCAGTTCACCAGGAAGACTAAGGGCCAAGAAAAATTGGTCTGAGGGCCGCATTTGGCCCCCGGGCCTGAGTTTGGACATGCCTGCCGTAAAGGGTTTGGCTTAAAGGGTTTGGTTTAAAGGGCCTATGACAGGTTGGACGACTCATTTAACAAAAATGCAGTTAAGATAAATACCTTTCAAAGTTTACTAAAATACTTTACAAATTTTATCCCGGTTTAGCCATTTTGTTGGTTTTTAATTTCACTTCCTGGTTGTAAATGATGACATCACTCTTGGAAATTACCCTAGCAACCATCTGTACAACTGGGTAAAAACTCCTCTGATGTCACTGATGTTTTTCTTTGACAAATAAAAACACATGTGAACGCCTTTATTTTGTTGAATTAATGTTTAAAGGGTAAAAAAGTTTTTAAATTACACATAACCTTTGTCTCCGCCCACTGTGATGTCATCAGTCGTGTTTACTTCCTGTAACTTTCAACAGATTTTGACACTTTTCTCCACAAACGGCTGCGTGATTCTTGTAAAACTATGATTTATATCGATAAGAGGCGTCAATACAAAGAATAAAGTCAAAATTCGAAATTATAAAAATCTGTCACACGCACTTTAAAGGGCCCATGACAGGTTGAGCTACTCATTTCACAAAAATGTAGTTTAGATAAATATATTTCACATTTTGCCAAGATACTTTACAAATTTTATCACGGTTTAGCAATTTTTTAGGCTTTTAACTTCACTTCCTGGTTGTAAATGATGACCTCACACTAGGAAATTACCATAGCAACATCCTGTAAACTGTGCCAAAACTCATCTAATGTTGCAGATTTTTTCCATTTTTACACATAAAAATAGATGTAAACAGCTTTTTTGTTGAATTAATGTTTAAAGGGTAAAAAAAAAAAGTAGTTTATTTTGTGTAAATTATGCATAACCTTTGTCTCCCCAGTGTGATGTCATCTGTTTGTTTACTTCCTGTAACTTTATGCAGATTCTTCAACTTTTCTCCACAAACGGCGACTTGATTGGTGTAAAACTATCATTTTAATTTATAACAAGTATTAATACACCAAACAAAGACCAAATTAGAAAATCATGAAAATCTGTCATGCGCACTTTAAGCCTAACCGTCTTCCCAAACTCAAATACCAAGAATAATACAGCTCACAACTATCAAAGTAAAACAGCAAAACGAGAAACAAGAATTTAAGTGAAAAACTTAAATGAAAAAATAAAAAACAGTTAATTAACATGTGTCATTTTTAACACAAATATATTCAATCCCATTTCTTTTACACACATAACATACTCATAGTACCATATTCTTCATATTTTTACATAACCTTTCCAAAAATTCGACTCATTTTTTGGTTTGTCAGCGTAAGTCTTCATTTTAGAACCTTTAGAATTCTAATCGTATGTAAATTTAAATGCGTAAGTCACTCTAATGCTCTATAACTTTCTGTCACATTAGTTTTATATATATATATATATTTTTATGCCTTTAAAGATGTAGATCCTTTTAGAGTATTATCTAGACCAGGGATGTCCAAACTTTTTCCATCGAGGGCCACATATTGAAATATAGACCAATCGGAGGGCCACAAATCAATCATGAAACGTTAAAAAAGCTGCATTTATCTGATGTTTTAAGCTCCACCACATCTACATTCAGTCTCAGTGCCTTAATATCAGGTCTGTGTGGCACCAAAATGTTAGTTATTTAGGTTGGAATTGTAGAAAATCTGAAATGTGCTGTAAATAGTACTTATCAGGACAATGTGGGCCAGTTCACCAGGAAGACTAAGGGCCAAGGAAAATTGGTCTGAGGGCCGCATTTGGCTCCCGGGCCTGAGTTTGGACATGCCTGATCTAGATTATTCCAAAGGTGCATTCCTCTAATTCAGATACATCTCCCTTTGGTGTTGGTCCTGGCCGTATTATTTTGATAAATACTTTCAAACGTGTCCAATCTGCTCCTAAAGATGTTTGATTCTTCCATTGAATCCACTTCATCCATAGATTTCTCTGGGACATTGTAACTTCAAAGGTCGTTTTCTTAAAATGCATTTTTGTCACCATGGCACACGATCTACAAAAACAGTGGTTCGTTTTCAAACTAGGGTCGGGAATAGATAATAAAGAAGCGTGACCTGCCTTTGTTTACCTGTTTATTCACTTTATTCCTGAAGTTGTCGTACGCGCCGCCGTCTTGTTTCCGTTGTAGTTCACACGGAGCAGACGAGCTCAACAGAAAATAAGTTCTACTCGACTAAAAAGACGTTTTCAGGAAATCGTTGCGTTGTGACTTGTTGTTGCTCGTGTTCATTAAACATTTTACACAAATCAATCTACTTTATTTAACATTTTAGCGTCAGACTTTTCCCTCGTTCGTCATTAGCTTTAACGGAGTTCTCGTCAAACAGAAGTGCGTTTACAACAAAAGTGCGTATCTGTGACAAAAAGAGGCACCTTTCTGAGCAACATTTGCACCATAAAAGAACTATTAACACATTTAAAGAACTAGACAGTGCCACAGACATTATTTACGTCATTATATACAATATTTTAAACTAAATGGTCTGATTTGGTCATGTTTTAGTGGTAGGGGGCGCGCCGTGGTGGCTTTTAAACCCAAAACGTGTGCCACAACTCAAAAAACGTTGAACAACACTCAGACTCAGACGGCATTGAGCGATCAATCGACTAAAGGACTAACGGACCACAGCCCTCACTGATAATGGCACTCCTCGTCAAACCCCGTGGCACCGTCAAATCCACCTTTTTGGAGCGTCCTGAGCAGCATCTGCACCAAAAACCATCACTATTACCAAATTTAAAGAACTAGACAGTGCCACAGACATGATTTGCCTCATTATATACAATATTTTTAACTAAATGGTCTGATTTGGTCATGTTTTAGTGGTAGTTGGCGTGCTGTTGTAGCTTTTAAACCCAAAACGTGTGCCACAACTTAAAAAAGGTTGAAAGACACTGGTTTAGTCCAGTGTTTTTCAACCTTTTTTGAGTCGGGGCACGCTTTTTCGTTTGAAAAGACACCATGGCACACAATCTACTAAAACAGTGGTGGGAATAGATAATAGAGAAGCATGACCTGCCTTTGTTTACCTGTTTATTCACCTTATTCCTGAAGTTGTTGTGGGCGCCGCCATCTTGTTTCTGTTGTAGTTTAGTTTTGGAGCAGACAAGCTCAACAGAAAATAAGTTCAACACGGACTAAAAAGCAGTTTTGTTGCTCGTGTTCATTTTTACCTACTTTATGTAACATTTTAGCGGCAAGACTTCTTTTTTTTTTTTACTAAACGGTCTGATTTGGTCATGTTTTAGTGGTAGTTGGCGTGCCGTGGTAGCTTTTAAACCCAAAACGTGTGCCAAAACTGAAAAAAAGGTTGAACGACACTGGACTAAGACGCCATCGAGCGATCAATCGACCAAACGACTAAAGGACCACAGCCCTCACTGATAATAGCATTCCTCGTTAAACCCCGTGGCACCGTCAAAACCACCTTTCTGAGCAACATTTGCACCATAGAAAGAACGCAAAACCATCACTATTAACACATTTAAAGAACTAGACAGTGCCACAGACAGGATTTGCCTCATTATATACAATATTTTTAACTAAATGGTCTGATTTGGTCATGTTTTAGTGGCAGGTGGCGTGCCGTTGGAGCTTTTAAACCCAAAATATGTGCCACAAGTCAAAAAAGGTTGAAAAACACTGGACTAAGACACCATCAAGCGATCAATAAACCAAACGACTAACGGACCACAGCCCTCACTGATAATAGCATTCCTCGTTAAACCCTGTGGCAACGTCAAACCCACCTTTTTGGAGTGTCCTGAGCAACATTTGCACCAAAGAAAGAACGCAAAACCATCACTATTAACACATTTAAAGAACTAGACAGTGCCACAGACAGGATTTGCCTCATTATATACAATATTTTTAACTAAATGGTCTGATTTGGTCATGTTTTAGTGGCAGGTGGCGTGCCGTTGGAGCTTTTAAACCCAAAACGTGTGCCACAACTGAAAAAAGGTTGAAAAACACTGGACTAAGACACCATCAAGCGATCAATCGACCAAACGACTAACGGACCGCAGCCCTCACTGATAATAGCATTCCTCATTAAACCCTGTGGCAACGTCAAACCCACCTTTTTGGAGCGTCCTGAGCAACATTTGCACCAAAAAACATCACTATTACCAAATTTAAAGAACTAGACAGTGCCACAGACATTATTCACATCATTATATACAATATTTTTAACTAAATGGTCTAATTTGGTCATGTTTTAGTGGTAGTTGGCGTGCCGTGGTAGCTTTTAAACCCAAAACGTGTGCCACAACTTAAAAAAGGTTGAACGACACTGGACTAAGACACCATCGAGCGATCAATCGACTAAAGGACTAAAGGACCACAGCCCTTCTGATCATTGATAATAGCACTCCTCGTCAAACCCCGTGGCACCTTCAAACCCACCTTTTTGGAGTATCCTGAGCAACATTTGCACCAAAAACCATCACTATTACCAAATTTAAAGAAGTAGACCGTGCCACAGACATGATTTACCTCATTATATACAATATTTTTAACTAAACGGTCTGATTTGGTCATGTTTTAGTGATAATTGGCAAGCTGTTGTAGCTTTTAAACCCAAAACGGTCCTCCAAACCCACCGCCGGAGCCGCTCCCTCTTCCCTCACTTCGCCGTGTGTTTGTTTTGCTAATCCCCTCAACATCTGGGGCAGCTCTTCGGGGCCGTCTTGTCTTTGAGCCGCGTCGCATTGTGCTCAACCTGCTCCGCCGGTGTCAGCGCCGCCACCGGAATCGCCCGCGGACCGGTCGCGACCCGCCCCAGCCGCTCGCGCCTGCCGCAGAACAAAACAAAGCCGGCTCCCTCCTCTTCTTTCCTCTCCCCCCGCGTTGGCCCGCCGCCCGATTCGGCTCGGCTGTATCTCATTGCGGCTAATTGACTCCTTAGGACTTTATGATTGGGGGGATTTGCTTGGAAGCGTCGGGCTCTATCCAATTAATTAAGAGCGGAGCCGCAGCCAGCCCCGCGCCGTCCCTCCCCCGCCGCTGCCTCACTGTCGGTTCAGAAGGCTGTTTTCGGCGCTGGGGGCCCGGCTGTTGGCTTTAGGAGGTGCAGAGGAGGTGTCTCTTGTTGCCTGTCAGGAGCGGACGCTGGCAGGACGTGGCTGGGCTCGTGTGCGGGGAACGGAGAGACTCGTCGACGTGCGTCACACAAAGGAAAAGGAGGGAGAGTGGTGCAATTAAAGCGGGGAAACAAAACAGAGAGAATTCAAATGGACGACTCCAGCGGTGGTGTTCAGGAGGGCTGCTGGGGATGGAAGCCAGTGTTTATCACAGCTCCTGCCAACTTTTAGTAAAATGTGTAATCAAATAATATTAAAGTAAGCAACCAATTCAATTTGAAAGTTAAGACAGTGTGTTTTTCAGGTTGTTATTTAAATGTGTTTAATTACTAAATGTTTTATGCCTCAAAAGTATTAGCGTTAGCATGAGACCCAAACATGTCCCTTTATAAACACACTTCCATTAACTCTGTCAAACACACTGTCCTTTAGTGAAGTATTGGCTGTTTTGTCTTCAACGTGTTTCAGAGACATTCACCACAGCTCACTGTCACTGCAGGATCTTATTATAGGATTTATTCACTTTAGAGATAGAATTAGAAAGGAAGAATACTGAGCTAGCACTGAGCTAGCACTGAGCTAGCACTGAGCTAACACTGAGCTAACACTGAGCTAACACTGAGCTAACACTGAGCTAACACTGAGCAAACACTGAGCTAACACTGAGCTAACACTGAGCACAACGGCACTTGACTTGCTCAGTGTCAGCTCCATAGACTGTATAAAAATGGCTAAAGTGGAGCTAGCAATTATAGCGGCTAAAGAGGAGCCAGACTCCATATTTGGAGATCCGAGTGCGTATCGTGGCAACCACATGGACCAATCAGGAGCGAGGTTGTTAATGGTTTCCGAGGAGACGGCGGCAACGTGCGGCACTAGCTGTCAATCAAACCTGTTGCTAACGCAAGCGAAAACTGACCTCTGGAAAAGGAAGCACCTGATTGGTCAGTTATTATTGCAATAACTTGATTCATGAAGAACATTATGAGAATAAACCCCAGGATCATGTGGAGTGTGTCAGACGGACATTTTAGCTCCAGATGTGAGTTTGACAGAAGCCGTTACAGAGAAAAGACACCAATGTCCACTTTGATGACGATTCATGGACACTTAGTATATTTATATTTCTTTGAGGAGATGATTATGGTCATCTGCTTCTTCTGAAAGTTCACTTCATTGTAGTTGGTGAAACCAACCAGTTGGACATACTTTATTAACATTAAATGTTTTGGGGTTTTTCGCTGACAGGGGACAGCAGATGTAAATTAGCCTAAAGCTAACTCTGGCACAGTGCACCAAATGGCAACATTTATGTTTTAACTCTATGGGCCCCTTTTTAAAATAAATAAATAAATACCAGTGCAATTGTGTTTGAATGTCTATTTTTGTGCCCCTGATGTCCAAGACGGACGTCTCCACTGAGAGACAGTAAAGGCTCAAACCCACCTGTCACTCACTCAGAGCCCGACAGAGAGAGAGACCAATAGGAGGAGTGGGCGGGACAAAGTATGTTTGAGGATGGAGCTGTATTCACAAGAAAATTATTGAAGCACAATATGGTGATTTTGCCAAAATGAAATAAAATTTTTATCCCCAGCTCTAATCCAGTAATTTTAACCAATCTGTAAAATGAAAACATGATTTTGACGTTTGTCAACAGCACTGACAAAAAGTTGTTTTTTATGTAACAGTCAGTATCAGTTCACTGATGTTTGCAGGATTTGTGGTGCTTGATTAAAATAAAACCTCCAGGCAGACGAGGAACAGTTCATCATTGTCCCGTCCTTGCATTTCGTCTTGATGACCTTTTTTCCGCCTCTGAGCGTACAGTATGTTCCGGTGGTGACGTTCCTTGCGCCCGTGGCAGGACTTTGAGGGACGTGGTGGTGTTTTCCCGCGGCACATGAGCCGCTCCTAAACAAACTGCCGCGGGTTGCACAAATGAGTGGAACGTGGTACGGAGCTCACGTCGCGGGCGTAAAGTTGCTCTCCTCAGTGTCCTGTCTCCTCACTCGTCTGTCCACACACGTCCACACGACTGAGCGTGACGGAGCCGTGACAGGACCGGCCCGGCTGATCCGCCCCTGACAGCTCATGTGTTTTCTCTTTTATCCAGGTCATCAAGGACCCTCCTCCTCCGCCTCCTCCGTCCAGACCTCCTCCACCGGTGAGTAAAGCACTGTAACTGTACAATCTCACACGACCGAAGCTAACGCCGGAGTACAATGAGCGCTAGGTCAGGGTTAACTGAACCAACAGTGTAAAAAAAACAATGGTCCCAAACTGGTACTGGGCCGTGGATTAATTAGTATCAGGCCACACAACAAATAATTAATTGTTTCCGTTTTATTTATTATTTGAGTCTGAGCTAGAGCTGGTCTGTTATTAAGTGATTCAAAACAAAGAAGTCCAGACCAGGTAGATGTGAAAATAGTTTACCAGGACGCTTTGTCTGCGGATTTGCAAACGCCGCGATGAAGAAGCTCAGAAGATACCACCAGTGTATACCTCTATGCAAAACAGAGTAAAAGTGGACGTGCATAATGAGTTCCAAGTATTCACCTTATTCCTGAAGTTGCCGTACGCGCCGCCGTCTTGTTTCCATTGTAGTTCACAAGGAGCAGACGAGCTCAACAGAAAATAAGTTCTACTCGACTAAAAAGACGTTTTCAGGAAATCGTTGTGTTGTGACTTGTTGTTGCTCGTGTTCATTAAACATTTTACACAAATCAATCTACTTTATGTAACATTTTAGCGTCAGACTTTTCCCTCGTTCGTCATTAGCTTTAACGGAGTTCTCGTCAAACGGAAGTGCACCATTTAGAAGAAATATCTAATTGTGATTTTTTTTTTTTTTTTTTTTCTGACCAGTGCGATTAAGATTAGATTTGCAATTTAGGTTTGAACAATAGGATTCTGTTCAAATTCACATTTTGTTGCTTTTTAGTTTTTGTCATGTTTCTCCTAAATGGTCTTTGTTGTTTTTTGTCATGTTTTTGTTGCGCTTTGTAGACATAAGTAGCACATTTAATCAAATACATTTAGAGAAACCGGGCAGTAAAAGTAATGCTACCCGCTCCATAGAAAACAATAGAGGTGGCTAGGCTACGCTAACCCATAGGGTTGAATGGAAACAAAGCTAACTCTAGCGCAACTCACCGGTTCTGAAGTTTTAATTAATACCGCGTGCTCCGTCCGCGATGGGTCGGCACCAGTAGTGGCTCCTATAGTTTAACATTAGATGCATCAGGTTTAAGAATGAATATGACAAAATAACAGTTTTAATCTCGCTAAACGTACCTCAGCAACTTCCCCAAACAACGCGCCGCTCGCACCTGCCGGCGGGAGGCCCCTGCCGGTGTTTTGTCAACTCCGATTGGCCGCGCTTGGTCACGTGACGAAACTACGCATCACGCAACCGCAATGACGTAAACACTTTAGCCAGAGGTACGGACGAGAAGATTTTATTAAAGGAAATCATGTTTTTCACCCGGGTTACAAGCTCATGCAAAAACAACTATTTATACAGAAAAGTACAAGGTTACAGTGTATTTATACGTTAAGAATCTTCAGCAAATTCACTTCATATCTTCTCGTTTTTGACATAGAACACATTTTATAATAATTTAATTGAAATAAAATGATTAGTCGACAAATAAAAATCTTGGTCGACTAAGACACCATCGACCGACTCATCGACTAAACCAGTGTTTCCCAACCAGGGGGACGGGGACCCCTAGGGGTACATGAGCAAACACCAGGGGACACTTGGAATGGTTTCAGGTTTTAGAAGTTGATAAAATGTACTTTTATCTAAAGAAAAAAGAGTAATTACTTGTAAATTTAGCATCTTTTTGGATCATCTTGGTCCATAAATATAATTAAAACAAAAATATAACAGTAATCATTGACAATTTGCAAGAACTAAACCCAATTATTTGCCTGAATCTAAAGTTATGGGGTACTCTGAGTGAGAGACAAAGCTTAGGGGGTACTCCAGACAAAAAAGGATGGGAACCACTGGACTAAACGACTAAAACAAATTACTGATAACGACATTTTTCCGATACACTGCGCGGCCCTGGCTTTAACTAAAAATGACCATCGCTCGTCTGAACCGCGACACATTCGGGACGCCCTCTCTCTGTGAATCACGTCCTGACAAACCAGCGCCTGTCTTCTTCTGACCCTGACAAGTGTCCACTCCTGTCTGTCTGTTTACGGCGGCCATCTTGTGTTTGAGCTCCATCACATTGTGGACAACCTGCTCGCGGCTCTCGCGTCCGTCACGGCTGTCACAGGAACAACCGCTGGGCCAGAATCTGCTGCTGCCGCTGCTGACGGGGCGGCCATATTGTGAGCGAGAGGCCGACGGAAGTGAATAACGAGCGGTTCAGTCAGTGCAAACTCTCACTCGAACTGTTTGTTGCATAATTGATTACACAAGCAAACTGTCCCTCGATGGATTACTCATTGATTTTCACTGCGCACCGAGCATTTGTTAAGCGTAGGATAATGTCAAGTTAAAGCATTTGCACACAGCATAAAAGGGAGGCGACGCTTTCAGGCAGAACGATTTCAATTTTTGTTTTTTGGTCAGTTTGACTTGATGACTTAATGTGGAAACAACAAACGTGTCCAATCTGCTCCTAAAGATGTTTGATTCTTCCATTGAATCCACTTCATCCATAGATTTCTCTGGGACACTGTAACTTTTCTTAAATACATTTTTCTCCCTCGAGACATAAAGATAAAGACATAAAGCCTTAAAGTAGTAAAATGGGACTGAAAATAACAAAAATGTGACTAAAAGTGACAAAAATGTGACTTAAAGTGACAAAAATGTGACTAAAAGTGACAAAAACGAGACTAAAGGCAACTAAATGCGGCTAAAAGTGACAAAAATTAGACTAAACTCCAAAGGCTGTTTTCTCCAAATGCATTTTTGTCCCTCGAGACATAAAGATCAGCCTTAAAGTAGATCCTACACCAAACTGTACAATCTGGACTCAACAAGATTTAGACGAAATGTACAGAAGGATTTGACTAAAAGTGACTAAAATGTGACTAAAAGTGACAAAATGCGGCTGAAAATGACAAAAATGTGACTAGAAGTGACAAAAACGCACTTTATAAGTGACAAAAGTGTGACTAAAAGCAATAAAAAATGTGACTAAAAGTGACAAAAACGAGACTAAAGGCAACTAAATGCGGCTAAAAGTTAAAAAAATTACACTAAACTCCAAAGGTCGTTTTCTCCAAATGCATTTTTGTCCCTCGAGACATAAAGATCAGCCTTAAAGTAGATCCTACACCAAACTGTACAATCTGGACTCAACAGGATTTAGACCAAACGGACAGAAGGATTTGACTAAAAGTGACTAAAATGTGACTAAAAGTGACAAAATGCGACTGAAAATGACAAAAATGTGACTAGAAGTGACAAAAACGCACCTATAAGTGACAAAAGTGTGACTAAAAGCATAAAAAATGTGACTAAAAGTGACAAAAACGAGACTAAAGGCAACTAAATGCAGCTAAAAGTGACAAAAATTAGACTAAACTCCAAAGGCTGTTTTCTTAAAATGCATTTTTGTCCCTCGAGACATAAAGATCAGCCTTAAAGTAGATCCTACACCAAACTGTACAATCTGGACTCAACAAGATTTAGACCAAACGGGCACAAGGATTTGACCACTGTGACTAAAAGTGACAAAAATGCGGCTGAAAACGGCAAAAACGTGACTAAAAGTGAAAAAAAAAAAAAAACTGAAAGCTACAAAGTGACTAAAAGTGACAAAAAGTAGTGCTGTCAAACAATTAAAAAAATCTGATTTATCACACTTTGAATCTGATTAATCACGATTAATCGCATCACGCGCTTTTTCAAGTGTCATAGTTTACATGTCTATTTTAAAGTATTTTTGCATTTTACTAAATACAGTATTTAGATCTGTCTAGACTTAAAATCTACACATTTCATGTTGAGTCTGTGGCACACGTTTCAGGTAAATTTAGGCTTCATGACCAAACAGTGTGTTTCCCAACCAGGAGTACAGGGACCCCAAGGGGTACTTAAGGAATTACTAGGGGGTACTAGGAATGGTTTTAGATTTTAAATGAAGATGAAAAGTACCTTTATCTGAAAAAAAATTATGATTAGTTGTAAATGTAGCATCTCTTTGGAGTATCTTGGACATAAATATAATTAAAACAATACATATAATAGTAATAACTGATTTTATTCAACTATTTTACCCATTTATTTGACTGAAACTCAAATTAAGGGGTACTTGGAGTGTGAAACAAACCTTAGGGGGTAAAGGTTGGGAACCACTGGATTAAGGGCCCTTCATGCACTCATAGAACTATAGTTACACATAGGTAACTGACATTAAAGGAGACAGATGGAGCTGGTGTTGTTTGGCGTCTACACATGTCTATAATCGTCATGTTTGGTCCAGTTAAATTGTTTTAGCGCTCACATGTCGCACCACAGCTCCGCGCTCGTAAACATCAGACGCTGACACTTCTGCTCTCACTTATAGCGACAAAAACGAGAGTAAAAGCAACAAAAACACGATTAAACTTCAAAGGCCGTTTTCTTAAAATGTATTTTTCTCCCTCGAGACGTAAAGATCAGCCTTAAAGTAGATCCTACACCAAACTGTACAATCTGGACTCAACAAGATTCTGATTTGCCGTAATGACATTTCCAGGTCATTATGGCAATGCCTTACATTTTAGTCATGTTTTTGTCACTTTTACTGTCTTTTTGTCACTTTGAGTTACATTTTTGCAAATTTTAGTCATGTCTTTGTCACTTTTAGTCACGTTTTTGTCGCTTTTAGTCACATTTTTCTCACTTTTAGTCACATTTTTCTCACTTTTAGTCACATTTTTCTCACTTTTAGTCACATTTTTGTTGCTTTTAGTTAGATTTTTGTCACTTTTAGTCACGTTTTTGTTTCTTTTAATTACATTTTTGTCAATTTTAGTCAAGTTTTTGTTGCTTTTAGTTACATTTTTGTCGCTTTTAGTCATGTTTTTGTCGCTTTTAGTCACATTTATGTTTCTTTTAATTACATTTTTGTCAATTTTAGTCAAGTTTTTGTTGCTTTTAGTTACATTTTTGTTACTTTTAATCACATTTTTGTCACTTTTAGTCATGTTTTTGTTGCTTTCAGTCACTTCTAGACGCGCTTTTTGTCATGTTGTAGCACGTTAGCATCAGCTGTTTCCTGTTTATCGACGCACGGCTCTCACTTTTGTGTCAAAACACAAATTATGATATTTCCAGATCATAATCATCCAACATTATCCAAAGCCAGTGCGTTAAATAAAGAGTCTTTGCAGAAGGAAATAAAAGCAGAAAAAGCTGAGGACAAACAGGAAGTAGTTTCCTGTTTACTGTAGCTTTAGCGACTTGGAATGAGTGTTTTTGTGAATTGCTGAGAAAAAGTATAATTGGTTATCATTTAGATTTCATTTATTAAGAAAATATATATGTTTTTTTGTGTTGTGTTATGAAAATAAAAAAAGAAAAGCTGTTTGGGCGAGGTGCTCTGTAGCAGATCAGACGTCGAGCAGGAGAATCAAACCGCTGTGAACCTAACAATGTTTCGTGATTGTTTTAAATTGTGACTTTACGTAACATTGTACATTTTTTCTTTTTCCCAGGAGCCTGAACCTTTAGCCAAAAAGAAATGGCCGACAGTGGACGCCTCGTACTACGGAGGACGAGGAGCAGGAGGCATCAAACGCATGGAGGTCAGGCTTAGTTATTATTTCTGTACCACACGAGGCTGAAAACTGCAAAAATATATATCTAACCCCTTGATTTTCAACCTAGTGTACCTTGAAATTTTCCCATGCGTGCCTTGAAAATGTCAAATTTGAGTTAACAGTTTGAGAAATGTGGATATAATTTACCTTTTTGGAGTGTCCTGAGCCATTTCTGCACCAAAACAGAACACAAAACCACCACTGATGCCACATTTAAAGCACCAAACAGTAACACAAACATGATTTATCTTATTATATGCCATATTTTATTAACTAAATGGTCTGATTTGGTCATGTTTTTGTAGTAGATGGTGTGCTGTGGTGTCTTTTAAACCCAAAAAGTGTGCCGCGACTACAAAAAGGTTGAAAAACACCGGTGTGACGTATGTGGATGTTGGCCCTTGTTTACAGTCTGGTTGCTATGGTAACAGTTGTAGAATTACAACTCCGGAAGCTGACGTCACATCCGGTGAGTCTATTCTGCGTTTGCGAGTGATCGTTCTCCACACTTTATTGTTAATCCACGAATTATACAAAAACTATCTTACCCTCCTACACATAATTGAAAGTTTAATTGCTCCCTAAACAACCCGGAGCCTCATTTAGCTCACTTTGTTCAGTATTTCGTGGATTAAATCCCTGCCCGCTAGCATCAACCGGAGCTAGCCTAGCCGACTAGCGCCATGGCTGGCCCGTCCTCCGCCTCTTTCGCCCTTACCTGTTCAAGCTGTCATATGTTGAGTCAGAACCCTGCTTCTTTCACTGACGACAGGGAGAGTTGCGTGAAGTGTAGCGTAGTGGTAGCTTTGGAAGCCAGGGTTACAGAGTTAGAAGCGCGGATCCGCATTGTGGAGGAGCTAAAGTCTAGCTATAGCCAGGTCGTAGCATCAGGTTTACCGGACCGCGCCGCAGGTAGCAGTGTTAGCATAGTTAGCAGTGTTAGCGGTAGCAAGGCTAAGCCTCAGGATAAGACCAGCCCCCCAGCGCCTCCGCGCGGCGAGGACCAGACCAGGAACAAGACAGGGATAGATTTGTGACAGTTCGGAGGGATCGATGCGCTAAACGCCAGCCTTTAGTGCACCATAAGCTTCCCGTCTGCAATAGGTTTGCCCCACTCGGCGATCACACGCCCGCCGAACGTGACACTCTGGTGATTGGAAGTTCCATAGTCAGAGACGGAAGCTGCCAGCAGCCTCAGTTAGGTGTTATCCGGGGGCCAGAATGGGTGACATCGAAGGAAACCTTAGGCTTTTAAAACAGAGTAGTCAGAGGTTCCGTCGTATCGTGATTCACGGAGGTGGTAATGACACCCGGCGGAGACAATCAGAAGTGCTCAAATTGCAGGTTGGAGCGGTGTGTGAATTGGCGAAGTCGATGTCAGACACCGTAATATTTTCTGGTCCCCTCCCCAATCGGGTCAATGCTGAAATGTACAGCCGCTTTCAGCATTCAACTGCTCGTTGTCTAGTTGGTGCCCCCAAAACAACTTAGTCTTTGTTGACAATTGGAGTGCGTTATGGGTAAAGCACGGGCTCATACGCAGGGATGGCAACCATCCGACAACGTAGGGTACATCACTTTTATTTCGAAATTTGGCCGATAGCCTTAGTCGCCTAAAGTGACGCTCTAAATATGAGTCCCGGGTGCAGAGTCTCTTCTCTGTCGCTAAGCTCTCGCCCGCGCTGTCACAGATCAAGTGTTCAGAGTCAAAGCAAATAGAGACTGTGCGTGTCCCTCGTGTAAATAACGCCAATAAGTCAGATCCAAACACAGATAATTTAGGTGTCAGACCAAATAACTTAATACAAATAATCCCTACACATGATACAAATAAACTAATAAATAAGCATGTAAAATGTGGATTGCTAAACATTAGGTCAATTTCCTCCAAATCACTTTTAGTTAATGAATTAATTAACGATTATAATATTGATCTTTTAGCTTTAACTGAAACTTGGCTTCAACAAGATGATTATGTCAGATTAAATGAGGCCACCCCACAGAGTCATGTTAACTTTCAAGCTGCCAGGAGCTCAGGCCGGGGAGGTGGGGTGGCAGTAATTTCACATTCTAGTTTACTCCTGAGTCCTAAAATTAACAAAACTAATAATGAGTCTTGCTCATTTGAAAGCCTTATCCTATCAATCACCTGCCCAAACTGGAAAAACCAAAAAGCTGTTTTGCTCATAATAATCTATCGACCTCCCGGTCCTTACTCGCTGTTCTTAACAGAATTCTTTGACTTACTATCAAATTTAGTATTAGACTGGGAAAATATTGTGGTGGTTGGGGATTTCAACATTCATGTGAATGAAAATAATTGCCTCAGTAATGCCTTTAGCGCTTTATTAGATAGCATTGGTTTCACTCAAAATGTAAATAAACCAACCCACAGTCACCAGCACACTCTGGACCTGGTTCTAACTTATGGAATAGAGATTAGTGACCTTAATGTCTTCCCCCAAAACCCAATAATGTCAGATCACTTCCTAATTACCTTTCAGTTTATTCTTAAGGACTATCCAGCTCCTCAGACTAAAACTATAATGAAAAGGACAATATCTGAAAAATCTATTTTAAAGTTCAGAGAAATAATAGAACCAATATTTAATATTACGTCATGTGATCCTGTCGTTAACAGCGCCAGTCCCAGTGCTATTGATAACTCTGTTGACTCAATGGTCAACTCTCTAAAATCTGCTCTTGATGTTGCAGCTCCACTTAAACAGAAAGTAATCAGGTCAAAACGAGCCTCCCCCTGGTACAATGAAGAACTACGTTCTCACAAACAAAGGGTAAGAAAACTAGAGAGATCCTTACGCCGCTCCCACACAGAAGAATCCTAAAGAATGGAAAACTTGCCTTCTGTCTTATAAGCAGGCTCTGCGTAAGGCTCAAACCAGATATTATTCAAATTTAATAGAAGTAAATAAAAATAACTCTAGATTTCTCTTCAGCACTGTAGCCAGGCTGACAAACTGTCACTGGCGCAGTAGAACCCTCAATACCAGTTACTCTAAGCTGCAATGACTTTCTTTTATTCTTTAGCAGCAAAATCACAACTATTAGAGATAAACTAAATGCAATTACTCCCACTATCAGTACTGAGCAAGCCCAGACTGCAAAGCTAGTGTCCCATACAAATCCTTCAGTAATACTAGATGGTTCACTGCTGTTGATCAGGCAGAGATAACTTCAGTCATTATGTCCTCCAAAACATCAACTTGTATTTTAGACCCAATCCCAAGTAGACTCCTCAAAGAAATTCTCCCCCTAATTATAAATCCCATTCTTAATATAATAAATACTTCACTAGAAAGCGGTTATGTCCCTCAGTCCTTCAAATATGCAGTGGTTAAACCACTTTTGAAAAAGCCTAATCTAGACCCCGACATACTGGCAAACTATAGACCTATTTCTAATCTGCCCTTTGTCTCTAAAATCCTTGAAAGAATTGTGATTAAACAGCTTTGTCGCCACCTGCAGGACAATAATTTATTTGAAGTTTTTCAGTCAGGGTTACGTGCGTACCACAGCACTGAAACTGCACTAGTTAAAGTCACAAATGATCTGTTATTAGCTGCTGATGATGGACAGGTCTCAATCCTGGTTCTGTTGGACCTCAGCGCAGCGTTTGATACCATCGACCACAACATTCTACTGCAGAGGTTAGAATGTGATATAGGTGTCAGTGGAACCGCCCTTAGCTGGTTTAAATCCTATCTATCTGATAGGTACCAGTTTGTTAATGTAAACCAGAGATCTTCCCCATGTTCTAAAGTAACCTACGATTGTGCCGCAGGGTTCAGTACTCGGTCCAGTTCTGTTCACACTTTATATGCTGCCCTTAGGTATGATCATCAGAAAGCATGGCATTAACTTCCACTGCTATGCAGATGACACTCAGCTGTATTTATCAATGAAACCTGATCAGACCCATCAAGTAGACAGACTTAGTGCCTGCGTGAAAGACATAAAAACTTGGATGACTCTTAATTATCTGCTCCTTAACCCTGAAAAAACCGAGGTCATTCTGCTGGGCCCTAAGCACCTGCGAGACTCTTTATCTGACCAGATAGTTTCTCTGGACAATATCACTGTAGCCCCCAGCTCTACTGTAAGAAACCTTGGGGTCCTATTTGACCAAGATCTCTCGTTCAAAGCACATATAAATCAAGCCTGTAAAACAGCCTACTTTCATTTGCGTAACATAACCAAAATTAGAAAAATCCTGCCCAGAGATGATGCCGAAAAACTCATCCATGCATTTGTCACATCCAGATTAGACTATTGTAACGCTCTGCTTATAGCGTGTCCTAAAAGCTCTATAAGAAGCTTTCAACTGGTTCAAAATGCAGCAGCAAGATTATTAACAGGTACTAGAAAAAGAGATCATATTTCACCAGTGTTAGAGTCTCTTCACTGGCTTCCTGTTGAGTTTAGAATCAAATTTAAAATCCTCCTCCTGACTTATAAAGCTTTAAACAATATGGCCCCATCCTACCTCAAAGATGCAATAGTAGCGTACCATCCAAACAGAGCTCTTCGTTCTCAAAATGCTGGACTATTGTTAGTCCCCAGAGTCTCTAAAAGCACAGTAGGAGGTCGAGCATTTAGCTACCAAGCTCCTGTGTTATGGAACCAGCTCCCTGTTCATGTAAAAGAGGCCGACACAGTCTCTACATTTAAGACCAGGCTCAAAACGTTCCTCTTTGAAATAGCTTATGGTCAGGCCAGTTAGGAACAGAAATAAAAACCTACAGTTTTAGCTACGCTGCCCTTGGAGCAATTCTGCTGGAGAAGTATGGCAGCTTGAACACTATCCTCTGGTTCTTCCTACTTTATCTATCAACAATATTTAATATTACTTCAACTGTAGTCTGTTCATTGCTGTTCACATGTTTCTCTTTCTCTCCACTTCCCCCGGGGAGTGGAGACTGTTTCAGACACTGCGTCGGCTGCTCCAGTGACGACCCCCCCACCCCCACCTGTCTGGACGATCTATGCGCCACCCGCCTGGACAGCTGGATTAGCCACACCTCGTCTGCCTGGACGAACTCCTTCTACTTTAGATGAACTGTCCCTCATCTCCTGCTGGAGGATCTCTCTACACTGGTGGACTGCTCCTCGTCCGCCTGGAGGAACTCTTTAAAGCCACCTCCCTCTTGAGTGGTTCTGGTTCAGTCCAAGTGGATGTCAGTCCTAGTTCATCTGCAGCCTGTCCGTCCGTGGGAGTAGGATCTCTCCTTCACTGTGGTTCTCCCCGAGGTTTCTACTTTTTCCCATGGGGTTTTTTGTAGTTTTTCCTCGCCGCGAAGGAGGGTCAAAGGACAGGGGCATTCTGGGACAGTTATCTGAACTGCTTTTACCTGTGGCCCATCGAGGCAACTGTTGTTGTGATTTTGGGCATTATAAAAATAAATTGATTTGATAAATTGAATTACCTCCGACAAAAAGCGACAAAAACTTGACTGAAAGAGTGAAAAACACAATTTAAAGCAACAGAAAGCGACAAAAACTTGACCAAAACTGACAAAAATGTGACTAAAAGGGGAAAAAAACACAACTGAATGCCACAAAAACTGAACTAGGTGGCGTTATCAAGTGGTATTGTTTGTCAAATTACACTAGTGCGCCAGGTGTGCCTTGAAAAAATATCAAATTTGAGTTAACAGTTTCAGAAATGTGGATGTAAATAACTAATTTACCTTTTTGGAGTGCCCTGAGCCACGTCTGCACCAAAACAGAACGCAGAACCACCACTAATGCCACATTTAAAGCACCAAACAGTAACACAAACATGATTTATCTTATTATATGCCATATTTTATTAACTAAATGGTCTGATTTGGTCATGTTTTTGTAGTAGATGGTGCGCCGTGGTGTCTTTGAAACCCAAAAAGTGTGACGCGACTACAAAAAGGTTGAAAAACACTGATCTGTCCAAGCTTACAATGACTTGAGTTCTTTTTTTATCTTGATTTGAGAAGTTTTGACTCGATGAGATTTAATTGTTGATGTGATGCAGAATATTTCATGGTTTCAAGGTATTTCTCACTGATCCTGCGATAATTTACCTTAAAATAAGAAAATACATTTGTCAGTGGTCAATAAAATGATCTTAACCCACTGACAGATAATTTGGATTAAAATAAGAAATAATGTGTTGAAACAAGTCACAAACTGTTTGAAACAAGTAAAATAATCTAGTTCCATCAAATAAATCGTCTCCACTGATCTTAACGAGTCAAAACGTCTGAAATTCAGATAAAAATCCTGAAATCGAGACATTTTGCCTCACGAAAGATTAATTTTTTGCAGCGTAGAAGTCTAAAGCAGTGTTTCTCAAACTGTGGTACATGGACACCTCTTCAATTGTAACGTTTACTTCATTCAGAGAACATTTTATTCACATTTTTGCTCTTTCTTTAGTAAATTTCTTGTTTAAACTATTGTGGCGATGGTGTATTCCAGTTCAAGACCTGGTTTATCCCTAATTTAGGGAAAAATTAACGCAAAATGAATGCAAAAACTGAACGTCTAGATGAGTTAAAATGTCTTGATTTGAGGATATTAATCTGAATTTCATACGTTTTGACTCGTTAAGATCAGTGGAGACGATTTAACGAAACATCTCCTTGGTCGTGTTTGTCAAATACAGATTCCACTTTTTACCGTCAGTGCTCTATGATTTAAGGCAGCAACGTCAAAACTGCATATTGGAAGAAAACCCATCTCCATAAGTTACGTTTCGATATCTGTTTTTTTTCAACATCCAGGCACGTGGCTGATAAACTGGCAAATATTGTACTCCCCTGAAACACATTTACAATTTACAATCAAATAAATCGTCTCCACTGATCTTAACGAGTCAAAACGTCTGAAATTCAGATTAATATTCTCAAATCAAGACATTTAACTCATTTAGAACTTCATTATTTGCAGTGCAGCGAATAAATGGGTCGAGTGTGTTTTTATTCTAATTATTATTATCAAAATCAGTGCAGAGTTTCAAGCCTCTTCCAGACGTGAAACGCTGATCCAAAGATTAAAACGCAGGTCTGTCATCACAAACAGAACTCCTCTCGCGCTCAGTGCTTCCTTCCCGTCTCTTGTGTGAAAAGTGCTGACGTTTGACTTGAACTTTTGATCGGTTCTCGCGCCGCCGCCTCTTCCCCGTGACGGCCGGGACATGACAGCTCCTGCCAGGTCCGCTCGCTCTTCTCCCGTCACTCCGTCTCCTCCGACCCGCCGCCACCTTCCCCCGCTCGCTCCCACCGGGTCCCTTTCATGTCCCGACCCGGTCCCGCGGGAGGCCCCTGCTCTCCCAGGCCCGGCCCCGTCCGCCGCCGAAGGGCTGATTGGCGCCGACGGAGCTCGAGTCCGGGTTGAAAAGGTTTAAACGAAGAGGCTGTTCAGATCGAGCCGTTTGCGGGATGTGAATGTTTAAAGCGGCGCTGTGATGTTGAAAGGCGGGTTTCTCCGTCGACACGAAGCAGGTGGAGACGGGCCTTTGACGTCACTTCACACGTTTAGGGCCGACTTAAGGCGCAAAGACGCTACGGGAGCAACAACCCCAGGAACAGCAACGAAATGGAATTAATTAGGGCCATGAATCCTGGACTGCTTTGTCACAATGTGGGCCGTGAATCCTGAACCGCTCTGTCACAATGTGGGCCGTGAATCCTGAACCGCTCTGTCACAATGTGGGCCGTGAATCCTGAACCGCTCTGTCACAATGTGGGCCGTGAATCCTGAACCGCTCTGTCACAATGTGGGCCGTGAATCCTGAACCGCTCTGTCACAATGTGGGCCGTGAATCCTGAACCGCTCTGTCACAATGTGGGCCGTGAATCCTGAACCGCTCTGTCACAATGTGGGCCGTGAATCCTGAACCACTCTGTGACAATGTGGGCCATGAATCCTGGACCGCTCTGTCACAATGTGGGCCATGAATCCTGAACCACTCTGTGACAATGTGGGCCATGAATCCTGGACCGCTCTGTCACAATGTGGGCCATGAATCCTGAACCGCTCTGTCACAATGTGGGCCATGAATCCTGAACCGCTCTGTCACAATGTGGGCCATGAATCCTGAACCACTCTGTGACAATGTGGGCCATGAACCCTGGACCGCTCTGTCACAATGTGGGCCATGAATCCTGGACCGCTCTGTCACAATGTCCAGACCTGAACCCCTCAGAGTCTGTGGGACGTCCTGCAGAGGCTTTGACAGTGTCACTCACTCCATCAAGATTTTGGAGGAAAACGCATTAAACACTGGGTTTAAAAACATTTATTGAATCAAAGCCACAGATTATTTGTGATCAAAGCTGAAGGCGGTCCAAATAGACCGGAGCGTGTGACCTTTTCTTCCGTGTGTTTGAATGAAAACACCGTTTAATGAAGTGGATTCTTGTCCTTTTGAACGCTCTCACTCCTGAATCCTGACGATCACGTCGGACTTCAAACGACGGTGCGTTCATGCAGCATGTGTTCATCCTCTGATACGTCTCTGGATGTGGCTGGCGCTACAGGGACTTCCCATGATCCTTTGGGGGCGTCATCTCTTTAACCCCGTCCCCGGAGCCTGTTCAGCCCGAGACGGAGCGCCTTTAATCCTGTGGCGGCAGGTTCATTCCCCCTGACAGGCCCGATGTGCTCCTGAAGGCTCCGCTCGCGTCAGGACCGAACCTTTGCTTCTCCGAAGACGTCACGCTGGGAACGACGATCGACTCAAACGCAGCATCTTTTATTCATCAGAGCCGGGCCAGGTTTGAAGAGCGGCGGAACCTGCAGCGGCAACGTGGAGCTAATTAGCAGCTAGCGTCCACAAAGGTAGATGTGTCTGTGCAGAACGTGGAGCGGACGCAAAGAACAGCGCTCACAAACGGGACAATACGATCAACTAAGACTAAACAACCAGGTTAAAAGCTAAAAAAGTCTGTGGAATACTTTTGATAAGTATAGACCCTTTAAAATGTGATGCGACTGGAGGCAAAGTGAAGTTGACTGTAAATGTTTGAATGATTGTCTCACATTAGATCTATATTCTATGGTTTGAAGTGTTTTTGTTGGAAAAAAGAAACACAGTTGAATTTCCAGAGTAGAAAGGTCAGTTAGTTGGATTTTCTGTAACAAACGATGGACACAATACACTTCTCTAACCTTAAAATTGTATTTTAGCATCAAAAGAATCTAATTTATGGAACAGTATCTAATATATCTGTAGATAAAATGAAAAATGATTGTGGGCTCAACATTTCTGTGAGTATTTTTCCAGTAAAACCCATAAATCTGGATTGTTCTTCATCAAAAATGCAAAGAGTTGATCATAATTTCCTCAAACATGATGTAAAATACAATAATAAATGTGTTTAAAGCAGCTCTGATGTCACTCACATGTGTCTGAGACTTTTACTGACACTAAATCATCTACATTTGTCATATTTTGTGATATTCTGAGGTTAATCCCAGTTTCTCATCTGAAATCACATGTTGCACTGAAACTTTTGCCTCCATCTGAATCTAGAATGTTTTTGTTACAGACTTTTAAAGGGTCTATAGAAAATATACTAGAACTTTATCAATGTTTTTCACTTTATCATTGTTAAGAGCTTAATAGAGCTAAAATATCTAATTGTGATTTTTCTGACCAGTGCGATTGTGATTAGATTTTTTTATGTTTTAATAAAAGGATTCTGTTCAAATTCACATTTTAAACTCAATTTTGTTGCTTTTAGTCACATTTTTGTCACATTCAGTTGCGTTTGTCATATTTAAACATGTCTTTGTCACTGTTAAGTCACGTCTTTTTCGTTTTTAGTCCAGTTTTTGTCACTTTTAGTCGTGTTTTGATGCATTGAGTCATGTTTGTTGTTTGTTGGTGCGTTTTTTCACTTTTGAACACATTTTTGTCGCTTGTTTCTGAACACGTTTGTACAAATCCAAACTACAGTCTTAACAGTTTTTATTCAAATCAAAGCAACACATTTTGTTATTTGTTGAAGAAATTGTTACACTTAAAAAATTGCAGCCTTTGCAATTTGCTAATTGCATCCATTAAAATTGCAATTTTTGTGTGCTAATCCCTCTTCCCCTTTTAAGTCAAATTTATTATGATTAATCCTATTTTTTCTGTATCCTTTCCTGTTCTACAAAGCACTTTAAAGTACTTTATGCACAAACAATGCTCTACAAATGTTTACAACACAACTTTTGCTCATTTTTATGTTTAATCGGCTCTTTTTGAACCATTTTTTTTCATACTATACACTTGATATTCAAACTCTGCTTCTCTATTATCTAAATGTCGACACCTTTAGATGAAACGCTCCCAGTGACACAAAGAACGTCCCATTCAGTGTCGTCTTTTTCCTGCAGATTTATCAAACGTCCCTGTGTTTTCCGTCAGGTGCGCTGGGGAGAGAAGGGCTCGACGGAGGAGGGGGCCCGGCTGGAGAAGGCTAAGAACGCCAAGATCTCCATCCCCGAAGAGGCCGACGAGCCCATGATCCAGAGGCAGAGGCCGAGACCCGCTCCGATGCACCAGCAGCAGAACAAGTGGTACACCCCCATCAAGGTCAGAACACTGTTCAAGGAGACGTTTTTTTTTTAGCTTAAAACCCTGTTCTTACAATGTTCTTTCTCAAAAACACACCTGGAGTAGCGTTCAGCTGCATTCACGCTGTTTTGAGGAATGTTTATTAGAAAATCGTCAAACACACTTCCTGCTGTACTCCCTCGATCTGTGATGTATTTTCAGACTTCATACTCGGGCTGCACCATATGGGAAATTAGTGCGATATATGATAACAATATTATTACGATACTTTTTCCTCATTTGCATATGTTTCTTTTCTTTTTTTGACACGCCCCGAGTGAGAGAGGCGGAGTCTGACACGCCCCGAGCGAGAGAGGCGGAGTCTGACACCGTTTTTTTTTTAGCTTAAAACCCTGTTCATACAATGTTCTTTCTCAAAAACACACCTGGAGTAGCGTTCAGCTGCATTTACTCTGTTTTGAGGAATGTTTATTAGAAAATCGTCAAACACACTTCCTGCTGTACTCCCTCGATCAGTGACGTATTTTCAGACTTCATACTCGGGCTGCACCATATGGGAAATTAGTGCGATATACGATAACAATATTATTACAATACTTTTCCCTCATTTGCATATGTTTCTTTTCTTTTCCAGCTATAACTCAACTCTTACTTTAAAATATAGTAGCTTAGGTACAAATTAGGGATGGGACGATAAACAATAATATCGTTTATCGTGATCGTTTGTCGTTTGTTTCTGTCGTGTAAATGTGTTTGTGTTTTCAGGGCCGTATGGACGCTCTGTGGGCTCTGCTGCGGCGACAGTACGACCGAGTTTCACTGATGCGGCCGACGGCAGCGGACCAGGTAAGAGCGGATTTGAAAACGACAAGCGCGGTTTTCGTAACTGACGTAACCCTGGTTCTGTGCTGGAAAGTAGCAGAGTACAAAAGTTAAAGTACCGTGACTAAGCGAAATGTTTGGGTTTCTGTCCTTTCCTTGGGTAAATTCTGGCCCTGCCCAGTTTCACCTGTGGCTAAGATCCATTATTGTCTTAGATCTATTGTTCTATTGATGGCTGTTGCTCCCTCATCACTGCTGATGACCTCATTAGCATTTGACTGGTCTATTGATTTGGACCAGGGTGTTAGGATGCTGTCATAAATCTTGGCTAAATTAAATCTTAAGCCCCCATTCCTGTTTAGAGAAGGATTCTCTCTTTTTACAAAAATGGCCTCCTTTACTCCTCTTTCAAACCAGTTCTTCTCTCTGCTCAATATCTTCACCTCACTGTCCTCAAACGAGTGGTTTGTAGCTTTTAGGTGCAGATGGACTGCACTTTGTGGTCCTGTGGAGGTAGATCTTCTGTGTTGGTACAGCCTTTTGTGCAATGGCTGTTTTGTTTCTCCTATGTAACGTCCTTTACAACTGTCCTCACTGCACTCTATCGAATAAACTACATTGCTCTGTTTCTCTGTCGGCCTCTTGTCTTTCGGATGGACCAGTTTCTGTTTAAGTGTGTTGCCAGGTTTGAAATAAACAGGGATGTCGTGTTGTCTAAAAATCCTTTGAAACTTCTCAGACAGGCCCGAGACATAAGGGATAGAGACCCCCCTCCTGCTGGGGTCTTTATCCTTTCTGTCCTGTTTCTTGGCTCTTCTGACTTTGTTAAAGGCCCAGTTGGGGTATCCACAAGCTGAGAGGGCACGTTGGACGTGTTCTTCCTCCTTCTTTCTCCCCTCAGAGCTGGTGGGTACTTCATGGGCTCTGTGTTGTAGTGTCCTGATCACTCCCAACTTGTGCTGCAGTGGGTGGTTAGAACCGAACAATAGGTACTGATCTGTGTGGGTGGGTTTCCTGTATACTTCTGTCTGAAGGCTGCCTTCCTCCTCTCTGATTGTGGAGCAATCAAGAAACGCCAACCGGTTGTCCTTAGCATCTTCTCGGGTGAACTTAATGTATACATCCAGCCCATTGATATGCTCAGAGAACGTTTCCAGCTCTTGTTTCTTGATTATCACAAAGGTGTCATCCACCTTTGTGATACCTTTGTGATAAGTGCATAAACAAATACCTAGTGCTTATTAAGGTGAGACACTGCAGGTGAATAGTAAAAAATCTTAACTTTTTACTCACATAAATGTAAGAAAAAAATATATTACAAGTTTTTCATCATGTCACGTTTTCATGTAGAAATAAGGCATTTTATGTGGAAAAAGGCCAAAAATCCACATATTGGGGAGATTTAAATCTGAAAAATGGACAGAGCCAGGTTTAAATTTGAACATATTAGTCACAAAAAAATCAGAGGGGATTTTGGATTTATTTTTTAGTTTTTGAGTAAACTAGATCTGACTGAAAATTGACCTAAAAATTCAAATTTTGACAATTATTTTGGACTTCAACTTCAATAAATCAGTTCTAGAATTAGATATCAATAAATCCTTGTGTTCGTTTGGTCTAAATCTTGTTGAGTCCAGATTGTACAGTTTGGTGTAGGATCTACTTTGAGGCTGATCTTTATGTCTCGAGGGACAAAAATGCATTTGGAGAAAACAGCCTTTGGAGTTTAGTGTTGTTTTTGTCAGTTTTAGTCACATTTTTGTCACAGTTGTTTTTTGTCACATTTTTGTTGTTTTTAGCTGCATTTTTATCGCTTATAGTCACGTTTCTGTCACTTCTAGTCGCATTTTTGTTGCTTATAGTTGTTTTTTTGTCACTTTTAGTCACATTTTTGTCGCTTTTAGTCAAATCCTTCTGTACATTTCGTCTAAATCTTGTTGAGTCCAGATTGTACAGTTTGGTGTAGGATCTACTTTAAGGCTGATCTTTATGTCTCGAGGGACAAAAATGCATTTGAAGATAAATCTATGGATGAAGTGGATTCAATGGAAGAATGAAACATCTTTAGGAGCAGATTGGACACGTTTGTTGTTTCCACTTGAAAGTCGACATGTGAGAAAGAAAACTGACCAAAAACTGAAAACTGTCTTGAGGGTGAGGTACAGAGTGGTGTCAGGGAACACAAATGTCTTCGTTGTGCTGTTGTGATCCAAGAGGCAAATATTTGTGAAATGACACGAAGTGAAACAACAAACCACCAGATCTTACATTTCCTAACAAGGGCTGGAGGTGATGTTTCTAAACCGCTGTGGTTCTTCTGCTTCCTGTTTAGATATTTGTATATATTTACAGGCAGGTTTCAGCTCTTTTCTAATGGACGGAAAATATACAATGATCTGATTATCTTCTCTGAAATGCCTGAACTTCCGCTTTTGTTTTTAAAATCAGACGTCTCTAGCGTTATATCTGTGATCTCTTTATAGTAAGGCTGCACTATTTATTGAAATTGCTGTTTGATTTTGAATGCAAATTGCAAAGGATGCAGTTTTTGAAGTGCAATCATGTCCTGCACAAACAACAAAATATTCTGCCCCCGCCTGTAGTTTAGATTTGTTACAGAATGTTCAGGAAAAAAGAGACAAAAAAGCAACAGAACTGCAACTAAAAGCGACACAACTTGGGAAAAATTGACAAAACGTGACTAATGGCGACAAAAAAATGCAACAAAAGTGAAAAATACATGACTAAAATCATCAAAACGACAAAATTAACCCTAATCCTAATGACAAAAACACCACTAAAAGAGACAAAAACATAACTAAAAGCTTCAAAATGCCACTGTAAGTGACAAAAATGCATCTTATAGCAAAAAAATGTGCTTGAAAGTGACAAAAACACAACTAGAACTGACAAAAACTGAGGTTTGAAGTGTTAAACATGTTAGAAATTCATCTTTAAGCGACAAAAGCAATACTTAAAGGGACAAAACGTGACTAAAAGCGACAAAAATACAACTAAAATTGAGAAAATGTGAGTAAAAGTGACAAAAAAACACAAAAATGCAAGAAAATTTTTGTTTAAAAGTGACAAATACATGACTAAAAGCATCAAAACAACAAAACTAACCCTGACGACAAAAACACTACTAAAAGCGACAAAACCATGAATAAAAGCTTCAAAATGCCACTGTAAACAACAAAAATCCACCTTATAATGACAAAATGTGCTTAAAAGTGACAAACTAGAAAGTGGCAACTAGAATGGTCAAAAATGCAGTTTAATGTGTCAGTAATGCGTCTTTTAGCGACAAAAGCGATACTAAAAGTGACAAAAACACAGCTTAAAGTGACAAAAATGAGGTTTAATGTGTCAGTAATGCATCTTTTAGCGACAAAAGTGATACTAAAAGTGACAAAAACGTGACTTAAAGTGACAAAAATGCGACCAAAGGCGTCAGAAATGCAACAATATGAGCCTTTAAGTGACAAAAACATGACTAAAAGCTACTAAACCGTGACAAAGGAAGTGGGCTGGTGCACTCTCGCTCTGCACACATCTGCACAAACCACCGCCAAATACGGTCGCACTTCCTCCTCTCTTCACCGAAACAGGAAGTCCACAAACCAGACCAAACCTGACGGTTCAGCCGCTCAAACCTCAGGCACGCCTCACTGCTCCAGACGTGTTTGAGGCCTTTTACTTTCTCTGTTCAACATAAATGAGACAAATAGAATGTTAATAAAGCAAAATACTAAATAAACTGCAATAACACAACTTAAAGGACACATGTTCTGCTGCAGTGACTTGTTTGAGCTTTAATCCTGTTCTAAAAATGTTCTTCATCAAAAACACACCTGGAGGAACAACACGTTTGTTTCCTTTGTGTGTATTGGAACAATAAAAAAAATATATATATTTGAGAGAGCGAGAAAATAGGCGAGAGAGGGAGAGAGAGAAATGTTGAGAGATAAAAGAAGCAAAGAGAGAGACAGAGGAAAGAGAGAGAGGAAAGAGAGGGAGAGAAAAAAGAGAGAAGAAAGAGAGAGAGGAAAGAGAAAAAGAGAGAGAGAAGAAAGAGAGAGAGAAGAGAAAGAAGAGAGAAAAAAGAGAGAGAGAAGAGAGAGAGAAAAGAAAAGAGAGAGAGAAGAAAGAGAGAGAGAAGAAAGAGAGAGAGAAGAGAGAGAAAAGAAAAGAGAGAGAGAAGAAAGAGAGAAGAGAGAGAGAAAAGAAAAGAGAGAGAAGAAAGAGAGAGAGAAGAAAGAGAGAGAGAAGAAAGAGAGAGAAGAGAGAGAGAAAAGAAAAGAGAGAGAAGAAAGAGAGAGAGAAGAGAAAGAAGAGAGAGAAAAGAAAAGAGAGAGAGAGAGAAAGAGAGAAAAGAGAAGAGAGAAAAAAGAGAGAGAGAAGAGAAAGAAGAGAGAGAAAAGAGAGAGAGAAAAGAAAAGAGAGAGAGAAGAAAGAGAGAGAGAAGAGAGAGAGAAAAGAAAAGAGAGAGAGAAGAAAGAGAGAAGAGAGAGAAAAGAAAAGAGAGAAGAAAGAGAGAGAGAAGAGAAAGAAGAGAGAGAAAAGAGAGAGAGAGAGAGAGAGAAAAGAAAAGAGAGAAAAAAGAGAGAGAGAAGAAAGAGAGAGAGAAGAGAAAGAAGAGAGAGAAAAGAAAAGAGAGAGAAGAAAGAGAGAGAAAGAGAGAGAGAGAAAGAGAAGAGAGAGAAGAGAGAGAAGAAAGAGAGAGAGAAGAGAAAGAAGAGAGAGAAAAGAAAAGAGAGAGGAGAGGCAGAGAGAGAGGGGGAAGAGAGAGGAGGCTGGGCAATATAAAAATCACACCTGAAAGCAAGTGTTTTTGGGGAGAGCAGGCCTTTAGTCGACTTCAGCCCTGTTTAGCCACTTTTCCTAGGGTCTGATTCAATCTTTTTTGTCTCAGTCTGTGTTTGAGGTCTTTTACTTTCTCTGTTCAACATAAAATGAGACAAATAGAATGTTAATAAAGCAAAATACTACATAAATTCCAATAACGCCTAAAACTTAAAGCACACATGTTCTGCTGCAGTGACTTGTTTGAGCTTTAATCCTGTTCTAAAAATCATCAAAAACACTTGGAGTTGTATTTACCGTCGTGGCTTAAAGTCTTCACACCCTGAAATGTTTCCACAAAGTGTTGTCCCCAGTGTTGCTATTCCACATTTTTTGCTTTTCACGTCTTTTTTTGTGTATTGGAACAAGAAAAAAAAGAAAACAAATTTGACTAATTTCACACAAAAGAGTAAAGAGGGAGAGAGAGCGAGGAAATAGGGAGAAGGAGGGAGAGGGAAATATTGAGAGAGAAAAGAAGCGTAGAGAGGGAGAGAAGAGAGAGGGGAAAGAGTGTGTACATTATATATATATATATATTTTTTTAATTTATATATACATATATATATATATAAATATATATGTATATATATAGATCTAATGTGACAGAATCATTCAAACATTTACAGCCAACTTCATTTTTTGCATTTTGATGACGTCGCATTTTAAAGGGTCTGTAGAAAATGCATTAGCGCTAACTCATAGAATGTGTGCGCGTGCATTTGTGTGTGTTCTCTGTGTGTGTGCGTGTGTGTGTGTGTGTGTGTGTGCATTTGTGCGTGTGTGTGTGTGTGTAAGTGAGTGTGTGTGCATTTGTGTGCTTCTGTATGTGTGTGCATTTGTGTGCTTCTGTGTGTGTGTGCATTTGTGCGTGTGTGCGTGTGTGTGTGTGTGTGTGTGCATTTGTGCGTGAGTGTGTGTGCATTTGTGTGCTTCTGTATGTGTGTGCATTTGTGTCTGTGTGTGCGTGTATGTGTGTGTACGTCTGTGTGTGTGTGTATATGTGTGTGTGTCTTATGTGTGTGTCTGTGTGTCTGTGTATGTGTGTGTCTGTGTGTATATGTGTGTGTGTATGTGTGTGAGTTTATGTGTGTGTGTGTGCGTGTGTGTATATGTGTGTATGTGTGTGCGTTTATGTGTGTGTGTGTGTGTGCGTGTGCGTTTGTCTGTGTGTGTGTGTCTTATGTGTCTGTGTGCGTTTATGTGTGTGTCTGTGTGTGTCTGTGTGCGTTTATGTGTGTGTCTGTGTGTGTCTGTGTGTGTATATGTGTGTGTGTCTGTGTGTGCGTTTGTGTGTGTGTAAAAGCGGGAGGAGTCAAACCGTTTGATGCCGACAGTAAACCCCGTGGGTCATGAATATTCACGGCGGCGGAGGTTACAAGGACCGTACAGGTGTAACAGGAGCACGTCGCCGTCCACATCTGCTCTGCTCTGGGACTCGCACCCCCAACCTGCCTCCCCCTCCCCCCTCCTCCCCCCTCCCCCCTTCACGTGGATTTAACCCCTCGCCGTCCGCACACGATCAGCCCCGTCCATCTGAAGTCTGTGGGAGGTCTGCGAGGAGCTAACGCCATCCACTATTTATTAGACTTTTACGACGATCCCATCCACGTTTTATGTATGATTCACTCTCCCGACTGTTTGAACTGCTCTCTGACACGACATTTGTCAAAATCTACTGAAAAATACTGAAAAAACTGCCACTGTTGAGCTCCGGCGGGGAAAAAAACAACTGTAACGGCAACAAGACTGGGGTTAAACACAAATAAAATTGACAAAACGTGACTAAAAGCGACAAAAAACATAATTAAAATTGACAAAATGTGATTAAAAGTGACAAAAACACGAATAAAATTGACAAAATGTGACTAAAAGCGACAAAAACACAAATAAAGTTGACAAAACGTGACTAAAAGCGACAAAAACACAAATAAAATTGACAAAACGTGACTAAAAGCGACAAAAACACAAATAAAATTGAAAAAACGTGACTTAAAGCGACAAAAACACAAATAAAATTGACAAAACGTGACTTAAAGCGACAAAAACACAAATAAAATGGACAAAATGTGACTAAAAGCGACAAAAGACATAATTAAAATTGATAAAACGTGGCTAAAATCGACAAAAAACACAAATAAAATTGACAAAATGTGACTAAAAGCGACAAAAACACAAATAAAATTGACAAAATGTGACTAAAAGTGTCAAAAAACATAAATAAAATTGACAAAATGTGACTAAAAGCGACAAAAACACAAATAAAATTGACAAAATGTGCCTAAAAGCGACAAAAACACAAATAAAATTGACAAAATGTGACTAAAAGCGACAAAAACACAAATAAAATTGACAAAATGTGACTAAAAGTGTCAAAAAACATAAATAAAATTGACAAAATGTGACTAAAAGCGACAAAAACACAAATAAAATTGACAAAATGTGCCTAAAAGCGACAAAAACACAAATAAAATTGACAAAATGTGACTAAAAGCGGCAAAAACACAAATAAAATTGACAAAACGTGACTAAAAGCAACCAAAAAACCTCGCAAAAATGCAAGAAAAGATTTGTTTAAAAGTGACAAATACGTGACTAAAAGCATCAAATTAACAAAACTAAACTTCTGGCACAATCCGACCCACGTTTTATGTATGATGTATTTTCCCGACTGTTTGAACTGCTCTCTGACACTACATTTGTCAAAAATCTACTGAAAGATACTGAAAAAACTGCCACTGTTGAGCTCCGGCGGGGAAGAAACAACTGTAACCAACGGCAACGAGCCTCTGAAGCCTCTGAGCAGATGGGTTTATTCACCTGTTAAAGGCCAGAGCAAGAAACGACAAAACTAACCCTAACGCTAATGACAAAAACACCACTAAAAGCGACAAAAATGTGACTAAAAGCTTCAAAATGCCACTGTAAGTGACAAAAATGCATCTTATATCAAAAAAATGTGCTTAAAAAGTGACAAAAATGTGTTTAGAAGTGACAAAAATGCAGTTTAAAGCGTCAGTAATGGGTCTTTGTGCAAGTGACAAAAACGTAACTAAAAGCGACATAAAACAAATAAAATTGACCAAACTTGACTAAAAGCGACAAAAAAAAAAAACACGCAAAAATGCAAGAAAAGCTTTTTTTAAAAGTGACAAATACATGACTAAAAGCATCAAATTAACAAAACTAACGACAAAAACACTACAAAAAGTGACAAAAATGTGACTAAAAGCTTCAAGATGCCACTATAAGGACAAAAATGCATCTAATGACAAAATGTGCTTAAAAGTGACAAAAATGCAACTAAAAGTGACAAAAATGTGTTTTTTGTCCTGTTTGCCCCCAGGCAGTTTGTGTAAAGTTTATAATGTCACTTCCTGGTTGAACACGAGCACAAATATGACATTTTAGACAGTTAGAGGTAATCTACAACTGTTACCATAGCAACCAGACTGTAAACAAGGGCCAACATCCACATACATTACATATCTCCATTAACTCAGCAAACATTACATCAGATTAAAAATGAAGGTTAGCAGTGAATAAAGATAATTACAAAAGAAATGTACAGAGACACAACATTGGATTTTAGTTGTGTTTGTCGTATTTTACTCTTAAAAGTCTTTGTCACTTTTAGTCACGTCTTTGTCGAGTAGATTTACCATTTCGACTGACGTCGATGTAAACCCTCATTTGTCCAGGTGTGGTTCATGGTAGAAAGGGTTTCAGGGGTTGTCATCTGGACGCTGTTTGAAGATCGAGACGTTTCGACTTTTATCCAAAAGTCATTGTCAATCTGAGAGCTGGTATGGGAACTCAGGCTTATGGTACTCTAAGTAGTGGGAGTCCTGCCCCCGTTACATAGTGAGACCAAACAGCCACTGCACAAAAGGCTGTACCAACACAGAAGATCTACCTCCACGGGACCGCAAAGTGCAGTCCATCTGCACCTAAAAGCTACAAATCACTCGTTTGAGGACAGTGAGGTGAAGATATTGAGCAGAGAGAAGAACTGGTTTGAAAGAGGAGTAAAGGAGGCCATTTTTGTCAAAAGAGAGAATCCTTCTCTAAATAGGAATGGGGGCTTAAGATTTAATTTAGCCAAGATTTATGACAGCCTCCTAACACCCTGGTCCAGATCAATAGACCAGTCAAATGCTAATGAGGTCATCAGCAGTGAGGAGGGAGCAACAGCCATCAATAGAACAATAGATCTAAGACAATAATAGACCTAGACAGGGGCATTCTGGGACAGTTATCTGAACTGCTTTTACCTGTGGCCCATCGAGGCAACTGTTGTTGTGATTTTGGGCATTATAAAAATAAATTGATTTGATTTGATTTGATTTGACCTTAGCCACAGGTGAAACTGGGCAGGGCCAACTATTAACCTAACAAAGGCAGTCCAATTATCAAGTTTCAGGTGACACTAGACAAACAATTTTCCAAACGTAGACAGGCGTTCAGTGACTCCTCCCTGGGGGCAGGACTCTCACTACTTAGAGGAGCATATAAGCCAGAGTTCCCAGACCAGCTCTCAGATTGACAATGACTTTTGGATAAAAGTCGAAACGTCTCGATCTTCAAACGGCGTCCGGATGACAACCCCTGAAACCCTTTCTACATTTCGACTGACGTTCCAGTGCAAGTCGATGGTGTAAAAACATCCCAATCACCAGTTGCCCGACCAAAACCAAGTCAAATCTGTCAAAATGAAAGTTTGTTTGCGTCGTATTTAAACACATCTTTGTCACTTTTAGTCGCGTCTTTGTCGTTTTGAGTCGCGTTTTTGTCGCCTTTTAGCCACGTTCGCTTGTGTTTGTCATATTTTAACTCGTCTTTGTCACTTTTAGTCGTGTCATTATCGTTTTAGTCATGTTTTCATCACGTTTTAGTCACTTTTAGTCGCGTTTTTGTCATGTTCAGTTGTGTTTGTCATATTTAAACGCGTCTTTGTCACTTTTAGTCGTGTCATTGTCGTTTTTAGTCTCCTTTTTGTCGCTTTTAGTCACGTTTTCGTGACTTTTAGTTGTGTTTGTCATATATAATCGCGATTTTGTTACTTTTAGTCTTGTCATTGTCGTTTTTAGTCAATTTTTCATCACGTTTTTATCACTTTTAGTCGCATTTTTGTCACATTCAGTTGTGTTTGTCATATTTAAATGCAACTTTGTCACTTTTAGTCACGTCTTTGTCTTTAGATTCAGACTTTCCCGACCAACACCAAGTCAAACCTGTCCAAATGAAAGTTTGTTTGGCGACTTTCACCTTTGAAAGTGAGCTGTTCTCCTCTGAGCCTCGTGTGGCCTTGAGTACTTTGTTTACTCTGGTCGGTGCGTTCACCATGGATGTATTAAAAGAACTGGATAAGGTACGCCCCCTCTGTCTGTGGTCCCAGATTGATTTGTGGCGTGCGAGGTACTGCAGCCTCTTGGAACCAGCCTTTTTCTCAAATGTCACATTATAATTGCAGACAGTACTGAATTATTATCTGTATTTAAATAAAATAGAAGGAAATGTTCTTTTCTACCGTTTCTAAAATCACCGAAATTACCGTTTTTATATGAAGTGGGGGATTGTCGTCACGTGGCGTCCTAAAACAAAGATGGCAGCCATCGTTTCAGGAAGTAAAACAAAGATGGCAGCCATCGTTTCAGGAAGTAAAACAAAGATGGCAGCCATCGTATCAGGAAGTAAAACAAAGATGTCAGCCTTATCAGGAAGTAAATGCGGAAGTAAGAAACTTTTTTGGGGTCATGCGCCAATGAGCACTCTCCATAGGGATAAACAGGACGGCCATCTTGGATTCATCTTCCAGGTTTTATTATAGTTCTATGGCGTTCACGTGGACCAGGTAACATGGCCGCCCCTCTGCTGCCAGCGTCCTATTTGAACGCATCTTTGTCACTTTTAGTCGTGTCTTTGTCGTCTTTAGTCGCGTTTTTGATGCTTTTTAGTCACATTCAGTTGTATTTGTCATATATAAACATGTCTTTTGTCACCTTTAGTTGTGTCATTATCGTTTTTAGGCACATTTTCGTCACTTTTAGTCACGTTTTCATCACGTTTTAGTCACGTTTTTGTCATGTTCAGTTGTATTTGTCATATTTAAAAGCATCTTTGTCACTTTTATTTGCATCTTTGTCACTTTTAGTGTCATCTTTGTCACTTTTAGTTGCGCCTTTGTCGTTTTTAGTCGCTTGTAGTTGCGTTTAGGCTGCTTTAAGTTGCGTTTTTTGTCATGTTCAGTTGTGTTTGTCATATTTAAACGTGACTTTTGTCACTTTTAGTTGTGTAATTATTGTTTTTAGTTACCTTTTTGTTGCTTTTAGTTGCGTTTTCGCGGCTTTTAGTCAAGTTTTTGTCACGTTCAGTTGTGTTTTTATTATATTTAAAGGCATCTTTGTCACTTTTAGTCACGTCTTTGTCTTTAGATTTAGAGTTTCCCGACCAAAACCAAGTCAAACCTGTCCAAATGAAAGTTTATTTGGCGACTTTCACCTTTGAAAGTGAGCTGTTCTCCTCTGAGCCTCGTGTGGCCTTGAGTACTTTGTTTACTCTGGTCGGTGTTCACGTGGGACCAGGTAACATGGCCGCCCCTCTGCTGCCAGCGTCCTGTCTGTCCGTCCGGCCCGGCGCCCCGAGCTCAGCGGCTGGACTGTCAGCAGATGCAAGCCACTGGCACCGACCATTTAAATACTTCCTCTTTTTTTCCGAATCCTCTCTTTCCTCTCGGTTTCTGTGGTCACACATTTAGCGCCCGAGGGCCTTGAACACCAAAGGTAGAGCGGGGGATGGACACAGCTGCGGCGGGAAAGTGGCCCCGGGCAAAAACAGAGAGAAGAGAGAGGGGGGGGGGAGAGAGGGGGAGGCGGCGGAGGAGGAGAAAGGGCGAGCGAGGATTGTGATGTGCAGCGACTGAGCCGTGAGTGAGGCGAGCGGGCGAGGGACGCACTTCAGAGACACGCGCCACGACCAAACATCTGCCGCCAAGTTTTAGCAACGAGAGGGAGAGGGGTGAGGGAGGGGGGAGGGAGAGGGAGGTATAGGGAGGGGGAGGAGAGAGGGAGAGGAGGAGAGAGAAGAGAGGAGAGGGAGAGAGAGACGAGAGGGAGAGGAGAGAGGGAGGGGGGAGGGAGAGGGTGAGGGAGAGGAGCAGGAGAGAAAGAGAGAGAGAGAGAGAGGAGGAGGAGAGGGAGAGAGAGACGAGAGGGAGAGGAGAGAGGGAGAGAGAGACGAGAGGGAGAGGAGAGAGACGAGAGGAGAGAGGGAGGGGGAGAGGAGGAGAGGGAGCGAGAGAGAGAGAAGAGAGGGTGGGGAGAGGGGAGAGGAGAGGAGAGGGAGAGGGGGGGAGAGGGGGAGAGAGACGAGAGGGAGAGGAGAGAGGGAGAGGAGGAGGAGAGGGAGAGGGGAGGGAGAGGGGGGGAGAGGGGGAGAGAGACGAGAGGGAGAGGAGAGACGGAGAGGAGGAGAAGGAGAGGGTGAGAGAGAGGAGGAGGAGAGGGAGAGAGAGAGACGAGATAGAGAGGAGAGAGGGAGGAAGAGGAGGAGGAGGAGAGAGAGGAGAGAGAGGAGGAGGTGAGGGGAGAGGAAAAAGGGGAGAAATAGAGAGAGAGAGACAGAGGGAGGGAGGGAGAGAGAGGGAGAGGAAGGGGGTGAGAGAGGAGAAATCTAAATGTGTATATTTCTGACATGCCTTAAGTGTGTACCGTCTCATTTAAAAGCAATTTTATTTTATTTTGCTTTTTCAAATGTTTCAGTTCACTGTAGTAAAAGGAAAAGATGTACATATTTTTATTATATTTTCTTTTTTTTTTGTTTATGTTTTTCTTCTTATTATTATTATTCTTATTCTTATTTTTATTATTTTATTTTTTTGGTTAAAATGATAACATAATTCAAACCAGATTTCAAACTGACATGATATAGAGCTGAACAGTACAGAGTGTATAGATGACGTGGATGGGAGCAGCTGACACACTCAGAGTAAACATTAGCGTTAGCGTTAGCCTGTGGCGCACACAGTCCCTCTGAACGCACCGCCCCGAACATCTTTGTTTACATTTCACCCCCACAGCACAGCGCCAAACAGCCGAGCCCCGACAGCCGAGCCCCGATAGACCGGCAAACATCCGAGCCCCGACAGCCGAGCCCCGACAGACCGGCAAACAGCCGAGCCCCGATACACCACCAGACATCCGAGCCCCGACAGCCGAGCCCCGATACACCACCAGACATCCGAGCCCCGATACACCACCAGACATCCGAGCCCCGACAGCCGAGCCCCGATACACCACCAGACATCCGAGCCCCGACAGCCGAGCCCCGACAGCCGAGCCCCGACAGCCGAGCCCCGATACACCACCAAACATCCGAGCCCCGACAGCCGAGCCCCGATAGACCGGCAAACAGCCGAGCCCCGACAGCCGAGCCCCGATACACCACCAAACATCCGAGCCCTGACAGCCGAGCCCCGACAGCCGAGCCCCGACAGCCGAGCCCCGACAGCCGAGCCCCGATACACCACCAAACATCCGAGCCCCGATACACCGCCAAACATCCAACATCCGGGCCCCGATGCACCGCCAAACATCCAACATCCGGGCCCCGATGCACCGCCAAACATCCGAGCCCCGATACACCACCAAACATCCGGGCCCCGATGCACCGCCAAACATCCAACATCCGGGCCCCGATGCACCGCCAAACATCCGAGCCCCGATACACCACCAAACATCCAACATTCGGGCCCCGATACACCACCAAACATCCGAGCCCTGATACACCGCCAAACATCCAACATCCGAGCCCCGATACACCACCAAACATCCAACATTCGGGCCCCGATACACCACCAAACATCCAACATTCGGGCCCCGATACACCACCAAACATCCGAGCCCTGATACACCGCCAAACATCCAACATCCGAGCCCCGATACACCACCAAACATCCAACATTCGGGCCCCGATACACCACCAAACATCCGAGCCCCGATACACCGCCAAACATCCGAGCCCTGATGCACCGCCAAACATCCGAGCCCCGATACACCGCCAAACATCCGAGCCCCGATACACCGCCAAACATCCGAGCCCCGATGCACCGCCAAACATCCAAGCCCCGATACACCGCATAACATCCGAGCCCCGATGCACCGCCAAACATCCGAGCCCCGATACACCGCCAAACATCCAACATTCGGGCCCCGATACACCACCAAACATCCGAGCCCTGATACACCGCCAAACATCCAACATTCGGGCCCCGATACACCGCCAAACATCCGAGCCCTGATACACCGGCAAACATCCGAGCCCCGATACACCGCCAAACATCCGAGCCCTGATACACCGCCAAACATCCGAGCCCCGATACACCACCAAACATCCAACATCCGGGCCCCGAAAACCTGCTAGCTCGCTTTTTAGCCTCAGAGCACATGGCTTTAAAAAAAAAAAAAAAAAAAAAAAAAATGACTGAACCAGGACTAAACCAGGACTTAAACCAGGACTTAAACCAGGACTAAACCAGGACTTAAACCAGGACTTAAACCAGGAATAAACCAGGACTTAAACCAGGACTAAACCAGGACTAAACCAGGACTAAAACCAGGTTTAAACCAGAACTAAACCAGGTCTAAACCAGGACTTAAATCAGGACTGAACCAGGTCTAAACCAGGACTAAACCAGGACTTAAACCAGGACTAAACCAGGACTAAACCAGTACTAAACCAGGACTTAAATCAGGACTGAACCAGGTCTAAACCAGGACTAAACCAGGACTAAACTAGGACTAAACCAGGTCTAAACCAGGATTGAACCAGGTCTAGATCAGGACTAAACCAGGTCTAAATCAGGATTGAACCAGGTCTGTACCAGGACTAAACCAGGTCTAAATCAGGCCTATAAATCAGGACTAAATCATGTGTAAACCAGGACTAAATCATGTCTAAATCAGATCTAAACCAGGTCTAAACAAATAACAAGAGCTAAAATATTTTCTCTGTTTTTTAAGATGCGTTGAGGGCCGGATCATGTCCCGTGGAGGGCCAGATTTAGCCCGCGGGCCTTCAGTTGGCCTTGTTTATCTTTGTTTAACTGTGGTATATTTCATCATGATCTTGTACGTACTCAATATGTGGTTTCCTACTTATTTGTCATCTTTTCTAACATCTAAAAATGTGTTTTCCTGCTCCGTTTGCGTGTGAGCTCCACATATTCATCGTTGTGTTTGTGCCTCGTTCGTCTAAAGCTAAACAGATGCACAGCTACTTAGCGCTTTCCCGGAATATGCTCCGTCCAAACGCATTGTTGTTTTCGCCCGTCGCGTGACACTCGCGCTGATGTTTTTAGCGCTCCGGCGAACCCCCACGTTTGGTTTTGCAGCGCGCCGGTAAGAATAATTTAAGTATGTGACAAGACGGTATGCTAATGTCGGCGGAAGGACAAGACAGCGGCGCTAATGCGGACTAAACTGAAGGCTACGGCGGGAGATCGGCTCTGACAAGCAAAAGGACACAGTGCACTGTTCAAACGCCGAGAAGATGGGCTGAAACGTCTCTGTCGATATGTTTACAAGTGTAGATTTGAAATAAAGGTGGAAATATGTTGAAATTTAGATAATATTTTGAAAGTAGTGTTGAAAATATGCAAAAATTCAATGTCGAGTGTATTGTTTACAGTGAAAAATGCTGTAAAAAGAGCAGATTAAAAATAAAAACGAACAAAAGTGACGTCGTAAACTTTGAAATAAAAGCCAAAAAGTGATATTTCTGCACTTTTTGTGATTAATTTGACAGACATTTCACATTCGTTTGATAATTAAACCACAATGAATATCTCTAAAGACACATTTCTGTTGGATTTAAATAATATCAACTCAAAAAAATATCAATATGTTCATTTTTTTCCAATATTGCCTAACCTTAGTAAGAATTATTTGACTACAGCGAGAATATTTCCGTTATTGCAGGATCTTTTTCTCATTTCAAACACATTTATTTTGACAGAGTGTTTATTAACTTAAATTCATCGCTGAGCTCATTCCAAAGTTTGATTCCTAAAACAGTCACATCTTTGCCTAACATTAGTTCTTGCTTTATTCAGTTCAAACCGAAGTCGACCTCTGAGGTTATAGCGACTATTTCGTAATTTAAAGAAAGATTGAACGCCTATGGGAAGGTCCTTACTCACAGCACCAAACAAAATTTCCAACATTTTTAACTTAACTATGTCCATAAATTGTAATATTTTTGATTTTAAAAAGAGTTCATTAGTAGGATCACGAAATCCTGCTTTGTTAATTATTCTTAGTGCCCTTTTTTGTAGTTTGATTATTGGATCCAAGTATGTTTTACAGGCATTTCCCCAGATTTCTGAGCAGTAAGACAGATCGGGAAGTACAAGTGATGAATACAGTATATGCAGACATTTCTTATTTAATAAAGGTTTTGTTTTGTAAAGTATACCAACTGTTTTTGATATTTTACTCTTAATGTACTGTATATGTTGTTTCCAGCAAATCTGGTGATCTATAATCATCCCAAAAACCTTGTCTCAAAAACCCATTCCAGTACAATTTTACATTTGAAGTAAAGGTGGAAATATTTTGAAATTTAGATAATATTTTGAAAGTAGTGTTGAAAATATGCAAAAATTCATTGTCGGGTGTATTGTTTACAGTGAAAAATGCAGTAAAAAGAGCTGATTAAAAATAAAAACGAACAAAAGTGACGCTGTACACTTTGAAATAAAAGCTAAAAAGTGATATTTCTGCACTTTTTGTGATTAATTTGACAGACATTTCACATTCGTCTGATAATTAAACCACAATGAAACAGTTTAAAGACACATTTCTGTTGGATTTACATAATATCAACTCAAAAAAATATCAATATGTTCATTTTTTTCCAATATTGCCTAACCTTAGTAAGAATTATTTGACTACAGCGAGAATATTTCCGTTATTGTAGGATCTTTTTCTCATTTCAAACACAAAAACTCCATGTGTTTTTATTGTATTTGTTTATTTTAATAACGTTAAAGTCGTCGTGTTTAAATGAGATTGGAGCATGTTAAATGTGGGATTATCTGCAGATGAAAACATTGTGGATTTCAGTAAAGCTTGAATGAATAAATTAAGAATATTTTCATTGCTCTGTACATTTTTCAACTCTATGTTAGATTTTGTCAGATAGATTTACTTTTATTTGTTTTGTTTTTGTTTTTTTCTGACGTTTTGGTTGAATTAATTCTGGATTAATGTAATGTTTTCTCAATCTTTAATCAGTTTAAACACAACTCAACAATTCAGACTCAACAATATCATCACAAACATCCTTAACTCAGACGTTGTTTTTGCCTCAAATCAATTTTCTTTATTTACAACGACACATTTTCGTAGTATTTTATCAGTAGAATAATAATAATAATATAATAATAAGTAATAAAATAAGAATAATTAGTACAACTCAAACAAAGAAAAAGAGCAAAAGAAAACAAAGGGCTCGAACAATATTTAAAGCGTTTGAAATACGTTATTATTATTATTTTAGTAATAATTCTTCATTCAAATCAATGCTCACTTTTTATTGTACATTTTGAAAGCGAAACAAATTAAATCTCAAATTCTAGACAAACAAACGAGAAAGAATATTGGCGTTGAATTATGTTTTTAAACGTTTTTTAACATGAATTTGATATTGTTTTAACGTTAAAAAGAAGAAAAATAAAGAAAATACGAGCAAAATAATCCTCAACACATGAATCAGCTTTAATAAATCATGAATCAAACCGTTTTTTAAGAATGATACAGGCTTATGTCGTTGTTTATGCTTTATTAAGGCCAATAAAACTGTCATAATATACAGAAATAAAATTAAAAGTAGCCTTTGTAACGTATTAAAATCAGGATTAATTCTCAACTCATAAAACTCAAACAAATTCAATACAATCTCAAATTCTAGACAACAAATGAGAGAGAATATTGACATTGAATTGTGTTTTTAACCTTTTTTAACAGGAATTTGATATTGTTTCAACTTTAAAAAGAAGAAAATAGGAGCAAAATAATTATATTCAATAATGACGACACATTAATCAGCTTTAATAAATCATGAATCAAATCGTTTATTAAGAATGATACAGGCTTATGTCGTCGTCCATGCTTTATTAAGACTAATAAAACTGTCATAATATACAGAAATAAAATTAAATGTAGCCTTTATAACTTATTCCAATCAGGATTCATTCTCAACTCATTAAATTCAAACTAATTCAATACATTATCCTTTTCAGTCCGCTTGAACGGCAGCTCGAGACGGCGGAATTTCAAAATAAAAGCGTTTAATCGAAGGCAAACAACCTGTAAAATGGCGTTAAATGAACAACTCGGTGGCGGAGCAGCATGGGATTGGCCCATTAACGAGGCTAATTGGGAGTGAAGCGCGTCGGCACAAATAACGAGCAGGAAACAAAACTATGACCAACGACGGAGCTGGAAAAAAAAAAAAAGCACGAGGAGCAGCGTCTCGGAGCGTCCCGTGGAGCGTCCCGGAGGATGAGCACATGTTTAGAGCGCGTTAAAGGAACAAGGGTCAACAGCATATTTTGTGTATTTACTGTTATTTTATTGATAATTATTTGTGTTCACAATCTTTTTTGTCTGGAGTGCCCCCGAAGCTTCTCTACAGCAGCGATTTTCAACCTTTGTTCAGTTTTTTTCACACTTTTTTTTGGTTGAAAAGTCACCACGGCACACCACCTTTTACACCTTTTGGTAAACAAAATCTGATACACTGTGTAATGTGTCAAAACGTGTGTCTAGTTCAATGGTTCCCATCCTTTTTTATCCCAGGTACCCCCTAAGCTTTGTCTGACACTGTAGAGTACCCCTTAATTTGAGTTTCAGGCAAATAAATGGGTTTAAAAGTCACATATTGTCAATTATTACCATTATATTTATGTTTTAATTATATTTATGGTCCAGGATACTCCAAAAAGATGCAAAATGTACAACTAATAACACTTTTTTATTCAGATAAAATGTACATTTCGTCTTCATTTAAAACCTCAAACCATTCCAAGTGCCCCCTGGTCCTTGCTCACGTACCCCTTGGCTTCCCTGTACCCCTGGTTGGGAAACACTGTTCTAGTTCTTTAAATTTTGCAGTTGTGATTGTTTTTTTGCTTTCTCTTTTGTTATAGAAATATGTTCCGGTCACTTCAATTTGTATTTTTTATTTAAATCCATGTGTGAATCCAGGCACACCTGAAAATACCTCAAGGCGTTGAAAATCAAGGCTCTAAAGTACCCCTTAACTTGAGTTTAAAGGGCCTATGACAGGTTTTCATGATTTTCTAATTTTGACTTTATTTGGTGCATTTAGTTTTACACCAATCAAGCAGCCGTTTGTGGAGAAAAGTTGATAAAGCTGTTGAAAGTGACAGGATGTAAACAAACTGATGACATCACACTGAGGAGACAAAGGTTATGCATAATTTACACAAAATAAACAACTTTTTTGATCCTTTAAACATTGATTCAACAAAATAAAGGTGTTCACATGCATTTTTATTTGTCAAATTTAAAAATCCGTGACATTAAATGAGTTTGGCCCCGTGTACAGGATGGTTGCTATGGTAATTTCCTAGCGTGATGTCATCGTTTACGACTTCTACTTCTTCTCCTTCTTCTTCTTGTTCTTCTTGTTCTTCTTCTTGTTCTTGTTCTTGTTCTTCTTCTTCTTCTCCTTCTTCTTCTCCTTCTTTTTCTCCTCCTTCTTCTACAGGATTACAGCAGTTATCTGGTCAATTATCCTGTTTTTATTGATATTAATATATTTATTTATTGACATTATTACCTATAACCCTCCAAACACCTCCCGTTCTTCCACTTCCAGCTGTGTTTCGTTGTTATTACACCGTACATTATCTTCTTCTTCTTCTTCTTCTTCTTCTTCTTCTTCTTCTTCTTCTTCTTCTTCTTCTTCTTCTTCTTCTTCTTCTTCTTCTTCTTCTTCTTCTTCTTCTTCTTCTTCTTCTTCTTCTTCTTCTTCTTCTTATTCTTCTTCTTCTTCTTCTTCTTCTTCTTCTTCTTCTTCTTCTCCTTCTTCTCCTTCTTCTCCTTCTTCTCCTTCTTCTCCTTCTTCTCCTTCTTCTCCTTCTTCTCCTTCTTCTCCTCCTCCTCCTCCTCCTCCTCCTCCTCCTCCTCCTCCTCCTGTTGTTATTACTCGTACATTACCGTAAACACTCGGAGCACTCGGAGCGCTCAGGACGCTGTCTCTCCTCCTCAGCCGATCTGTGGTGGGACGGCGCAGTGGTCTTGACAGTGTTGCTCATTAGTCCTATCACGGCGCACCTCGTTAGCGCCGGCCCGCTCCCGTCTGACAGGTCCGCTCCGCTCTCGCCGCGCGCCGACGGAAAGTGACGTGCCGCAAAAACCGCTCGGCTCACATTAGCTACACCGCAAAACTAGGCCAGATGTCCGTACGCGACTGGTTGTAAAAGTCGATAATGACCTCCGAGTTAATCCGCGGCGCGTAACACGGAGAGGGTTAAAGGGGCCCCATGCTAACGGGATTAGCGTCGGTGGTGGTCGGGGCGGCGTTGGTGGGACGGGCTGGTGTAACGTGGGCCTGGTGTGGGACGACGGGCGCCCGGCGACTTCGGAGGCACGTTGGAGGGCTAGCTTTACAGTGAGTTCAACATGTGCAGGGAATGTTTTCATGTGTTTTCTGAAAGTGCAACGATTAGTGCTGGATTAGAGAAATAATTGTGGTCAGATTTTGATAATCGTTGTCTGGGCTCTCTCTTCTCACTCTCTTTGCTCTCTCTCTCTCTGCTTTCTCTCTCTCTCTCTCTCTTCTCACTCTCTTTGCTCTCTCTCTCTGCTTTCTCTCTCTCTCCCTCCCTCTGCTTTCTCTCTCCCTCTCTCTCTCTTTGCTCTCCCTCTTTCTATCTCTCAGTGCCTTTCTCTCCCTCGCTGTTTCCTCCCTCTCTTCTCTCTCTCCCTTTCTCGCTCCCCCCTCTGTCTCCCACCCTTCTCTCTCTTTGCTTTCCCTCTTTCTTTCTCTCTCTCTCTCCCTCTCTCTTTGCTTTCCCTCTGCTTCTCTCCCTCTCCTCTCCCCCCCTCTTCTCTTTGCTCTCTCTCTCCTCTCCGTCTCCTTCTCCCCCTCTCTCTCTCCCCCTCTCTCTCTCTCTCTCGCTCTTCCTCTCTCTCTCCCCCTCTCTTTCTCTCTCCCTCTCTGCCTCTCTCTCTCTTCCTCTCCCTCTCTCTCCCCCCTCTCTCTCTCTTTCTCTCCCTCTCCTCTTCCCCCCTCTCTTCTCTTTGCTCTCTCTCTCCTCTCCCTCTCTCTTTTCTCTCCCTCTCTCTCTCCCCCTCTCTCTCTCTTTCTCTTTCTCTCTCCCTCTTCCTCTCCCTCTCTCTCCTCCCCTCTCTTTCTCTTCCTCTCTCTCCCTCTCTCTCCCCATCTCTCCCCCTCTCCCCCTCTCTCTCTCTCTTCCTCTCTCTTCTCCCCCTCTCTCTCTCTCTCCCTCTCTTCTCCCTCCCTAAGTTCAAATATAAACAGTTTAATCCCGGGGGGTTTAGTTGATAAAAGCAGGTCTATTGTATTTTATTCTTTATTCTATTGACAAACTGATATTTTTTTACTTTTTTATTGTAGAATCAGAATTACTTTTATTCATCCTGAAGGGAAAGTGTTTTAGTTCCAGACGTACAAACCAGCAGAAGAAAACAGACGTTCAAAACTTATTCAAAACAACTAAATAAAATATCAATATCTCAATAAAAGGATCAAATAAATAGATCTGTTTTATCAACTTAACTCCCAGAATGAACAAACAATCTTGTCAATAGTCTTACATTGATTTTATTTCATAACCTCTGTTTTTTTCTGCTGGTCTGTTGCATGTCTGAATAAAACAATGAATTTTTAAAAATCTAAACATCAATAAAGAATAAACAATTTCAGATTTTCATAAATAATACACTTTTTATGTAAATGTTCTCTATTTCGAAGCCTTCAGTCCCACATTTCAACCTTTTTGTGGTTGATAATGTCATTTAAAAGTCTGTGTTCATCAGAAATAATCGTTAATAATTGTCGAATAATTGGAAAAATTATTGATTATTATTATTATTGAGTCGACTACGGGAATAAGCCCCAATATTTACCAAAGTTATACGTTATTGGAACATTTTAATACATTTTAGAGGATTTTAACCAGGACTGCATTTATTTTTTACACAAAGAAATGTTTTTATTTGAAAATATATACATTTCTATAATTAACGTGAGAGGTTTAAAGTGTTTGGTTATGAAAATGATATAAGTTTTACAGAAAATTCATGTAAAAACGGGACAAATCTGTCAAAAATATACAAATTTCGGCAACACTTTATATTAAAAACACTTTAAACAGCCTCAATAAAGCATGAACAAAGAGTTAATTCAGAATGATTCAGGTTTAATTGCTGCTTCGTTAATTCTAATCCATTAATTAAACATTTACTAATCCCTAGTCATTCTTCATAAACTGTTTGTTATTGTTTGTGCCGTTTTGAAAAGCACTTTAACATGATTTGTGCTGAAAACACACCTCGCCTCAAAAACACAACGACCGCATTTGTTTATCCTGAAGAAATCCACGAAAATAAGTTCAAATCTGTTCATTTCATTTTCCAGATTTAATGTCATTACCAGAATCTGCTGCTGGATTATCTCGTGTTGTTCCCCGACTGAAGCGACTCGCCCAAATCTCATTTTGCTCAAATCTACTTTAGAGTACTTTCCATCCTCCCTCCGTCTGATCCGGGTTTTTCCGCTGCCGTCGCCGCGGTAACAGCTGCTTCGCTCCTGTTTGCTTCGCCGACGCTCGGGCTTTCGCCGCATATGGACTTTCACAACACTTTCTTTTGAGTTTTGCCTCCGCGCGACGTTTACAAAATGGCAGCCTTCCCTCGAATGTTTCAGTGTAACAGAATGTGATGGGAAGAGCATCTCGAAGACGTCGGTTTGGTCCTGGTTTGAGCTCGGTTTGGTCCTCATAAAGAGCTCAGTTTAGTCCTCATAAAGAGCTCAGTTTAGTCCTCATAAAGAGCTCAGTTTAGTCCTCATAAAGAGCTCAGTTTAGTCCTCATAAAGAGCTCAGTTTAGTCCTCATAACAAGCTCCGTTTAGTCCTCATAAAGAGCTCAGTTTAGTCCTCATAAAGAGCTCAGTTTAGTCCTCATAAAGAGCTCAGTTTAGTCCTCATAACAAGCTCCGTTTAGTCCTCATAAAGAGCTCAGTTTAGTCCTTCTAAAGACTTTGGTTTGGTCCTGGTTAAGACTTTGGTTTGGTCCTGGTTAAGACTTTGGTTTGGTCCTGGTTAAGACTTTGGTTTGGTCCTGGTTTGAGCTTCATTTAGTCCTCATAAAGAGCTCAGTTTAGTCCTTCTAAAGACTTTGGTTTGGTCCTGGTTTGAGCTCGGTTTAATCCTCATAAAGAGCCCAGTTTAGTCCTCATAAAGAGCTCAGTTTAGTCCTCATAAAGAGCTCAGTTTAGTCCTCATAAAGAGCTCAGTTTAGTCCTCATAAAGAGCTCAGTTTAGTCCTTCTAAAGACTTTGGTTTGGTCCTGGTTTGAGCTCGGTTTAGTCCTCATAAAGAGCTCAGTTTAGTCCTTCTAAAGACTTTGGTTTGGTCCTGGTTTAGTCCAGACTTACTTCTCTTCTCACCCCCACCCCCCCACCCCCTTTTCTCCCTACCTCTTCCTTTCTTCTCCCACTCTCTCACCCCCCCTCTCTCTCTCTGTTGTTTCCTCTCTCCCGCTCTCTCCCCCTCGCTCTCTCTCTCTCTCTCTCCCCTCTCTCTCCCCCTCTTGGTTGTTTCCTCTCTCCCCTCTCTCTCTCCCCTCTCTCCCCCTCTCTCTCTCGCCCCCTCTCTCCACCTCTCCCTCCCTCTCCTTCTCTCTCCCCCTCTCTCCCCCTCCATGATCCGATGCCGTTGTTGTATTTAGTCGTCCCTCGTGTTGGTACCTGCACCTCCACCTCCTCTCTGTTGTTTCCCTCTCTCCCCTCTCTCTCCCCCCCTCTCCCCTCTCTCTCTCTCTCCTCTCTCTCCCCTCCATGATCCGATGCTGTTATTGTGATAGTCCCTCGTGTTGGTACCTGCACCTCCACCTCCTCTCTGTTGTTTCTCCTCTCTCTCCTCTCTCGCCCTCTCTCCCCCTCTCCCTCCCTCTCCCTCTCTCCCCTCTCTCCCCCGCCATGATCCGATGCCGTTGTTGTATTTAGTCGTCCTTCGCGCTGGTACCTGCACCTCCACCTCCTCTCTGTTGTTTCCCCTCTCTCCCCCTGTCTCTCTTGCCCCCCCCCTCTCCCCCTCTCTCCCCCCTCTCCCCTCTCTCCCCCTCCATGATCCGATGCTGTTGTTGTATTTAGTCGTCCCTCGTGTTGGTACCTGCACCTCCACCTCCTCTCTGTTGTTTCTCCTCTCTCTCCCTCTCTCGCCTCCCTCTCTCCCCCTCTCCTCCCTCTCCCTCTCTCTCCCCCTCTCTCCCCCTCCATGATCCGATGCCGTTGTTGTATTTAGTCGTCCTTCTCGCTTGTACCTGCACCTCCACCTCCTCTCTGTTGTTTCCCTCTCTCCCTCTCTCTCTTGCCCCCCCCCTCTCTCCCCTCTCTCCCTCTCCCCTCTCCCCCTCCATGATCCGATGCTGTTGTTGTATTTAGTCGTCCCTCGTGTTGGTACCTGCACCTCCACCTCCTCTCTGTTGTTTCTCCTCTCTCTCCCCCCCTCTCTCGCCCTCTCTCCCCCTCTCCCTCCCTCTCCCTCTCTCTCCCCCTCTCTCCCCCTCCATGATCCGATGCCGTTGTTGTATTTAGTCGTCCCTCGCGCTGGTACCTGCACCTCCACCTCCTCTCTGTTGTTTCCCCTCTCTCCCCCTCTCTCCTCCTCTCTCCCCTCTCTCCTCCCTCTCTCTCCCCCTCTCTCTCTCCCCCTCCATGATCGGATGCTGTTGTTGTATTTAGTCGTCCCTCGTGCTGGTACCTGCACCTCCACCTCCTCTCTGTTGTTTCTCCTCTCTCTCCCTCTCTCTCCCCCTCTCCTCCTCTCTCCCTCTCTCTCCCCCTCTCTCCCTCTCTCTCCCCCTCCTTGATCGGATGCTGTTGTTGTATTTAGTCGTCCCTCGTGTTGGTACCTGCACCTCCACCTCCTCTGTTGTTTCTCCTCTCTCTCCCCCTCTCTCTCTCCCCCTCTCCTCTCTCCCTCTCCCTCTCTCTCTCCCTCTCTCCCCCTCCATGATCCGATGCTGTTGTTGTATTTAGTCGTCCCTCGCGCTGGTACCTGCACCTCCACCTCCGCTCGTCTCTGTTTTGGCCCCTGATCTGACACGTTGTGATGCCCGCTCCTCGTCCCTCGCTCCTCACCCCTTGTCCCTCACCCCTCGCTCCTCGTCCCTCACCCCTCGCCCCATCCCTCGCCCCAAACCTCGGCCGTGGCGCCTGGGCCGGGCTCATCACGTATTACGATCAAATACCGGAGCCGTGCCGGGGACCAGAGCTTTAATTAGACTTCATTATTGTTAACGTCAGCGCGCGGCGGGTCGCTCTGTCGCCGCTCTCTCACCCGCTCTGGGAGGGACACGGGGGACACGGGGGACACGGGGGAGGGGCCGCAGTAATGTATTCTAATGGCCTGGTCCTGGGTCTGAGGCGGATCGGCAGCAAAGACAAGCGCAGTCTGCAATAAGGCTTGTTTTAGCCCTGTTTTAGTCTTGTTTTAGTCCTGGTTTAGTCTTGGTTTAGTCTTGGTTTAGTCTTGGTTTAGTCCTGTTTTTGGTTGTGTTTTATTTTTTGTTTAGTCCGGTTTTAGTCTTGGTTTAGTCCTGTTTTTGGTCTCGTTTTAGTCTTGGTTTAGTCCTGTTTTTGGTCGTGTTTTATTTTTTGTTTAGTCTCGGTTTAGTTCCTTTTTACTCTTGTTTTAATTCTTGACTTGACTTGTTTTAGTCTTGGTTTAGTCATGTTTTAGTCCTTTTTTATTCTTGGTTTAGTCCTGTTTTTGGTCTCGTTTTAGTCTTGGTTTAGTTCCTTTTTACTCTTGTTTTAATTCTTGACTTGACTTGTTTTAGTCTTGGTTTAGTCCCGTTTTAGTCTTGGTTTTGTCCTGTTTTAGTCTTGGTTTTGTCTTCTTTTAGTCTTGGTTTAGTCCTTTTTTAGCTTGGGTTAGTCCTGTTTTTGGTCTTGTTTTATATATTTTTTAGTCCCATTTTAGTCTTTGTTTAGTTCCTTTTTAGTCTTGTTTTAATCCTTGACAGGATTTGTTTTAGCCATGGTTTAGTCCTGGTTTAGTCTTGGTTTAGTCCTGTTTTAGTCCTGTTTTAGTCTTGGTTTAGTCATGTTTTAGTCTTGGTTTAGTCCTGGTTTAGTCTTGTTTTAGTCCTATTTCAGTCTTGTTTTTGGTCTTGGTTTATTCCTGCTTTACTTCTGCTTTAGTCTTGTTTTTGTCCTGTTTTAGTCTTGGTTTAGTTCCCTTTTAGTCTTGTTTTAATCCTTGACTTGACATATTTTAGCCATGGTTTAGTCTTTGTTTAGTCCTGGTTTAGTTTTGGTTTAGTCCCGTTTTGAGTCTTGGTTTAGTCCCGTTTTGAGTCTTGTTTTTGTCCTGCTTTAGTCTGTGTTTATTTCTGTTTTATAGTCTTTTTTTGCCCTGGTTTAGTCCTGTATAAGTCTTTGTTGAGTCCTATTTTTTCCCTGGTTAAGTTTTGTTTTAGTTCTAGTTTAGCCCTGTTTTACTCCTGATCTAGTCCTGGTTTAGTCTTGGTTTAGTCCTCTTTAAGTCCAGTTTTAGTCCCTGGTTTTGTTCCTTTTTGTCACGGGAAACCTGAAAATCCAGTCTCCCCGTTGTTTTAGACACTTTACACGTTCGAGTTTAAACACAGAATCCGTCGTGGATAAAAAGCCGAGGAGTCGATCACGTCGAGCTGCATTTCCATAATTCATACAATTCATACAAACATAACGACTGTGTTTGTTATCGATGTTTAAAGGGCTTTAGCATCAGTTAAACCACACGACCTCTGTGTCTCCTGCAGGCTCTACTGGTTTATTCATGCACGTGTCCATGTGTATGCAAATGTGTGTGTGTATATATGTGTGTGTGTGTGTGTGTGTGTGTGTGTGTGTGTGTGTGTGTGTTCATATAAAGCCTGCTCGTTTATCACACTTAAGGTGAGACTGGATTGGAAAAAAACTTAAATTTAAAGATATCAATGTTAAACTTCTCCTGTAGTTTAGTCACATAAATGTAAGAAAAAAATGTATTACATGTTTTTCATCATGTCATGTTTTCATGTAGAAATAAGGCATTTTATGTGGAAAAATGGCCAAAAATCCACATATTTGGGACATTTAAATCTGAAAAATGGACAGAACCAGGTTTAAATGTCTTGGTTCATTTTGTCACATATTAATTATAAAAAAAATGTACAGAGGGGATTTTGGATTTCTTATTTAGTTCTTAAGTAAACTAGATTGGACTGAAAATTGTCCTAAAAATTCAAATTTCCCCTCAGTTTTTTGACTTAAAACTTCACTAAATCAGTTTTAGAATTAGATATCAACAAATCCTTGTGTCTAAATCTTGTTGAGTCCAGATTGTACAGTTTGGTGTAGGATCTACTTTAAGGCTGATCTTTATGTCTCGAGGGACAAAAATGCATTTGGAGAAAACGGCATTTGGTTTAGTGTCGTTTTTGTCACTTTTAGCAGCATTTTGTTCCTTTTAGTCTTGTTTTTATCGCAGTTTTGTCACTTCTAGCTGTTTTTTTTTGTCACTTTTAGTCACGTTTTTGTTGTTTTCAGCTGCATTTTTGTCACTTTTAGTCAAATCCTTGTGTCCGTTGTGTCTAAATCTTGTTGAGTCCAGATTGTACAGTTTGGTGTAGGATCTACTTTAAGGCTGATCTTTATGTCTCGAGGGACAAAAATGCATTTGGAGAAAACGGCCTTTGAAGTTACAATGTCCCAGAGAAATCTATGGATGAAGTGGATTCAATGGAAGAATAAAACATCTTTAGGAGCAGATTGGACACGTTTGTTGTTTCCACATGAAAGTCGATATGTGAGAGAGAAAACAATTGAAAAAAATTAGTTTTGCCTGCAGTGTCTCGCCTTAAAGGGCCAGTACCTGATTCTGAACCGTGAGACAGGAACGTGTTTTTGTTTGAACCGTTAGCCCCGCCCACATAGTCCTTCCTGTCACTCAGTATTGCTCCGTGACTCAGAAACGACTGTCTGGAAAAGTCTTATGCAGTTGTTTCCATATTCAGCTTATTCCACCCCGCCCACTTTTGTCTCTTCTTATGTCTATGATTCTTACTCTTGTATTAAAGGGACTTCCGGTTTGACGCTAACGATGTTCGCGCAAATGTCGAACGAGGGAAAAGTCTCGCCGCTAAAATGTTACATAAAGTAGATTGATTTGTGTAAAATGTTTAATGAACACGAGCAACAACAAGTCAACAACGCAACGATTTCCTGGTCAGACTGAAAATGTCTTTTTAGTCGTGTAGACAAAAATGTGATTAAGTGACAAAAACATGGAAAAAAAACAGAATAAAGTGACAAAAATGCGGCAATAAGTGACGAAAACGTAACTAAATGACTGACAAAAATGTGAGTAAAAGTGACAAAAACGTGACAAAAAAATGGAAGAAAGTGACAAATGCACGACAATAAGTGACAAAAATGTGACAAGAACGCAACTAAAAGTGAGAAAAAGTGACAAAAATGTGATTAAAAGTGACAAAAACGTGGAAAAAACAGAATAAAGTGACAAAAATGCGGCAATAAGTGACGAAAATGTGACGAACGCAACTAAATGTGAGTAAAAGTGACAAAAACTTGACAAAAAAACGGAAGAAAGTGACAAAAATGCAGGGAAAAGGTGACGAAAATGTGACAATAAGTGACAAACAGGTGACAATAAGTGACAAAAACACGAAAAGTCTCACCGCTAAAATGTTACATAAAGTAGATTGATTTGTGTAAAATGTTTAATGAACACGAGCAACAACAAGTCAACAACGCAACGATTTCCTGAAAACGTCTTTTTAGTCGAGTAGAACTTATTTTCTGTTGAGCTCGTCTGCTCCGTGTGAACTACAACGGAAACAAGACGGCGGCGCGAACGACAACTTCAGGGATAAGGAGAATTGTTTCCTCTAACTCTTTTTAGCTTTTAGCCCTTTTGAAACTGCACCATGAGAGAATCACAGTCTGGGAGAGTGTCAAACTGTTATTTTCCCATGATTCATAGTGTACGATGTGCCTGATTGGCTGAAAAGAGGTGACCCTGGTAAACACTTCTGCACTAGTTCTTTCCAAACGACGTGTGTTTATAATATGCACAGATTATACATCACAAACACAATGTCTTTACATGAAGTGGCTTCTGTCAAACGATGTGTGACATAAAGAGAATTTATCTATATAAATAAAAATAAGGTACAGGCCCTTTAAAGTCTATTCGAAGGTTCTCGTGTTTTTCTAATTCTGACGTAGTTTGTTGGGAGGGCACCTGAGGTAAATATTCATCATAGTTTTACATGCGTGAAATTGCAATTTGTGAATAAATTTAGAGAAATAAAAGTTTAAAATGACAGGAAGTAGTGCAGAGTTCATAAACAGAATCTCTCTGTGATGTCATCAAAAAGCGACGCACTGTTGAAAATACAGAGACAATTTACACAAAACTGACACATTTTTGTGACAGTTTAAACCTTCATTCAATAAAATAAAGTTGTTATCAGGTATTATTTATCAAATCATAACTATTGTGTCATTTATATGGATTTTGGTCCTTGTTTACAGTCTGGTTGCTATGGTAACAGGTGTGGAATTACCTCTAACTGTGTCATATTTGTGCTCGTGTTCAACCAGGCAGTAACATTGTAAACTTTTTAAACCAGGATTAAACCAATGACGAGATAAAATAGGTTCTATATTTTTTAATACGAGTTGAGGGCCAGATCATGACCCTTGGAGGGCCCGATTTGTCCCGCGGGCCTTCAGTTGGACAGCCCGGGCGTAGATATTAGCTAGCGTTGCAATCAGAGCTAAAGAAGGGTCAAAACTACCAGATTAACCGACTTCGACTCCGCAGCGCAGCACTTCACAGATTGTCGTCGGCGTTGAGTGAATTAGCTCGTCTTCTCATCGTCTCCACCTCGTTAACTCATGCGGCGCTGTCACCAAACACGCTAATAATGCTAATAATGATGCTAATGAGCGGCGGTCGGGACGTTTGACACTCATTAATTACGGCGCGTCGGACGTGGAGTGGCCTCTCGGTGACGTGTGGGCGGAGCCGGGTTCGACGAGTCTGAGCGACGCAAAAGACCGACGGGAATGAAGATGGTACGGGCTTAAGGCCTGACGAAAAGCAAGGTCTCGATTGTTTTTTGGCGAATCCTCGTAATGATCTTCACATGATTATTGTGTGTCCTGTTTAAGTTCATTTTAGTGATGTTTTAGAGTTGGTTCTAGTCCCTGTTTTAGTCCTGGTTTAGTCCTTGGTGAAGACCTTGTTTTGTCCTATTTTCATCCTGGTTTAGTCCAGTTTTCAATCCGGTTTTAGTCCTGTTTTAGTCCTGTTTTAGTCTCTGTTTTAGACCTGTTTTGGGTCCTGTTTAGGCTCTGGTTTTGTCCTGGTTTAGTCCTGTATTAGTTTCACTTTAGTCCTGTTCTGGTCTTGTTTTAGTCCCTGTTTTAGTCCTGTTTTAGTCCTGTTTTAGTCCTGTTTAGTCCTGTTTTAGTCCCAGTTTTAGTACTGTTTAGTCCTGTTTTAGTCCCTGTTTTAGTCCCTGTTTTAGTCCTGTGTAGTCCTGTTTTAGTCCTGTTTTAGTCCTGTTTTAGTCCTGTTCTGGTCTTGTTTTAGTCCCTGTTTTAGTCCTGTGTAGTCCTGTTTTAGTCCTGTTTTAGTCTGTGTTTTAGTCCTGTTCTGGTCTTGTTTTAGTCCTGTTTTAGTCCCAGTTTTAGTCCTGTTTAGTCCTGTTTTAGTCCCTGTTTTAGTCCCTGTTTTAGTCATGTGTAGTCCTGTTTTAGTCCTGTTTTAGTCCCTGTTTTAGTCTGTGTTTTAGTCCTGTTCTGGTCTTGTTTTAGTCCCTGTTTTAGTCCTGTTTTAGTCCTTTTTAGGCTTTGGTTTTGTCCTGGTTTAGTCCTGTGTTAGTTTCACTTTAGTCCTGTTCTGGTCTTGTTTTAGTCCCTGTTTTAGTCTTGTTTTAGTCCCTGTTTTAGACCTGTTTTAGTCCTTTTTAGGCTTTGGTTTTGTCCTGGTTTAGTCCTGTTCTAGTCTTGCTTTATTTCTGGTTTAGTTCCCGGTTTAGCTCTGTTCTTGCTTTAGTTCTGTTTTAGTCCTGTTCTTCTCTTGTTTTAGTCTCTGTTTTAGTCCTGTTTAGGCTCTGGTTTTGTCCTGGTTTAGTCCTGTGTTAGTTTCGCTTTAGTCCTGTTTTAGTCCTCTTCTTGTCTTGTTTTAGATCTGTTTTAGACCTGGTTTAGTTTTGTTTTATTCGTTTTAGTCCAGTTTTAGTCCCTGGTGTAGACCTGTTTTAGTCCTGTTTTACTTCTGGTTTTAGTCCAGTTTTAGTCTTGTTTTTGTCCCGGTTTAGTCCAGTTTTAGTCCTGGTTTTAGTCCTTTTTTAGTCCTGTTTTAATCCTGTTTTAGTCCCATTTTAGTCCCGGTTTAGTCCAGTTTCAGTCCTGTTTTAGTCCTGGTTTTAGCCCTTTTTTAGTCCAGTTTTAGTCCAGTTTTAGTCCTGTTTTAGTCTTGTTTTTGTCCTGGTTTAGTCCAGTTTTAGTCCTGTTTTAGTCCTGGTTTTAGTCCTTTTTTATTCCCGTTTTAATCCTGTTTTAGTCCCATTTTAGCCTTTGTTTTAGTCCCGGTTTAGTCCAGTTTCAGTCCTGTTTTAGTCCTGGTTTTAGCACTTTTTAGTCCAGTTTTAGTCCTGTTTTAGTCTTGGCTTAGTCCCGGTTTAGTCCAGTTTCAGTCCTGTTTTAGTCTTGGTTTTAGCCCTTTTTTAGTCCAATTTTAGTCCTGTTTTAGTTCTCTTTTAGTCCTGTTTTAGTCCAGTTTTAGTCCTGTTTTAGTCCAGTTTTAGTCCAGTTTTAGTCCAGTTTTAGTCCTGTTTTAGTCCAGTTTTAGTCCTGTTTTAGTCCAGTTTTAGTCCAGTTTTAGTCCAGTTTTAGTCCTGTTTTAGTCCAGTTTTAGTCCTGTTTTAGTCCAGTTTTAGTCCAGTTTTAGTCTTTGTTTTAGTCCCGGTTTAGTCCTGTTTTAGTCTTTGTTTTAGTCCAGTTTTAGTCCTGTTTTAGTCCAGTTTTAGTCCTGTTTTAGTCCAGTTTTAGTCCAGTTTTAGTCCAGTTTTAGTCCTGTTTTAGTCCTGTTTTAGTCCAGTTTTAGTCCTGTTTTAGTCCAGTTTTAGTCCTCTTTTAGTCCTGGTTTTAGCCCAGTTTTAGTCCAGTTTTAGTCCAGTTTTAGTCCTGTTTTAGTCCAGTTTTAGTCCAGTTGTAGTCTTTGTTTTAGTCCCGGTTTAGTCCTGTTTTAGTCCAGTTTTAGTCTTTGTTTTAGTCCCGGTTAAGTCCTGTTTTAGTCCAGTTTTAGTCCAGTTTTAGTCCAGTTTTAGTCCAGTTTTAGTCCAGTTTTAGTCCTGTTTTAGTCCAGTTTTAGTCCAGTTTTAGTCCAGTTTTAGTCCTGTTTTAGTCCTGTTTTAGTCCAGTTTTAGTCCAGTTTTAGTCTTTGTTTTAGTCCCGGTTTAGTCCTGTTTTAGTCCAGTTTTAGTCCAGTTTTAGTCCAGTTTTAGTCCAGTTTTAGTCCAGTTTTAGTCCTGTTTTAGTCCAGTTTTAGTCCAGTTTTAGTCCAGTTTTAGTCCAGTTTTAGTCCTGGTTTTAGTCCTGTTTTAGTCCAGTTTTAGTCCAGTTTTAGTCCAGTTTTAGTCCAGTTTTAGTCCTGTTTTAGTCCAGTTTTAGTCCAGTTTTAGTCCAGTTTTAGTCCTCTTTTAGTCCTGGTTTTAGTCCTGTTTTAGTCCTGTTTTAGTCCTGCTTGTCAATCCAACACAAATGTGTTAAAACGAGTCTTTAAATGTTTTATTTGACGTTTATATCCGACAAATGTGACAGACTGATGTAAAATTATCTGCAAAACAGAATAAACGTCCCTTTGTCCTCTCGAGCGGCTCATGTTCTGTAAACCATAAACTCAATATTACATTTTCACATCTTCAAAGTGACATTCACAATTGTTTACAGAAAAATATAAAGTTTGTGACCAATTTACAACAACTAGACCTTAATAAAGACTGAAATCATAAAGAACAAACGTTATAAAGACAGATTCACACTTAGTTAATGAGTTAAAGGACAGTTTTCTTTCCAGTTTTTTATGTTTTCCTCGTGAATAAATTACATTCGTTCATAATTTAAGCCGAAGGATGAAGCCGTGACAGAAGTTGGCGCGTGTTGTTTTCTTAAAAGCTCCGTTGAACTGTTTCCAGACGTCCAGGTTTCACTTTTTAGACGATATAAGACTTTGTCTCGCCAAATCCAGAGCGTTTCCGCTCACTTTCTCTTTACACGGAGATTAAATATTAAAACTTTTGAGAATTTTATTATTTTTTTGACAAGAAACAGGCGATAACAGTGATTTTTGTTACCGATACTGATGAGTTTTGTATTAAAATTCTGATAAGAATAAAAATTTTTACTCCTCCCGACTCTCGCAATGCATTGAATCAGAATCGGTTTATTGTGATTGTCAGTGTCAAAATTCACAAACACAGGAACTTGCTTCGGTGTGAGGTGCAACATAAAACAATGAATAAAATATATAAAAGAGGCATGCATAAAATTAAGAATAAAATAGACTTAGATAGACTGAGACTATATACAGAATGTACAGTTGGCTGATTCAGATAGTTCTTATATAATATATGGTTACAGTGGCAGGTGTTACAGAGTGTTCATGAGTCCAACGGCAGAGGGAAAGAAACTGTTCTGGAAAGGTTCTGGTCCAGATGGACCGTAGCCTCCTGCCCGAGGGGAGGGGCTTAAATAGTCCATGTCCAGGTGAGAGTCAGCTGTGATCGACCATAGACCGTACATCAGTGGATTAAAGCGGAGCCAGACTCCATATTTGTAAATCCGAGTGCGTATCGTGGCAACCACATGGACCAATCAGGAGCGAGGTTGTTAACGGTATCCGCTCCTCGGTGGGAGGAGACGGCGGCAACGTGCGGCGCTAGCTGTCAATCAAACCTGTTGCTAACACGAGCGAAAACGGCCCCTGGAAAAGGAAGCACCTCATTGGTCAGTTATTATTGTAATAACTTGATTTATGAACAACCAACGAGAAAAAAACACTCGATTCATGTAGAGTGTGTCAAAACAGACGTTTTAGTTCCAGATGGTGAGTCTGACAGAAACAGTTACAGAGTAAAGGCTCCAGTGTCACAGAAAGTGAATGGCAGCTCGACTTCATGGAGCCAGGAGCCTCCAGAGCTGCTTCCTATTTGGAACGTGGCGGCTAGCATGCTAATATGGTCCACTGTTATGTACAGTCTATGGATCCGACCTGCTCAGAGTCCTGGAGATTGTGGATTGTGGTCCATACTGACCTCTAGTGACCAGCGCTGGACACTACTTTTCAAGGTGCATTGTGGGAATGGTTTTGAGTGCACTACTTTTTCACCTGCTGGACATTCAGACAGCACTAAACATGGTGTGACTCGTATATAGCGCCCCCTGCAGGACCAGTGTGGACATTCAGACACAGCCTCTGTATTTTTAATGGTGCGTCCCTTTTTGATGACATCACAGAGGGATTCTGTCTTAACTCAGCTCTACTTCCTGTCATTTTAAACTTTTATTTTTCAATATTTTTCAAAACTTCACAAATGTAAAACTATGAAAAATATTTACCAGAATTCTAAAAACACGAGGCCTAGAAAAGTTCCACAGTACGGCATTTCTTTAGTTATAGATCAGATCTGTGGAGAGGCGATCACAGCAAAAGACTGAAGGTTTTCAAGGCCATTGGAAACAAGCGGTTGGTAGAAAAGTCCCAGAGTGCAGCTTTATTTTGTGGCGTGTGTTCCATCATGACGTGGAGCGCGGCTGACACAGACGTCTGCACCTGACGACAGGGCGATCCTGTCTGTGATTGGACGTCTCCTCTTCATTAGTTTGACTGATGAGGGCACGGGCTAATTACTGCAGAGACACTTCATTACACGCAGTCATTACGCACTTACACAGAGACACTTACACAGAGAGACTTATACAGTAAGAAATAATGTGTTGAAACAAGTCAGAAACTGTTTGAAACAAGTAAAATAATCTAGTTCCATCAAATAAATCGTCTCCACTGATCTTAACGAGTCAAAACGTCTGAAACTCACATTAATATCCTGAAATCAAGACATTTTAACTCATCTAGACATTCATTTTTTGTAGAGAACTGACAAATATTTTCTTATTTTAAGATAAATTATCACAGGATCATCAGAAATACCTTGAAACCATGAAATATTCTGCATCACATCAACAATTAAATCTCATCGAGTCAAAACTTCTCAAATCCAGATAAAAATTATCAATTCAAGACATTTTAAGCTTGAATAGATTTACATTTTAATTAAATTGGATTGAAGTAAGAAATAATGTGTTGAAACAAGTCACAAACTGTTTGAAATAAGTAAAATAATCTAGTTCTGTGTTGTGGAATTTTGTGTAATAAGTCCAAGGAAAAAGAGCACTGTCTCTCTCAAAAAGGTGGATTCTTTATTCCATGATGCATCAAAGAATACTTTCCCAGACAGATGTTCTGTCTCAACTACACGGGTGACCAACGGAGCAACGACGCGAGCTCCACAATAAGAAACACAGCAATATATAGAGTTACAGTGGGCCGGCCCATGAGGGCCACTGAGAAACAGGTTTGTCAGGCAGTCACAAGATGGGGGTACATTACAATACACATTAGAGTGGTTGCATGCAGGGGGGGTCTAGATGATCAAATTAGAATGTCTCTGGTGGTGTCTCTCTGTGTGGGGAGACTGGTTAACCATAGGGGGCCCAGGTGGTTAAATAAGAATGTAAATGGTGTTTCCTGGATTGGAGAGGCCAAATGGGAGCTTTTGTCTAGCTGGCCTAGGAAGGAACAGAGAAACAAAGACCCCAGGTGCCCCTCTTGACACTTGTCATACAGACACTGCTGACAAATGGTCACGTGTAAATACAATAAATCAAATGACATTTTTCTTTCACATCTGTTAAATAAATCGTCTCCACTGATCTTAACGAGTCAAAACGTCTGAAACTCACATTAATATCCTGAAATCAAGACATTTTAACTCATCTAGACATTCATTTTTTGTAGAGAACTGACAAATATTTTCTTATTTTAAGATAAATTATCACAGGATCATCAGAAATACCTTGAAACCATGAAATATTCTGCATCACATCAACAATTAAATCTCATCGAGTCAAAACTTCTCAAATCCAGATAAAAATTATCAATTCAAGACATTTTAAGCTTGAATAGATTTACATTTTAATTAAATTGGATTGAAGTAAGAAATAATGTGTTGAAACAAGTCACAAACTGTTTGAAATAAGTAAAATAATCTAGTTCTGTGTTGTGGAATTTTGTGTAATAAGTCCAAGGAAAAAGAGCACTGTCTCTCTCAAAAAGGTGGATTCTTTATTCCATGATGCATCAAAGAATACTTTCCCAGACAGATGTTCTGTCTCAACTACACGGGTGACCAACGGAGCAACGACGCGAGCTCCACAATAAGAAACACAGCAATATATAGAGTTACAGTGGGCCGGCCCATGAGGGCCACTGAGAAACAGGTTTGTCAGGCAGTCACAAGATGGGGGTACATTACAATACACATTAGAGTGGTTGCATGCAGGGGGGGTCTAGATGATCAAATTAGAATGTCTCTGGTGGTGTCTCTCTGTGTGGGGAGACTGGTTAACCATAGGGGGCCCAGGTGGTTAAATAAGAATGTAAATGGTGTTTCCTGGATTGGAGAGGCCAAATGGGAGCTTTTGTCTAGCTGGCCTAGGAAGGAACAGAGAAACAAAGACCCCAGGTGCCCCTCTTGACACTTGTCATACAGACACTGCTGACAAATGGTCACGTGTAAATACAATAAATCAAATGACATTTTTCTTTCACATCTGTTAAATAAATCGTCTCCACTGATCTTAACGAGTCAAAACGTCTGAAATCCAGATTAACATCCTACAATCCAGACACTTTATCTCCTCTAGAAGTCGACTGGACGTCCCTCTCGTCGCACCACGTTCTGTTCCCGTCACAATTTCCGCCGCTTTTTCACGTCGCGGACCAGATTTTTTCCACAATCCGAGCGAAGGCGGCGTCTCGGGCTCCACAACGGCCCCTTTGTGCGGCGGGACAGATTTGGAGCCTGTGGTTGGGCGCTCCGTCTGTCCCGGGGAGGCGCAGATGCACGTTCAGCCGCCGTCTTATGGTGTTAACCCGTCAGCTGTGTCCGAGCGCCCGGGAATTCTGGCTCGGCGCCGTTTACCTCCGAGTGCTTCAGCCTCCTCCGAGCGCCTGGGTTTGAACGATCCCACGGAACAACAACGGCAAAGAGTGAGGTTCTACAGGCGATAAAATGTCTTGATTTGAGGATATTAATCTGGATTTCAGATGTTTTGACTTGTTAAGATCAGTGGAGACGATTTATTTGATGGAACTGAATTATTTTACTTGTTTCAAACAGTTTCTGACTTGTTTTAATACATTATTTCTTATTTCAATCCAAATTATCTGTCACTGGGTTAAGATCATTTTACTGACCCAATGGCAACGTATTTTAAGCAAAACTATCATACGATCATCAGAAATACATTGAAACCATGAAATATTCATCACATCAACAATTAAATCTCATCGAGTCAAAACTTCTCAAATCCAGATAAAAATAATCAATTCAAGACATTTTAAGCTTGAATACATTTACATTATTTGCTGTCTGGTCGGTGCCCTGCAAAAAATGAACTTCTCGATGAGTTAAATGTCTTGATTGTAGGATATTAATCTGAATTTCAGACGTTTTGACTCGTTAAGATCAGTGGAGACGATTTATTTGATGGAACTAGATTATTTCACTTGTTTCAAACAGTTTGTGACTTGTTTCAACACATTATTTCTTATTTCAATCCAAATTAACTAAAATGTAAATCTATTCAAGTTTAAAATGTCTTGATTGTAGGATATTAATCTGAATTTCAGACGTTTTGACTCGTTAAGATCAGTGGAGACGATTTATTTGATGGAACTAGATCAGTGTTTCTCATCACAGTAGTTTTAACAAAAAATGTATTAAAGAAAGAGCAAAAATGTGAGTAAAATGTTCTCTGAATGAAGTAAACGTTACAATTGAAGAGGTGTCCACGTACCACAGTTTGAGAAACACTGAACTAGATTATTTTACTTGTTTCAAACAGTTTGTGACTTGTTTCAACACATTATTTCTTACTTCAATCCAAATGAACTAAAATGTAAATCTATTCAGTCTTAAAATGGCTTGAATTTATCATTTTTATCTGGATTTGAGAAGTTTTGACTCGATGAGATTTAATTGTTGATGTGATGCAGAATATTTCATGGTTTCAAGGTATTTCTGATGATCCTGCGATAATTTATCTTAAAGTAAGAAAACGACCTGAACGACAGGTGCGAGCCTGCTTTTACACAGAGGGACCTGGACGCCACCTCTTAAAATGTATAATATTAAAAACCATTTAAACAATCAAGGATGGGATTTAATAAGTATTAGTTCATCCCACTCCTTAGTGGGAAAGATAATTAAGAAAATCTTGAGGTATTCAAGTATTTATTTGTTCATTTAAAACATGTTTTCTTTTGTCTTGCTTTTTCTGTTATATTTAATGAATGTCTTTATGTACATTACAATAAATCTACATGATTGATTCATTGCTCGAATAAAATATTCTCCAAACAATCAATTTACAATACATTTGAAGCTTGAAATGAGCTGTATTTATCTTGATTTGAGGACTGTTTTAAAATAAGAGAATAAGAAATAAGATAAGCATAAAACACCTAAAACACAAGCAAATAAAATGTCTCTTCAATGCATTTTTGTCCCTCGAGACATAAAGATCAGCCTTAAAGTATCTCCAACACGAACTGTACAATCTGGACTCAACAAGATTCTGACACAACGGACACAAGAATCTGACTAAAAGTGACAAAAACGAGACTAAAAGCATCAAAGATTTGACTAAAAGTGACAAAAACGAGACTAAAAGCATCAAAGATTTGACTAAAAGTGACAAAAACGAGACTAAAAGCATCAAAGATTTGACTAAAAGTGACAAAAACGAGACTAAAAGCATCAAAGATTTGACTAAAAGTGACAAAAACGAGACTAAAAGCATCAAAGATTTGACTAAAAGTGACAAAAATAAGACTAAAAGCATCAAAGATTTGACTAAAAGTGACAAAAACAAGACTAAAAGCATCAAAAATGTGACTAAAAGTGACAAAAACGAGACTAAAAGCATCAAAGATTTGACTAAAAGTGACAAAAATAAGACTAAAAGCATCAAAGATTTGACTAAAAGTGACAAAAACAAGACTAAAAGCATCAAAAATGTGACTAAAAGTGACAAAAACAAGACTAAACTCCAAAGGCCTGTTTTTTCCAAATGCTTTTTTCTCCCTCGAGACGTAAAGATCTTAAAGTAGATCCCACACCAAACTGTACAATCTGGACTCGACAAGACTCTGACACAACGAACACACGGATTTGTTGAAATCTAATCTAATTCTAAGCCTGAATTATTAAAGTTTTATGTCTAAAAAATGAGGCGAAATTTGAATTTTTAGGCCAATTTTCAGTCAGATCTAGTTTACTTAAAAACTAAATAATAAATCCAAAATCCCCTCTGTACATTTTTATAATTAATATGTTACAAAATGAACCAAGAAATTTAAACCTGGTTCTGTCCATTTTTCAGATTTAAATGTCCCAAATATGTGGATTTTTGGCAATTTTTTCACATATTGTGTCTTATTTCTACATGAAAACATGACATGAGGAAAAACGAAACTAAAAGCATCAAAGATTTGACTAAAAGTGACAAAAACGAGACTAAAAGCAACAAAAATGTGACTAAAAGTGACACAAACACGACTAAACTCCAAAGGCCTGTTTTTGTTTTTTTTTACTCAAAAACTAAATAATAAATCCAAATCCCCTCTGTACATTTTTATAACTAATATGTTACAAAATTAACCAAGAAATTTAAACCTGGTTGTGTCCATGTTTCAGATTTAAATGTCCCAAATATGTGGATTTTTGGCCAGTTTTTCACATAAAACACCTTATTTCTACATGAAAACATGACATGATGAAAAACTTGTAATATTTTTTTTTTCTTACATTAATGTGAATAAACTAAATTTACTAAATCAACTAAACAAACTATCTTTAAAATTAAGATTTGTTCCTATTCACCTGCAACGTCTCACTTTAAGAGCTGAAGATTTGAGTGAATTCTTAGTTAAATCTAACTTTTATACACATAACATATAAATACATAGTTTTTTCTGTATAAATAGTTGTTTTTGCATGAACTCCTGTGACGTTGTGGTCTCTTGAGTGCAGTGAGTGCAGCGTCAGACATTTCATCGTTTTTATTTGTTTTTATTGTAATCGACTGCAGCTCTACCGTTATTGCTTCACAGTTTTGTCTGAAAAAGCTGCTGTGAAGCTTTTCTTTTGCTCAAAGACACAGGAACTGGACGGATTTAAACACCGACTTCAGAGATCCAGGTACTCGAGCTTTAATGAGTTATAATAAAACAGCCACTTCGGGTCCTGCAGACTCTGGCGTTTGTCGGTGGGACTTGACGGAACGAGTGCGGAGCCAATGCATAAAAGATGACAGCTGGCATTTTTGGTCCAAAGAATCTCGACGAGACACTTTGAGCGGCTCATTAATATTCATCTATTCTAACGCTGCATTTGGACGAGCTTCATCAAACTCCAAATCTGCAGTCGTTCTGTCCACTTCGTACAGAATCCGTCAGCTGTGCCTCGTGTTTTGTGCGTCCTGTTTGTGAAAAGGGCGGGACTCTGAAGGAAGTGCTGCAGGTCGGGGCCAGGGCGGGGCCAGGGCGGGACTCTGAAGGGCCGCAGGTCAGGGCCAGGGCGGGGCCATGGCGGGACTCTGAAGGGCCGCAGGTCAGGGCCAGGGCGGGGCCAGGGCGGGACTCTGAAGGGCCGCAGGTCAGGGCCAGGGCGGGGCCAGGGCGGGACTCTGAAGGGCCGCAGGTCAGGGCCAGGGCGGGACTCTGAAGGGCCGCAGGTCAGGGCCAGGGCGGGACTCTGAAGGGCCGCAGGTCAGGGCCAGGGCGGGACTCTGAAGGGCCAGGGCAGGACTCTGAAGGAAGCGCTGCAGGTCAGGGCCAGGGCGGGACTCTGAGACGCTGCAGGTCGGGGCCGGGGCGGGACTCTGAGACGCTGCAGGTCGGGGCCGGGGCGGGACTCTGAAGGGCCAGGGCAGGACTCTGAAGGAAGCGCTGCAGGTCAGGGCCAGGGCGGGACTCTGAGACGCTGCAGGTCGGGGCCGGGGCGGGACTCTGAAGGGCCAGGGCAGGACTCTGAAGGAAGCGCTGCAGGTCAGGGCCAGGGCGGGACTCTGAGACGCTGCAGGTCGGGGCCGGGGCGGGACTCTGAAGGGCTGGGACAGGACTCTGAGACGCTGCAGGTCAGGGACAGGGCGGGACTCTGAAGCGCTGCAGGTTGGGGCCGGGACAGGACTCTGAGACGCTGCAGGTCAGGACTCTGAAGGAAGTGCTGCAGGTCAGGGCTAGGGCGGGACTCTGAAGGGCCGGGGCGGGACTCTGAAGCGGGACAGGACTCTGAAGGAAGTGCTGCAGGTAAGGCATATGGCGGGACTCTGAAGGGCCGGGGCGGGACTCTGAAGCGGGACAGGACTCTGAAGGAAGTGCTGCAGGTCAGGGCTAGGGCGGGACTCTGAAGGGCCGGGGCGGGACTCTGAAGCGGGACAGGACTCTGAAGGAAGTGCTGCAGGTCAGGGCTAGGGCGGGACTCTGAAGGGCCGGGGCGGGACTCTGAAGCGGGACAGGACTCTGAAGGAAGTGCTGCAGGTCAGGGCTAGGGCGGGACTCTGAAGTGCTGCAGGTCGGGGCCGGGACAGGACTCTGAAGCGCTGCAGGTCGGGGCCGGGACAGGACTCTGAAGCGCTGCAGGTCGGGGCCGGGGCAGGACTCTGAAGCGCTGCAGGTCGGGGCCGGGACAGGACTCTGAAGCGCTGCAGGTCGGGGCCGGGACAGGACTCTGAAGCGCTGCAGGTCGGGGCCGGGACAGGACTCTGAAGCGCTGCAGGTTGGGGCCGGGGCGGGACTCTGAAGCGCTGCAGGTCGGGGCCGGGGCGGGACTCTGAAGCGCTGCAGGTCGGGGCCGGGGCGGGACTCTGAAGCGCTGCAGGTCGAGGCCGGGACAGGACTCTGAAGCGCTGCAGGTCGGGGCCGGGACAGGACTCTGAAGCGCCGCAGGTCGGGGCGGGACAGGACTCTGAAGCGCCGCAGGTCGGGGCCGGACCGGGACTCTGAAGCGCTGCAGGTCGGGGCCGGGGCGGGACTCTGAAGCGCTGCAGGTCGAGGCCGGGACAGGACTCTGAAGCGCTGCAGGTCGGGGCCGGGACAGGACTCTGAAGCGCCGCAGGTCGGGGCGGGACAGGACTCTGAAGCGCTGCAGGTCGGGGCCGGGACAGGACTCTGAAGCGCTGCAGGTCGGGGCCAGGACAGGACTCTGAAGCGCTGCAGGTCGGGGCCGGGACAGGACTCTGAAGCGCTGCAGGTCGGGGCCGGGACAGGACTCTGAAGCGCTGTACACCAGGAGCCACAGGGGGGCGCTGGAGGACCTGTTACTGTGTCCTTAGGCAAGACACTTCGCCCACATTACCCAGGATAAAAGTGGCGTGTGCAGATTGTCAGCCTCGCGTCTGTCCACAGAATTTCAGTTGACTATTTGTTTTTAAAACAGCCAACTCTTTGCACATTTGAGTGTCTCCTGTCCAGTTCTATCTGTATAAGATCACACTAAAATACTCAAATGAAAATAAAAGTCACACAGAGACAGTGAGCTGCAGGGTGTCCACCACGACATGAGACGAACGTGAGACGAACGTGAGACGAACACTTCCCCAGAGTCACTTCTGTGTTTGTAAAGAGAGGTCAATGCTAACGCTAATGCTAATTTTGAAGCATAATAAAGATAAAAAGAAGACAAATGAAAATATGTGTTTACTTTAGTGAATGTGAATAAACAACAAAAGGTGAACTTTTTCTTTCTCACCTGCAAAGTCTATTCTGCTACAGTGACTTTTTTGAGCTTTAAACCTTGTTCTAACAATGTTCCTTCATCATAACACTCCTGGAGTTGCATTCAGCTTCATTCACGCTGTTTTGAGGAATGTTTATCAGAAAATCCTCTCTCTCCGAGCGCCAAACACACTTCCTGCTGAACTCCTTCGATCTGTGACGATTTCTAGATCACACACATCATTTATCAGAGAATCTTCTGCTGTTTTACGTCCTTAAATCATCACGGACTCGTTCTGAGCATTTCTGCTTCTGAACACGACTCCTGCTACCGCTAACTGCATCGTAGCGTCTCTTAAAGTGATAACATAACTAAATTGTGTAAGTGTTTGGCGCCATCTGCTGGCTGGATGCACTCAGTAAATGTCACTGCAAGAAGAAATCCTTTCATTTGGTCCATAATTTGAAAACATGACATGGCATAGTTAAAGTACTCAAGAGCATCTTTAAAGGCTAATAATATGAAAAATGCTGAAAATTTTCCCATTAAGATTAACAGTGATTTCTATGTGTTTCTATCCTGATAGATTTTTTACTTCAGGCCCGGCGTCCATCGTAATCCAGACTTTAAAACTGTGTGTAATAAACAATCTGATTAATTCAAACGTGCGTGTAAAGTCCTCCACACAGCTGGGGGCGACGGCGAGTGTCTGTGCGCCCAAACATATGCAAATAAATGAGCATAAAGTTTGCGTTTGACCCACTGCGGAGGCTGGAGGTCTGAAAGGAGACGACGCAGGAAGAACGATCAAAACGCGACGAAATGTACGCCGAGCGCTAACGCTAACGGGACGAGACGGAGGCAGCGTGGAGAGTCTGTTTGTGCTGCCGCCGCTGCACCGGGACTTCAAATCAATTAGACTGAGCCCAGAGGGGGAGAGAGAGAGGGGGAGAGAGGGAGAGGGGGAGAGAGAGAGGGGGAAACAAAAGGGAGGAGGAAGGGAAAAAAAAGGATATAATGATGTTCAATGGGAAAAAGAGAGAGAGAGAAGAGGAAGAGAGACAAAAAGACCAAAACATGGAGGGGGAGAGAAAGGGGGAGAGAGAGAGGGAGGTAAAAGAGAGGGAAAAACAAAAGAGAGGAGGGGGAAGAGAAAAAAGGTTACTCCAACAACGTTCAATGGGAAAAGTATAAAGAGAGAGAGTCAAGAGAGAAGAGGTAGAAAGACAGAGAGAAGAGGGAGTCGGGAGAGAAGAGGAAGAGAGACAAAAAGACAGAGAGATGGAGGGGGAGGGCAAGAGGGAGAGAGAGAGGGAGGGAAAAACAAAAGGGAGGAAAAGGGAAAAAGGATATTCCAACAACGTTCCATGGGAAAAGTATAAAGGGGGAGGGAGAGAAGAGAGAGAGAAAGGGGGAGGGAGTAGAAAGATAGGAAGAGAGAGAGAGGAAGAGAGACAGAGAGGGAGGGGGTGGGAGAGAGGGGCAGAGAGGCTAGAGGGAGAGAGAAGGAGGGAGTAGGAGAGAGAGTGGAGAGAGAAAAGGAAGAGAAAGAGAGGGGGAGGACAAGAGGGAGAGAGAGGGAATAGAAAGTGAGGAAGAGAGAGAAGAGAGATAGAAAGACAGAAGGAGAGAGAAAGAGACGGAGAGGGAGAGAGAGAGAGGGGGAAACAAAAGGGAGGAGGGGGAAGAGAAAAAAGGTTACTCCAACAACGTTCAATGGGAAAAGTATAAAGGGGGAGGGAGAGAGAGAAGAGAGAGATAAAGGGGGAAGGAGTAGAAAGATAGGAAGAGAGACAGAGAGGGAGGGGGTGGGTGAGAGGGGCAGAGAGGCTAGAGGGAGAGAGAAGGAGGGAGTAGGAGAGAGAGTGGAGAGAGAAAAGGAAGAGAAAGAGAGGGGGAGGACAAGCGGGAGAGAGAGGGAGTAGAAAGTGAGGAAGAGAGAGAAGAAGAGAGATAGAAAGAGAGAAAGAGAGGGAGAGACAGAGAGGGAGAGAGAGAGAGGGGGAAACAAAAGGGAGGAGGAAGGGAAAAAAGGATATAACGATGTTCAATGGGAAAAAGATAGAGAGAGAAGAGGAAGAGAGACAAAAAGACAGAGAGATGGAGGGGGAGGGCAAGAGGGAGAGAGAGAGGGAGGTAAAAGAGAGGGGGAAACAGAAGGGAGGAAGGGGAAGAGAAAAAAGGATACTCCAACAATGTTCAATGGGAAAAGTGTAAAGGTGGAGAGAAGAGGAAGAGAGACAGAGCGACAGAGAGACAGAGAGAGAGAGAAAGGGGGAGTAGAAAGATAGGAAGAAGAGGAAGGAAGAGGGGAAGAGAGACAGAGGGAGGGGATGGGAGAGAGGGGCAGAGAGGCTAGAGGGAGAAAGAATGAGGACAGGAGGAAAAGTACTCTACTGTATCTGTACTTAAGTACATTTTACAGTAGATACTTTTTACTTTTACTGCACTACATTTAGAGCAGTATCTGTACTTTCTACATTTTCAAACTGGACTGAAAAGTAAAAGTATATTTTCTTGAAGTTTTAGACCTGATGAAAAGACTGAGGGCTTTAGTTTTTAGCACTTTTATTTATATTTACGACATCTTGCCTATTTTTTGAACATTTTTTTTCCTAGTTCCTTTGATCAAACAAAAAGAAAGAAAAATAATAATAATAATAATACATCAAACTTGTATTCACTTTATTCTGCCCCGCCCACTTTTGCCGTTTTTTTTGCACTTTTGTTGTAAACGCACTTCCGTTTGACGAGAACTCCGTTAAAGCTAATGACGAACGAGGGAAAAGTCTGTCGCTAAAATGTTACATAAAGTAGATTGATTTGTGTAAAATGTTTAATGAACACGAGCAACAACAAGTCACAACACAACGATTTCCTGAAAACGTCTTTTTAGTCGAGTAGAACTTATTTTCTGTTGAGCTCGTCTGCTCCGTGTGAACTACAACGGAAACAAGACGGCGGTGTGTACGACAACTTCAGGAATAAGGTGAATAGCGCTTTTTTGGACACTCAAAGACGCTTTACATAAACAGACCAAAACAAGATAAATTTACACAAAAGCCAGTTTGAACAGGTGGGTCTTAAGGAGTGATTTGAATGAGCCCAAATAACCTGGAAAGTTGCCTTTAACGACCAAAACTCAACAGAATAAATCAATAAAGATTACAATTTGATGCTTTAATAGTTCTCCAAATCAAAAATAATTACTTTTAAAGGAGTACTTTGTTACTTTTACTTGAATAGATTTTATAATGTGATGCTTTTACTTATTTACTTTATTTTTTTGCTGCTGTATCTGTACTTTTACTGGAGTAACACAGTGGAGTACTTCGTCCATCGCTGGGCACAGGCTCGTTTACACCGGTTCACTCTGGAGCGGCTCTGGTTTTTTACTACTTCATGTTCCAGATTTTTTCCATGTAATAAAGTAAAATGTGTGTTGCTGCAGCACAGAAATAATGTAAAAGCATCTGTTCAGGTGAAAAATTCTCTGCATCTGTTTATAGAGCGTTTCATTCTACAAGAAGCAGGAAGTGTGGCGGTAGCATGCTAATGTTTGTTAGCTTTACTCAAGACTACAAAACTCACTCTGGGCTCAGAAACTCGTAAAAAGTGATTATAACTCATGAGCGATTCAAGTGACTGCTGTAAAGACTTTAACATCAACTAGTTGTGTTTTTCATGTTTCAAAACAGTAAAAATCAGGTGCAGGGCCTTTAATCAGCGACCTCAGTGTTTCTCTGTTTGCTCGGGTTTATTAACAGTTAAATGTTGTGTTTTCACTAATGTTGAGCTCATATTTAACTTAAAATATACTTTTTTAAGGTCAAGACACTGCAGGCAAAACCTTTTTTTTTTTAATTATTTGTTTTTTGGTCAGTTTTCTCTCTCACACATCGACTTTCATGTGGAAACAACAAACGTGTCCAATCTGCTCCTAAAGATGTTTTATTCTTCCATTGAATCCACTTCATCCATAGATTTCTCTGGGACATTGTAACTTCAAAGGCCGTTTTCTTAAAATGTATTTTTCTCCCTCGAGACATAAAGATCAGCCTTAAAGTAGATCCTACACCAAACTGTACAATCTGGACTCAACAAGATTTAGACCAAACGAACACAAGCATTTGACTAAAAGTGACAAAAGCGTGGCAAAAAGCGACAAAAATGTAGCTAAAAACAACAAAAATTTGAATAAAAGTGACAAAAAAAAACCTCTAAGTGATAAAGATGCGACTAAAAGTGACAAAAATGCAGCTGAAAACAACAAAAATGTGACAAAAAACAACTATAAGCGACAAAAATGTGACAAAAAACAACTATAAGCGACAAAAATGTGACAAAAAACAACTATAAGCGACAAAAATGTGACAAAAAGTGAGAAAAACTCCAAAGGCCGTTTTCTTCAAATGCATTTTTGTCCCTCGAGACATAAAGATCAGCCTTAAAGTAGATCCTACACCAAACTGTACAATCTGGACTCAACAAGATTTAGACGAAACGGACACAAGGATTTGACTAAAAGTGACAGAAACGACACAAAAACGAGACTAGAAGTGACACAAACGCGACTAAACTCCTACTACAATCTGGACTCAGCAAGATTTAGACAAAACAGACACAAAGATTTATTGATATCTAATTCTAAAACGGATTTATTGAATTGTCAAAATTTGAAATTTTAGGTCAATTTTCAGTCAGATCTAGTTTACTCCAAAGCTAAAAAACAAATCCAAAATCCCCTCTGTACATTTTTTTTGTAACTACTATTTGTACAAAATGAACCAAGAAATTTAAACCTGTTTTCAGATTTAAATGTCCCAAATATGTGCATTTTTGGCCAGTTTTCCACATAAAATGCCTTATTTCTACAAGAAAACATGACATGATGAAAAACTTGTAATACATTTTTTTCTTACATTTATGTGAGTAAACGACAGGACAAGTTTACAATTGATATCTTTAAATTTAATATTTTTTCCCATTCACCTGCAGCGTCTCGCTTCAAGTAGTTTGTCCACACTAAGTTGCCGTAGTAAGAGAGTTTGTTCATGTTCAAAAATAAATAAAAGCAGTTCTGCCTGTAGCGTCTCGCCTTGATGCTGTAAATCTCTTTTCGCGCACGTTTTTCCAAAGTCGTGTCTGATTTACTCACACGTTTTTAGCGCCGTAACTTAGCGTTGCCGTGTTTGAATGTAAAAGTGATTTTGCAGCAGAAATCCTCGTGTAAATTGAGCGTGGAGTGAAAGCAGAGTTACGAGGCAGTAAACCAACAGAGCGTCGCACTATGGAGAATATGCTTATCAAGCTCATGCTAATGCTAGCTGTAAATAAAAGACAACAGACAGGGACAATATACCGAGGCGGGAAAGTGGCCGGGGAGCGGGACATTTGGGCTTAAAGACGGTCCAAACATTAATCCTTACCAATTTTGATCTTCTTCTTTGGATAAAACTTTTCTGTGGAGCTAAAAATATCTAATTGCAGTTTTGTTTTTTGTTTTTTAGTTCAGGATTAATGAAATAATTGTGTTTTTGATGGAGGTTCAGTGTTAAACACTCAAAAAGTACACTATTCAACTACAGGCCCGAGGGCCACATCAGGCCCCACAAGGGACATAATCTGGCCCTCAACAATCTAGAAAATATTTATCTCTTTTTATAGGTTTAGTCCTAGTTTAGACCTTGTTTAGTCCTGGTTTAGTTCTGGTTTAGTTCTGGTTTAGTCCTGGTTTAGTCCTGCTTTAGTTCTGATTTAGTCCTGGTTTAGACCTGGTTTAGTCCTGGTTTAGACCTGGTTTAGTCCTGGTTTAGACCTGGTTTAGACCTGGTTTAGACCTGGTTTAGTTCTGGTTTAGTCCTGGTTTAGACCTGGTTTAGACCTGGTTTAGTTCTGGTTTAGACCTGGTTTAGTTCTGGTTTAGTCCTGGTTTAGACCTGGTTTAGTCCTGGTTTAGACCTGGTTCAGTCCTGGTTCAGTCCTGGTTCAGTCCTGGTTCAGTTCTGGTTTAGTCCTGGTTTAGTTCTGGTTTAGTTCTGGTTTAAACCTGGTTTAGTCCTGGTTTAGACCTGGTTTAGTCCTGGTTTAGTTCTGGTTTAGTTCTGGTTCAGTCCTGGTTTAGTTCTGGTTTAGTCCTGGTTTAGTTCTGGTTTAGTCCTGGTTTAGTTCTGGTTTAGTCCTGGTTTAGTCCTGGTTTAGTCCTAGTTTAGACCTGGTTTAGTCCTGGTTTAGTCCTGGTTTAGTTCTGGTTTAGTCCTAGTTTAGACCTGGTTTAGTTCTGGTTTAGTTCTGGTTTAGTCCTAGTTTAGACCTGGTTTAGTTCTGGTTTAGTCCTAGTTTAGACCTGGTTTAGTCCTGGTTTAGTTCTGGTTTAGTCCTAGTTTAGACCTGGTTTAGTTCTGGTTTAGTTCTGGTTTAGTCCTGGTTTAGTCCTGGTTTAGACCTGGTTTAGTCCTGGTTTAGACCTGGTTTAGTCCTGGTTTAGTCCTGGTTTAGAGCTGGTTTAGACCTGGTTTAGTCCTGGTTTAGTTCTGGTTTAGTCATGGTTTAGACCTGGTTTAGTCCTGGTTCAGTTCTGGTTTAGTCCTGGTTTAGTCCTGGTTTAGTCCTGGTTTAGACCTGGTTCAGTTCTGGTTTAGTCCTGGTTTAGTCCTGGTTTAGAGCTAGTTTAGACCTGGTTTAGTCCTGGTTTAGTTCTGGTTTAGTCCTGGTTTAGAGCTAGTTTAGACCTGGTTTAGTCCTGGTTTAGAGCTGGTTTAGTTCTGGTTTAGTTCTGGTTTAGTTCTGGTTTAGTCCTAGTTTAGACCTGGTTTAGTCCTGGTTTAGTTCTGGTTTAGTCCTGGTTTAGTCCTAGTTTAGACCTGGTTTAGTTCTGGTTTAGTTCTGGTTTAGTCCTGGTTTAGTCCTGGTTTAGACCTGGTTTAGACCTGGTTTAGTTCTGGTTTAGTCCTGGTTTAGACCTGGTTTAGACCTGGTTTAGTTCTGGTTTAGTCCTGGTTTAGTCCTGCTTTAGTTCTGATTTAGTCCTGGTTTACACCTGGTTTAGTCCTGGTTTAGACCTGGTTTAGTCCTGGTTTAGTCCTGGTTTAGACCTGGTTTAGACCTGGTTTAGTTCTGGTTTAGTCCTGGTTTAGACCTGGTTTAGACCTGGTTTAGTTCAGGTTTAGACCTGGTTTAGTTCTGGTTTAGTCCTGGTTTAGACCTGGTTTAGTCCTGGTTTAGACCTGGTTCAGTCCTGCTTCAGTCCTGGTTCAGTCCTGGTTCAGTTCTGGTTTAGTCCTGGTTTAGTTCTGGTTTAGTTCTGGTTTAGACCTGGTTTAGTCCTGGTTTAGACCTGGTTTAGTCCTGGTTTAGTTCTGGTTTAGTTCTGGTTTAGTCCTGGTTTAGTCCTGGTTTAGTTCTGGTTTAGTCCTGGTTTAGTTCTGGTTTAGTCCTGGTTTAGTCCTGGTTTAGTCCTAGTTTAGACCTGGTTTAGTCCTGGTTTAGTCCTGGTTTAGTTCTGGTTTAGTCCTTGTTTAGACCTGGTTTAGTTCTGGTTTAGTTCTGGTTTAGTCCTAGTTTAGACCTGGTTTAGTCCTGGTTTAGTTCTGGTTTAGTCCTAGTTTAGACCTGGTTTAGTCCTGGTTTAGTTCTGGTTTAGTCCTAGTTTAGACCTGGTTTAGTTCTGGTTTAGTTCTGGTTTAGTCCTGGTTTAGTCCTGGTTTAGTCCTGGTTTAGTCCTGGTTTAGACCTGGTTTAGTCCTGGTTTAGTCCTGGTTTAGAGCTGGTTTAGACCTGGTTTAGTCCTGGTTTAGTTCTGGTTTAGTCCTGGTTTAGACCTGGTTTAGTCCTGGTTCAGTTCTGGTTTAGTCCTGGTTTAGTCCTGGTTTAGTCCTGGTTTAGTTCTGGTTTAGTCCTGGTTTAGACCTGGTTCAGTTCTGGTTTAGTCCTGGTTTAGTCCTGGTTTAGAGCTGGTTTAGTCCTGGTTTAGTTCTAGTTTAGTCCTGGTTTAGAGCTAGTTTAGACCTGGTTTAGTCCTGGTTTAGTCCTGGTTTAGTCCTGGTTTAGAGCTAGTTTAGACCTGGTTTAGTCCTGGTTTAGAGCTGGTTTAGTTCTGGTTTAGTCCTGGTTTAGTTCTGGTTTAGTTCTGGTTTAGTCCTAGTTTAGACCTGGTTTAGTCCTGGTTTAGTTCTGGTTTAGTCCTGGTTTAGTCCTAGTTTAGACCTGGTTTAGTTCTGGTTTAGTTCTGGTTTAGTCCTGGTTTAGTCCTGGTTAGTCCTGGTTTAGTCCTGGTTTAGTTCTGGTTTAGTCCTGGTTCAGACCTGGTTTAGTCCTGGTTTAGTCCTGGTTTAGTCCTGGTTTAGTCCTGGTTTAGTTCTGGTTTAGTCCTGGTTTAGTCCCGGTTTAGTCCCGGTTTAGTCCTAGTTTAGTTCTGGTTTAGTCCTGGTTTAGTCCTGGTTTAGTCCTGGTTTAGACCTGGTTTAGTCCTGGTTTAGTCCTGGTTTAGTCCTGGTTTAGTTCTGGTTTAGTCCTGGTTTAGTCCTGGTTTAGTTCTGGTTTAGTCCTGGTTTAGTCCTGGTTTAGTCCTGGTTTAGTTCTGGTTTAGTCCTGGTTTAGTCCTGGTTTAGTCCTGGTTTAGTCCTGGTTTAGTCCTGGTTTAGACCTTGTTCAGTTCTGGTTTAGTCCTGGTTTAGTCCTGGTTTAGTTCTGGTTTAGTCCTGGTTTAGACCTGGTTTAGTCCTGGTTTAGTCCTGGTTTAGTCCTGGTTTAGTCCTGGTTTAGTTCTGGTTTAGTCCTGGTTTAGTCCTGGTTTAGTCCTGGTTTAGTCCTGGTTTAGACCTGGTTTAGACCTGGTTTAGACCTGGTTTAAACCTGGTTTATTCCCTGTTTACTCCTGGTATTTTGCTTCTGAAATTGTCATGATTATTATTATTATGTTTTTAGTTAAAGTCCACATGAAGGTTCTCAAAATGCTCTAATTCTGACTTACTTTAGTGGGAGGGAACCTGTGGCAATTATTTGTCATAGTTTTACATTTGTGACGTTGTAGTTTGTGAAGAAATAAAGGTTTAAAATGACAGGAAATAGTGATGAATTCTAAAACAGAATCCCTCTGTGATGTCATCAAAAAGCGACGCGTCATTGAAAATAAAGAGGCTGTGTCTGAATGTCCACACTGGTCCTGCAGGGGGCGCTACATAGTGGTCACGCCATGTTTAGTGCTGTCCGAATGTCCAGCAGGTGAAAAAGTAGTGCACCCAAAATTTCCCACAATGCACCTTGAAAAGTAGTGTCCAGCCCTGGTCACTAGAGGTCAATATGGACCACAATGCATTGCAAGAGTCGGAGAAACCACAGCGACAGTGACAGGTTTAACTGAACACAACAGACTGAATGAAGCAGAAAGAGCTGTTTAAACGAACTGTTGAGTCCAGATCATGAACAAAACACTTTAAACAAACTGTTAGCAGCAGAGGTGCTAGCGTTAGCCGCTAACCTTAGCTTGAGCTGTGAACAGATCACAAATCTGAGACAAAAAGTTGAATAATCCAGTCTGTTTGATGTTTGATGAATAAAACTTGTGACGATTATTAGTCATAAATATGAGGATTTGACCCACATTCATCACAGAAATACATTTTTATCGAGTGCAGGACTTTAGAGTAAATGAGGGGTTAGGGGTTAGCGAGGACATTCGGACACAGCTAGACACAATTTATAAACAACGGACAAAGTTTTCCGACAGTTTAAAGGTCCCATAACATGCAAAATTGACTTTTCAGAGGTTTTAACCTTCCTCCAGTGCTATTTGGGCCTCGTATGTTGTGCCCAAAGTGGTTTTTTGATTGATTCCCTCATGTTTTCACTAGAGAACTGTCTTTTCCGTCCCCCTCGGCTGAGCAGCAGACGGGGGCTCCTCACTAGGATGACACGGCTTCACCAGGATGACGCGGTGTTTAAGCCACGCCTCCAGGAAGCACGCAGCCGCAGAATAACAACAGCTAATGCTAATGCTACACAGTAATTACACGATGGATACGACAGATAGAAGAGTTAGCTTGTTATTTACCAAACGGCACGTGCGTCGTCGAGGCCCTGGAGCACGTCAAACTCCAGGTCAGATCCAGGACGTAGGACTCAGCACGACGCACCGTCAGGACGAGAAAAGGTTTATTCAGTGTTTGTGTATCGCTGTTTACCGGAGCACACGGCGCATGCACCATCTCCGCTCTAGGCTTCGGCACGGGTTGGGAGGGGGAGGCGCGCGAGTTGGGCGGGGGAGCAGCCTGCTCTCTGTTCGGGGGGTCAGATCTCAGAGTGAGCCGTTTGCTTTTACAAGGAGGGGGGCCAGTCCAAGAAATGGGTGTTTTTTGTAAACTGTTATGTTATGGATATTACACAACGAGAAAATGTATCAACAAAGCCCTTAGAATAGACTGTGTGAAGGGGAAAGAGCAGAATATGGGACCTTTAGACCATCATTCAACAAAATAAAGTCGTTATCAGCTATTATTATCTGTCAAATCATAACTCTGGTGTAATTCATCTGGATTTTGACCCGTGTTTACAGTCTACCGTCGACTACAGAACGACTTTGACGCGCACTTTCATCGCTAACAACGCCGGCGCAGATGTTCCCGTCGCGTACGACCCGCCGCCACCGTCAAAACAATCGGCAATTACCGCGCGCCGAATCCCACAATCACCGCTCGCTCCTCCACGAGGCGCTCCATCAAGGCCTTTGTCTCACCTGATTTGCGCTCGCCGTTAATCACCGCGTGACGTTAGCATCGTTAGCGCCGAATCTGCATCTTTAATGAGCAGATTAAGGCGCGCGAATAATTACAACTGAAACATCAATGGCTTTGTAATGATCCCGATGAGAGACTTTTACGTTTGGCCGCGGCTCAAAGAACTTCCTGTTTGGTTTGAAATAAAGCTGTCTGTACGCGTGAATATTCATTAAACAAAACAAGAATAATTAACGTTAAATACTTTAAGCTTCACTATTTGGGCGGTTTTGTTTTAGAAGAACACGTTTGGCGACAACAGAAGCTTTTTATTTTTTGAATGCACATTATTTCTGGCATGTTACGTTCTGATTATTACAGGGATTTTTATTCTTGTTTAATGAAGTTTTTCAGGAATTTGTATCACGTTTAAGAAAGACAATGTCCTTCCGTGGTTTTAAAATGAACTTCAAAGAGCAATATGTGAACTAAAAGTAGTTTTTTGTTGTCGTAATGATCGTGTTTAGACAAAAACGCTCAGAACGAGTCAGTGATGATTTAAGGAATTAAAAGCAACAGAAGATTGACGTCAAAATTATATCTAAAAATGGAAAAACGTTGATCGAGGGAGTTCAGCAGGAAGTGTTTTTGACGGTCAAAGGAAGAGGATTCATCAAACTAGTGTGAATGAAGCTAAATACAACTCCAGGTGTGATTTTGATGATGGAACATTGTTAAAACAGGGTTAAAAGCTAAAAAAAAAAGTAAATTTTGCATAATATTTGTCCCTTAAGATGAACTATTTGAGAGGTTTCTTCATTCTGTGCCACGTGGAGGTTGGTTTTGGGCACCGGAACAAGCCGAGAAATCAATAAATCCGGTCAGAGAAAAGCACAGACTTCGTCCTCAAACGCACAAAGCGCTTCTGTGTCACGATTTCAAAGCAAAACTGTCCGTAAATGTGTTGAAGTCGACTGAAGTACAGCCACCGGCGCCATGTTTGTTTAGGTTTGTTCTTTTGACCAAACCACAATGCTGCGCTGTGATTGGTCCAGCACAAACCACAATGCTGCGCTGTGATTGGTCCAGCACAAACCACAATGCTGCGCTGTGATTGGTCCAGCACAAACCACAATGCTGCGCTGTGATTGGTCCAGCACAAACCACAATGCTGCGCTGTGATTGGTCCAGCACAAACCACAATGCTGCGCTGCGATTGGTCCAGCACAAACCACAATGCTGCGCTGTGATTGGTCCAGCACAAACCACAATGCTGCGCTGTGATTGGTCCAGCACAAACCACAATGCTGCACTATGATTGGTCTAGCACAAACCACAATGCTGCGCTGTGATTGGTCCAGCACAAACCACAATGCTGCACTATGATTGGTCTAGCACAAACCACAATGCTGCGCTGCGATTGGTCTAGCACAAACCATAATGCTGCACTGTGATTGGTCCAGCACAAACCACAATGCAGCGCTGTGATTGGTCCAGCACAAACCACAATGCTGCGCTGCGATTGGTCCAGCTCAAACCATAATGCAGCGCTGCGATTGGTCCAGCTCAAACCATAATGCAGCGCTGTGATTGGTCCAGCACAAACCACAATGCAGCGCTGTGATTGGTCCAGCACAAACCACAATGCAGCGCTATGATTGGTCCAGCACAAACCACAATGCAGCGCTATGATTGGTCCAGCTCATACCACAATGCAGCGCTATGATTGGTCCAGCACAAACCACAATGCAGCGCTGTGATTGGTCCAGCACAAACCACAATGCAGCGCTATGATTGGTCCAGCACAAACCACAATGCTGCGCTGTGATTGGTCCAGCACACAGCGGCCGGTGCAGCCCCACCCGTGGCCCACCGCCCAGATGGATTTTGTGATGGAAGAGTTTGTGAACTCACAGATATCACAAGAATTGATATGACAGTACCAGGTCTGGTTAACATAGTAGTTACAACTAAATTTTGCCTCATTTTTTAGACATTAAAACTTTAATAAATCAGGTTTAGAACTGGATATGAACAAATCCTTGTGTCCGTTGTGTCAGAATCTTGTTGAGTCCAGATTGTACAGTTTGGTGTAGGATCTACTTTAAGGCTGATCTTTATGTCTCGAGGGACAAAAATGCATTTTAAGAAAACGGCCTTTGAAGTTTAGTGTCGTTTTTGTCTTTTTTAGACGCATTTTGTTGCTTTTAGTCTTGTTTTTATCGCGTTTTTGTCACTTTTAGTCGCATTTTTGTCACTTACAGTTGTTTTTTGTCACAGTTTTGTTGTTTTCAGTCGCATCTTTGTCACTTATAGTTGGTTTTTTTTGTCACTTTTAGTCATGTTTTTGTTGTTTTCAGCTCCATTTTTGTTGCTATTAGTCACATTTTTACCACTTTTAGTCAAACCTTTCTGTACATTTCGTCAAAATCTTGTTGAGTCCAGATTGTACAGTTTGGTGTAGGATCTACTTTAAGGCTGATCTTTGTCTCGAGGGACAAAAATGTATTTGAAAAAAACGGGCCTCTGGAGTTTAGTTGCGTTTGTGTCTCGTTTTTGTCTCATTTTTGTCACTTTTAGTCAAATCCTTCTGTACATTTGGTCTAAATCTTGTTGAGTCCAGATTGTACAGTTTGGTGTAGGATCTACTTTAAGGCTGATCTTTATGTCTCGAGGGACAAAAATGCATTTTAAGAAAACGTCCTTTGAAGTTACAATGTCCCAGAGAAATCTATGGATGAAGTGGATTCAATGGAAGAATAAAAAATCTTGAATCTCACGCTGTAAAACAACCAAACAAAACCCCCTCGCTGCATTTAAAAGCACAACCAGAAACACTTTGATCAACCACGACACAAGTCCTTCCAGAAACCGTCTTCTTTTTTTTTTTTTCTCTGTTTCTTTTCCGCCAATCAAAGTGCGCCGCGTCCAAGAGCGAGGCGCAGAGCACTGGCAGCCGGCGCCTGAGTCACTCCCCTCCGTGTTTTTTAAATATTGACAGATTCATTTTGGGCACAAAGTTTCACCCGCGCGGATCAGCAGCATATGCATCGACTGGAAGACCCACTCCTTCTTCCTTTGAGAAGCTGTTCGGGAGAGTTAAGGCGCTCCAAACAGCCCCCTGGGATTAGTAGTTCTCGTGTAGTTAAGTGGCAATATGCTGTGCTAATTTTAACTTGGCGCTGGCTGAAAACACAGGCCTGTTTTGTTTTATTTGGGGGGAAGAAAGCTCTATTGTTTGTTTTTGAGATTGTCTTTCTGTCAAACGGAGCGCGAGCCAGGATGGATGTGGAATTTACACAAGAAAAGTTGAACCTGAGGGATTTGTTGTTGTCCTGGTTTGGACAAACGCAGCGCGAAATATGATAATTGCAACAGATCTGGTTGATACAGTGATCATCGTGAGCTGGTCCCTGTGACAATCTGATATTTTTGTGAAATCGTCGTATCGTGATTGACTGTTTGTGTCTTTAATGCAGCTGTCTGTTCAAACACACTTTTTCTCCTGTTGTTTAGCCTCTGAAGCCTCTGAGCAGATGACTTTATTTACCTCTTAAAGGCCAGAGCTGCACAATTAAACCAAATCCACACAAAATTGGAATTTTAATGGATGCAATTAGCAAATCAGAAAGCAGTGTTTGAAGTGCAATAATTTCTTCCACAAACAAACAAAATGTCTTGCATTGATTTGAATAAAAACTGCAAACACTGTAGTTTGGGTTTGTACAAACATGTTCTGAAACAAGCGACAGAAGGGCGACCAAAAGTGATAAAAAATGTGTTCAAAAGCGACAAAAACGAGCCAACAAACAACAAATTTGACTCAATGCAACAAAACACGACTTAAAGTGACAAAACACGATTAAAACCGTCAAAAACACAACTAAATGTGACAAAAAGGAGACTAAATGTCTTGTTTTTCTTTAAATAAAAACTGCAAACAGTGTAGTGACAAAAATGCTCCCACAATCAACAAACGTGACTCAGTGCAACAAAACACGACTAAAAGTGACAAAAAAGCGACTAAAACTGACAAAAACACGATTAAAAGTCACAAAAACAGAACTAAAGTGACCAAAACGCGACTAAAACCGACAAAAACACAACTAAAAGTGATAAAAACGTGATTAAAACCGACAAACACACGACTAAAAGCGACAAAAACGATCCCACAAATAACAAATCAATAACAATGCAACAAAACACGACTAAAAGCGACAAAAACACGACTAAAACCGACAAAATAGTGTTAGAAATATGAATTTGAACAGAATCCTATTATTAAAACATAAATCTAATCTAATCATGCCTGACGTCTCAAACATGTGTGAAACAAAGTGCCTCGTCGCTCGCGAGTCTGATCCCGTCACATTATACGGCACTCGTCTTCAAAACAGACTAAAACCGACAAAACACGACTTGAAGTGACAAAAACACAACAAAAACACGACTATAACCGTCAAAAATGTGACTAAAACCAACACAAACCGACTAAAAGTGACTAAAACCGACTAAAATACGACAAAAACCAACAAAAATACAACTAAAAGTGACAAAAACGTGACTTAAACCGTCCAAAACACGACTAAAAGCGTCAAAAACGCTCCCTCAAACAACAAACGTAACTCAATGCAACGAAACACAACTATAGGTGACAAAAACTCGACTAAAAGCGACAAAAACACAATTAAAAGTGACAAAAACGCGACTTAAACCCACAAAAACAGAACTAAAAGCAACAAAATAGTGTTAAAAATGTGAATTTGAACAGAATCCTATTATTAAAACGTAAATCTAATCTAATCATGCCTGACGTTTCAAATGAGTGTGAAACAAAGTGCCTCGTCACTCGCGAGTCTGATCCCGTCACATTATACGGCACTCGTCTTCAAAACAGACTAAAACCGACAAAAACGCTCCCACAAACAACAAACCTGACTCAATGCAACAAAACACGACTAAAACTGACAAAAACACGACTAAAACCGACAAAATAGTGTTAGAAATATGAATTTGAACAGAATCCTATTATTAAAACATAAATCTAATCTAATCATGCCTGACGTCTCAAACATGTGTGAAACAAAGTGCCTCGTCGCTCGCGAGTCTGATCCCGTCACATTATACGGCACTCGTCTTCAAAACAGACTAAAACCGACAAAAACACGACTTGAAGTGACAAAAACACAACAAAAACACGACTATAACCGTCAAAAATGTGACTAAAACCAACACAAACCGACTAAAAGTGACTAAAACCGACTAAAATACGACAAAAACCAACAAAAATACAACTAAAAGTGACAAAAACGTGACTTAAACCGTCCAAAACACGACTAAAAGCGTCAAAAACGCTCCCTCAAACAACAAACGTAACTCAATGCAACGAAACACAACTATAGGTGACAAAAACTCGACTAAAAGCGACAAAAACACAACTAAAAGTGATAAAAACGCGACTTAAACCGACAGAAACACGACTAAAAGCATCAAAACCCTCCCACAAACAACAAACGTAACTCAATGCAACGAAACACGACTAAAAGTGACTAAAACCGACTAAAATACGACAAAAACCAACAAAAATACAACTAAAAGTGACAAAAACGTGACTTAAACCGTCCAAAACACGACTAAAAGCGTCAAAAACGCTCCCTCAAACAACAAACGTAACTCAATGCAACGAAACACAACTATAGGTGACAAAAACTCGACTAAAAGCGACAAAAACACAATTAAAAGTGACAAAAACGCGACTTAAACCCACAAAAACAGAACTAAAAGCAACAAAATAGTGTTAAAAATGTGAATTTGAACAGAATCCTATTATTAAAACGTAAATCTAATCTAATCATGCCTGACGTTTCAAATGAGTGTGAAACAAAGTGCCTCGTCACTCGCGAGTCTGATCCCGTCACATTATACGGCACTCGTCTTCAAAACAGACTAAAACCGACAAAAACGCTCCCACAAACAACAAACCTGACTCAATGCAACAAAACACGACTAAAACTGACAAAAACACGACTAAAACCGACAAAAACACAACTAAAAGTGATAAAAACGCGACTTAAACCGACAGAAACACGACTAAAAGCATCAAAACCCTCCCACAAACAACAAACGTAACTCAATGCAACGAAACACGACTAAAAGTGACAAAAACGCGACTAAAACCGACAAAAACACAATTAAAAGTGACAAAAACGCGACTTAAACCGTCAAAAACATAACACAAAGTGAAAAAAATGCGACTAAAACCGACAAAAATACGACTTAAAGTAACAAAAACGTGACTAAAAGTGACAAAAACACAACTAAAAGTGACAAAATGGTGTAAAAATATGAATTTGAACTATTATTAAAACGTAAATCTAATCTAATCATGCCTGACGTCTCAAACATGTGTGAAACAAAATGCCTCGTCGCTCGTGAGTCTGATCCCGTCACATTATACGGCGCTCGTCTTCCAAACAGCCTGGAGAAGTGTGCGCCGGACGTCGGCGCCGATCCCGCTCTCCTGCGCTTTCACGCGATCTGACGTTAAAACATGTTATTTAATGAAGTGCTCTGAGGCCCGGGGTCGTGTGCGAGTCTGTGCAGCCGCCGGCTCCTGCTGCAGTCAAGACGCAAAGTACAAACTGTCATAATGTGCAACGCGGAATAATCCAGAGGAAACCCACCCAGACACAGGAGGAACATGCAAACGCTGCACAGAAAGGACACATTGTTTTGGATACGTGTTCTGGTCTCAAAGTTGGCCAGGATTTTACAAATGACAGAATCATCCTGCAAAAAGTGACGAAAACACGACTAAAACCGACAAAAACATGACTAAAAGTGACAAAAACGCGACTAAAATCAATAAAAACTCAACTAAAAGTGACAAAAATGCGACTAAAACCGACAAAATCACAACTAAAAGTGACAAAAATGTGACTAAAAACGACAAAAACTCAACTAAAAGTGACAAAAATGCGACTAAAACCGTCAAAAATACGAATAAAAGTGACAAAAACGTGACTAAAAACGACAAAAACTCAACTAAAAGTAACAAAAATGTGACTAAAACCGTCAAAAACACGAATAAAAGTGACAAAAACGCGACTAAAACCGATTAAAACATGGCTAAAAGTGACAAAAACGTGACTAAAAACGACAAAAACAAACTAAAAGTGACAAAAACGTGACCAAAAACAACAAAAACTCAACTAAAAGTGACAAAAATGCGACTAAAACCGACAAAAACATGGCTAAAAGTTTAAGCTTGTGGATATCCCAACTGGGCCTTTAACAAAGTCAGAAGAGCCAAGAAACAGAACAAAAAGGATAAAGACCCCAGCAGGAGGGGGGTCTCTATCCCTTATGTCTCGGGCCTGTCTGAGAAGTTTCAAAGGATTTTTAGACAACACGACATCCCTGTTTACTTCAAACCTGGCAACACACTTAAACAGAAACTGGTCCATCCGAAAGACAAGAGGCCGACAGAGAAACAGAGCAATGTAGTTTATTCGATAGAGTGCAGTGAGGACAGTTGTAAAGGCTGTACCAACACAAAAGATCGACCTCCACGGGACCACAAAGTGCAGTCCATCTGCACCTGAAAGCTACAAACCACTCGTTTGAGGACAGTGAGGTGAAGATATTGAGCAGAAAGAAGAACTGGTTTGAAAGAGGAGTAAAGGAGGCCATTTTTGTCAAAAGAGAGAATCCTTCTCTAAACAGGAATGGGGGCTTAAGATTTAATTTGGCTAAGATTTATGACAGCCTCCTAACACCCTGGTCCAAATCAATAGACCAGTCAAATGCTAATGAGGTCATCAGCAGTGAGGAGGGAGCTACAGCTATCAATAGAACAATAGATCTAAGTCACAGGTGAATCTAGGTGAGGCCAACTATTAAACTAACAAAGACAGACCAATTATCAAGTCTCAGGTGACACTAGACAAACAATTTTCCAAACAAAGACAGGCGTTCAGTGACTCCTCCCTGGGGGCAGGACTCTCACTACTTAGAGGAGCATATAAGCCCAAGTTTCCAGACCAGCTCTCAGATTGACAATGACTTTTGGATAAAAGTCGAAACGTCTCGATCTTTAAATGGCGTCCGGATGACAACCCCTGAAACCCTTTCTACGATAACTCAAAGTGACAAAAACGCGACTAAAACCGACAGTCATTTTAAAAAATAACAGTTTTGGAATTTATATCTATTTTTGTTTGTCACACATCGATTTAGTTAAATGTTAAGGCCAGCACTTTGAGCCAATATTTTTATGGATTTAAAAAAAAAAACACACAAAAAAACTCTAGAGCAAAGAGGAAATGTGTGAAAAAGATTTTTTAAATATGTTTTTAAAAAATCTTCATTGTTTAGTCAAATCCAGATTCTTTATAATTTTTCTTTGACAGATTTTTAGTGTTTTTTTCCAAACCACTGCCTTTTTCACTGAAGAACCACATATTTAATAAAAAAAAATAATAATAATACAGGTTTTGAATTTATACTTTTGTTTCTTGTTTGTCACATTGATGTTTTTTTTTTTTTTTTTTTTTGTAATTAACACTCAGTCTCTTTGTTAATATTATGCGTTTTCATTAAATTATATATTAATATCTTACAGTAAATTAAATGTAAGACGTAAATGAAGATAATTCAGTTTAAATTTGCACGTAAATAGTAAAGCGTAAAAAGGTTTTCTCATAATTATGTAAAAAAACAAAAAACCAGAGTGGTGCGTTGAATCATCTTTTCTTCAGTTATGTAACCGTTTAACAGTCACAGAAAGCCATTTGTCCATGTTTTTAGCACGTTCTAGTTTTTACGCCGTGTCTTCAACAGGATCTATTTTTATACAAACTAAAACAACTGATTTTATTTTTTTGGTAATTGTTTTTCTTTGTGATTTTCAAATAAAAAACAGTCAAGAAAACATGCACCAAAAAAGCAAAACAAAAGGATTTAAGACGATTTAAGGAGAGACACTGCAGGTGAACAGGAAAAAATCTTAAATTTAAAGATATCAATGTTAAACTTCTCCTGTAGTTTAGTCACATAAATGTAAGAAAAAAATGTATTACAAGTGTTTCATCATGTCATGTTTTCATGTAGAAATAAGGCATTTTATGTGAAAAAACAGCCAAAAATCCACATATTTGTGACATTTAAATCTGAAAAATGGACAGAACCAGGTTTAAATTTCTTGGTTCATTTTGTAGATTAGTTCATATATTGTATTTTTTTTTTAATTTATTGTTCAGTTTTTGAGTAAAATTTGACTGAAAATTGGCCTAAAAATTCTAATTTCAACTCATTTTTTGACATAAAACTTAAGAATTCAGTCCAGAATCCAGATTGTACAGTTTGTGTAGGAGCTACTTTAAGATCTTTATGTCTCTGTTTTTCATCACGTCATGTTTTCATGTAACAATCAGGCATTTTATGTGAAAAACAGACAAAATTGCATATATTTGTGACATTTAAATCTGAAAAATGGACAGAACCAGGTTTAAATTCTCTAAACAATGTAAACAATTACTAAAAAATGCAACAAAGGGATTTTGGATTTCTTATTTTGTTTTTAAGTAAACTAGATCTGACTGAAAATTGACCTAAAAATTCAAATTTTGCCTCGATTTTAAAGTTAAATCTTCAATAAATCAGTTTTAGAATTAGATATCAACAAATCCTTCTTTATTTTTCGTCTAAATCTTGTTGAGTCCAGATTGTACAGTTTGGTGTAGGATCTACTTTAAGGTTGATCTTTATGTCTCGAGGGACAAAAATGCATTTTAAGAAAATGTCCTTTGAAGTTTGTCGCTTTTAGACACATTTTTGATGCATTTTGTTGTGTTTTTGGTGGTTTTAGTCGCCTTTTTTTCCATGTTTTTCTCACTTTAAGTTGCGTTTTATCATTCTTTGTCGTGTTATTGTCTCTTTTATCCACTTGTTTGCCATGTTTTTGTTGGCTTTAGTTGCATTTTTGTCTTGTTTTTGTCACTTTTAGTCAAATCCTTCTACATTTCGTCTAAATCTTGTTGAGTCCAGATTGTACAGTTTGGTGTAGGATCTACTTTAAGGCTGATCTTTATGTCTCGAGGGACAAAAATGCATTTTAAGAAAACGGTCTTTGGTTTAGTCACATTTTTGTCACTTTTAGCCACATTTTTTATGCTTTTAGTCACACTTTTGTCACTTATAGATGCGTTTTTGTCACTTCTAGTCGCATTTTGTCGCTTTTAGTCACATTTTAGTCACTTTTAGTCAAATATTGTGTCAGTTCTGTCTAAATCTTGTTGAGTCCAGATTGTACAGTTTGGTGTAGGATCTACTTTAAGGCTGATCTTTATGTCTCGAGGGACAAAAATGCATTTTAAGAAAACGTCCTTTGAAGTTACAATGTCCCAGAGAAATCTATGGATGAAGTGGATTCAATGGAAGAATAAAACATCTTTAGGAGCAGATTGGACACGTTTGTTGTTTCTACATGAAAGTCGATACGTTGAGAGAGAAAACTGACCAAAATATATTCTAAAATAGGGGTTTTGCCTGTAGTGTCTCGCCTTAAACAAAAAAAAAAAGAACTAAAACAACTCCCTCGTCGTTGAAGCGTGAGTAAAGTTTGCTCCTTGCACGTCCGGTACAAGTATATTTTCTTTGCCGCCTCCCAGACGCTCTCAAATGCCACCTCTTCTGTTCGGTGCCCAGCTCTGTTCTTTACGCCTCATTTATAGAAACTCGCAGACGGAGAACTGGACAAACTTCAGGCTTTTTGACCCGCGGAGAAGCATACAATATCACAAGTTTTAAAAATAAGAGTGTGGAGCTGTGAGCAGGTCGAGCAGAGGAACGTGTGACGATTCTGCCTGAAGCATCTGCTCTGCCAACGACTAAACACTGAAGAGAGGATTCACCAGGATTCAGCTGCTTTAGTTTACTTTTATGTTTCATTTTAACATAATTGTTGTTTTCTCCAGTGTCAGAAGTACTCATAGTAATTGTGCTGGCTGTTGTAGTTTTGTTGTAGTTTTTGTGTATGTAGTAGTTGTTGCTATGGTAATTGTAGGAGTTGTAGTTGTTGTTGTAGTAGTTGAAGTGGTAGTAGTTGTTGTGGTTGTTGTAGTAGATTTTGTTGTTGTTGTTGTTGTAGTAGTTGAAGTAGTAGTAGTTGTTGTGGTTGTTGTGGTGGTTGTTGTAGTAGTGGTAGTTGTTATTGTTGTGGTTGTTGTAGTAGATTTTGTTGTTGTGGTTGTTGTGGTAGTTGTTGTGGTAGTTGTTGTGGTTGTTGTAGTAGTTGAAGTAGTAGTAGTAGTAGTTGTGTTTGTTGTGGTTGTTGTAGTAGTAGTAGTTGTTATTGTGGTGGTTGTTGTAGTAGTTGAAGTAGTAGTAGTAGTTGTACTTGTTGTTGTTGTTGTTGTGGTTGTTGTAGTAGTTTTTGCTGTTGTTGTTGTTGTAGTAGTTGAAGTAGTAATAGTAGTTGTGTTTGTTGTGGTTGTTTTGGTTGTTGTGTTTGTGGTTGTTGTTGTTGTTGTGGTTGTTGTAGTAGTTTTTGCTGTTGTTGTTGTAGTAGTTTTGTTGTGGTTGTTGTAGTAGTTGAAGTAGTACTAGTTGTTGTAGTTGTGGTTGTTGTTATTGTGGTTGTTGTAGTAGTTTTTGCTGTTGTTGTAGTAGTAGTTTTGTTGTTGTTGTAGTAGTAGTAGTTGTGGTTGTTTTGGTTGTTGTGGTTGTTGTAGTAGTTGTTATTGTTGTGGTTGTTGTAGTAGTTTTGTTGTTGTGGTAGTAGTAGTTGTCGTAGTAGTAGTGGTTGTATTTGTAGTAGTAGTGGTTGTTATTGTTGTGGTTGTTGTAGTAGATTTTGTTGTTGTTGTTGTTGTTGTAGTAGTAGTAGTAGTAGTAGTAGTTGTTGTGGTTGTTGTAGTAGTTCTTCTTTTTGTAGTAGTAGTAGTAGTAGTTGTTATTGTTGTGGTTGTTGTAGTAGTTTTGTTGTTGTGGTAGTAGTAGTTGTCGTAGTAGTAGTGGTTGTTATTGTTGTGGTTGTTGTAGTAGATTTTGTTGTTGTTGTTGTAGTAGTAGTAGTAGTTGTTGTTGTGGTTGTTGTAGTAGTTCTTCTTTTTGTTGTAGTAGTAGTAGTAGTTGTAGTAGTTGTTATTGTTGTGGTTGTTGTAGTAGTTTTTGTTGTTGTTGTAGTAGTAGTTGTAGTAGTTGTTGTTGCTGTTGTTGTAGTAGTAGTTGTGTTTGTAGTTGTGTTTGTAGTTGTTGTTGTTAAAAACTGCACTAATATTTGACTTGTTTAAAGGAGCTTTACTCATTTTTTTCATGTAATAAAGTCTAATCAGCTCTGCCTCAGCTCAGATCTGTTGTAAAAGCATTTATTCAGGTCAAAATTATACGGCTGTGTGCTGTCTGTGCGATTACAGAGAGTACAACCTTTAAGGATATTTAGATTATGTATTTAGTTATAATTTTGCTTCCACTTCGCGCCTCAACATCAGATTCACTTCACGACTACGAAGAAAACCTGCTGCAGTGAACGAGGAATTATATCACGATGTTCCAGATTTGACATTCCCCCGAAATCACATGACGATAAATCATGAACGACACGATACGGACTTGTTCTGTCAAATAGGGCTGTAGTCGACTGAAGAAACTCTTGGTCGACTAAAGACCTCCTTCATCGACCGATCAGCCGACTAAAAGGGGGCGTGGCAAAAACATATCAAAACTATGAAGTATTTCCATGTATTTGACCCAAACTGCACTCAAAAATCCACAACGGCACCAGAATTCATGCTGAAATAGCACTAGTAAACAGTGTATTTATATGTTTATGAGTCCAAAGGCTTCATCAAACTCACTCACTTTCACTTTCACTCACATTCGACTGTCTTGGATGAGATAATGTGCTATATTTATCTTAGTTTTAGTATATTTTTACCATCTTAAAATAGGCCATTTCATGCTTGTTCCTTTAGTTTGCTTGTTCCATTGACAAATCCTTTCTAAGACACTAAGAAAATCCTCAGAAGAAGACAAACAATGCCTAATTCAAACACTCAATAATTTGTTATTTTATTTAAGATTTGATTTGAATAAAAACTGCTCACACTGTAGTTTGGATTTGTACAAACGTGTTCTGACAAAAGCGCGACTAAAAGCGACAAAAATATGTTCAAAAATGACAAAAACGCACCAAAACGTGACTAAAAGCGACCAAACGCGAGTTTAAATATGACAAACACAGCTGAACGTGACAAAAACGCCACTAAAAGCAACACATTTTTGTTTAAATTTGAACAGAATCCTATTATTAAAACACAAATCACAATCTAATCACAATCGCACTGGTCAGAAAAATCACAATTAGATATTTTTCTAAATGCTGCAGCTCTGTTAAAGGCAACAGAAAAACACAAAGTGAACATGAATCGTGATCAAGTTGAAATCATGATCTGCCCCAAGAAAATCGTGATAATATTATTTAATGTTTTCATTTCGTCCAGCCCTAGCTCCAACAAAGACACATTTGATCCTGTTTGTGTGATTCATTTCAGTGTTGACACTTGTGAGTATTTTATTTAGTTTCAATACTGTGCGGACAATAATGCACACTTTGTTGTTTTTGTTGTTTTTTTCTAAATGGTGTGATTTGGTATTGTTTTGTTGTTGATGGTGGGCCGCGGAATACACAAAAAAAGGTTGAAAACACTGGACTAAACGACTAAAGGTTCACAGCCCTAGATATCACATTGCAGTGCTACGTTTATGGCGTCTGCGTCAGCCTCAGTACAAGGGATTACAAGATCTAATTTAAATAAATGACACACTATTTGCTCTTTTTTCAAGTTAAAAACAGTATATTTTAGTGAAATAGGGTCTAATAAGGCACTAAACGATTCAGTTGACCAATAATAATCCTGATTTAACACGCTTTGACACTTGAAACATGTCGCTTTGGGAGTCCCGAGTCGGTTGCGTGGCTATTCCCGGCCAGAAAAGTTTGGCATGTCGAGGATCAGGGGCGTCGGACGGGGGGGGGGGGTAAAGGGGCCCAGAGCAGGGAAGGGCCCTCAAAAGCATGTGGTGTAAGAAAATGCAATGTGTTTGAGCGAGTCCTTGAGCGACGGATCAGATTTATTTTTTTTTCTTTTGCAATTAACTATTTTTATTCAGCTCTTTGTATCAAATCTTACATGTGTGCCATTTTTGATACTAGACAGACAAGTAACAGAATACAAACAAACAAACAAGAAATAATACAAATTACAACTTAATAATTGAAACATTTTTTTGAAATCAATTTAAATTAAAATGACCAAAAAAAAAAAAAAACTCAATTATAATAGCAAAAAAAAATAAAAAAAACAACAACAAACATACAAGTATGAAAATAATAATGAATAAAATCAAAAATTGGACAAAACACTCGACAAGACAACATAAGATAAGACAAGATCAGATTTATGCACGAGATCTGAGCCCAACTCATTTGTAGTTTGTGTGTTTTCTTCCATTTTTTGTTTTGTTTGTTTTGTTTATTTGGTCGGGACATGTTTTCATCCGTTGTCCTTCATTCACGCTCACAAACACTCTCATTCTCACACTCATTGTACATGTTTTTAGTGTCAGGGGAAACCAATCATAATTTCCACAATAATGCACACTTTGACCTTCATCCAAGTTATTTTCTGAAAACATAATCCTGCAAAAAGTCCGTCTGATATCCACACACGACTAACACAAATCGCCGCATAAACCTGAACCACTTCAAATTCCTGCCACTTGAATCCGAGCTTTTTTGTGTAGCATCTGTTCTGCTAACGGCCCCAGCGTTTAGCCTGTTCCTCACACCACGGAGACGCTGCTCGGCGAAGGTGTGCGAGCGCGGGTCCAACAACTGCGGGGTCGGCACAGACTATCACCTGGACTGCCGCGCCGGGACAGAGAGGCATTGTGGGAAGAAAAGATGGTGGCGCTTGACTGACGGGCCGCGAGTTAGCGCTACAGACGCGGAGGACGGAGGTGGCAACGCCGGGAACAGAGGAGCGCTTGTTTTTGGGACGTGCAAACGAGTATTATTTTCGTTTTTTATTGCAACAGATTGAGACGGTTTGGACGCGTTTCGGGGGTTTGTGGGACGGAGGGCGAGCGAGCGAGCGGCGGAGAAGGAGGCGACAGCGTTTCAAACAATACTTTACAAGGATTAAAGTGTGTGTGACGGGTTCAACGACACATTTCACTAAAATAAAACGTAGAGAACATGATTAGATTTAAGATTTGACTAAACAATTTGTCTGTTTGTCGCAGTTTGATAGTCTTTGTAAAGTGTATGATGTCACTTCCTGGTTGAACTTGTGCACAGCGCCGCACGAGTTAACAAGGTGGAGACGATGAGAAGACGAGCTAATTCACTCAACGCCGACGACAATCTGTGGAGTGCTGCGCCGTGGATTCAATGTCGGTTAATCTGGTCGTTTTGATCCTTTTTTTAACTCTGATTGCAACGTTAGCTAATATCTACGCCCGGGCTGTCCAACTGAAGGCCCGCGGGACAAATTGGGCCCTCCAGGGGTTATGATCTGGCCCTCAACTCGTATTAAAAAATATAGAACCTATTTTATCTTTTTATCTGGTTTAGTTCTGGTTTAGAAAGTGTATAATGTCACTTCCTGGTTGAACACGAGCACAAATATGACACAGTTAGGGGTCATTCCACAGCTGTTACCATAGCAACCGGACTGTAAACAAGGGCCACATCCACGTACATGACACAGAGACTGGAAAAACTACATTTTACATTTACGTAAAGAATATAGTATGTTAATTCTACGAAGGTAATTGTTAATAACAGATCACATACTAGTTTCATACAAGAGGTCAGAGGTCATGCAGTAAAATGAAGCCTCATACCATACAGTCATCATCTGCTCATTTGGACACAGATTAGGTCGTTTACCGTGTTCATCAGCATGCACAGAGGAAGTTTATATGAGAAAGAAAAAACTTGTCAAATGGTCTTGTTGGTCCGGGTGTTGCTTCAGCTGCTGTTGATATTCGAGTTAAAATGAAGAGTTCCATGATATGAAAGGCAGGGAATCAAACACCTGCTGAGGATATTCACAACAAAAGTTAATTAAATGTGCACAAATGTTTTAAATTCTCTTTGTTCCTGTGCTCCTTCATTCCCGGTCCTGGGAGGAAAGTTATCATTTATGATTTGATAAATAATAATACCTGATAACACCTTTGTTTTGTTGAATGGCCGTTTAAACTCGCAAAAATGTGTCAGTTGTGTGTAGATTGTCTCTGTAATTGTCCCTTTTTGATGACGTCACAGAGGGATTCTGTTTTAGAACTCAGCGCTACTTACTGTCATTTTAAACTTTTATTTTTCTAAATTTCTTCACAAACTGCAACTTCACTGGTGTAAAACTATGATAAATAATTGCCACAGGTGCCCTCCCACCAAAAACTAGATTTTTTTTGTAGATTTATATATATATAATGTACAGAAGTAAATGTAAGGTTTTTGTCCTGTTCTTCTGCAGTGTCTCGCCTTAAAGCAGCATCAGAACTATCTTTAAAGGGGACATTTTACTTCCCAATTCCACTTTTAAATATAAAAAATAAACTACTATAAAGATTGATAATCATAACCTGAACTAAACAGACTCTAAAACTCGACTTTTTGTAACAAAGACTGTGACGTTAACACAAATATTCTCTGTCTAGAAGCCTTTGGTCCCACATTTCAACCTTTATTTGGCTGATAATGATTTTTAAAAAGTTCAAATACACAATAGAAATAATCGTTTAAGTTGTTGACATTGGAATGATCAAAAGGCACCTTCGCCAGAACATAATTATGTTTTGTTTTTTTTTGCTTTCTTGCAGATTTTATTACATGAATATGTTACATGATGAAATAAATGGTTTTCTTACATTTATTTCTATTAATTTAAGGTTTTTGTCCTGTTCTTCTGCAGTGTCTCGCCTTAAAGCAGCATCAGAACAGTCTTTAAAGGGATATTTTACTTCCCAAATCCACTTTTAAATATAAAAAATAAACCACTATAAAGATTGATAATCATAACCTGAACTAAACAGACTCTAAAACACGACTTTTTGTAACAAAGACTGTGACGTTAACACATCAAAATGTCAAAAAAGAATAGATAATTTATGATTTTCATCAATAATACGTTTTATTCATAAATATTCTCTGTCTAGAAGCCTTCAGTCCCATATTTCAACCTTAATAATGATTTTAAAAAACTTCAAATCTACAATAGAAATAATTGTTTAAGTTGTTGACATTGGAATGATCAAAAGGCAAGGCAAGTTTATTTGTAGAGCACAATTCATACACAGGGCAATTCAAAGTGCTTTACATAACAGGAAGTTGCATTAAAATCACAAAACACAAAAAGACACACAGAATCATTTTAAAATAAAGTGCTTTAAAAGGTCAGAGTGCAGATAGATCTTTCAGTCGTTTGCACATCTAAACAGAACTGTTTTTAGCCTGGATTTAAACATTAAACAACATAAACATAAAAGGCACCTTCGCCAGGACATAATTATGTGGGTTTTCTTGCAGATTTTATTACATGAATATGTTACATGATGAAATGAATGGTTTTCTTACATTTATTTCTATTAATTTAAGGTTTTTGTCCTGTTCTTCTGCAGTGTCTCGCCTTAAAGCAGCATCAGAACAGTCTTTAAGGGGACATTTTACTTCCCAAATCCACTTTTAAACGTTAAAAATGATCTGTATGTATGTTTTTCCAGATCCGTCCATTCTCTGATCAAACACAAACACTTTAAGCCTGAACACATCTCCTCTTTCTGCTTCTTTTGTGTGGTATCTCCGGCGCTGCCCGCTCCGCTTGGCCCCGCTCTCGTTCACACCGCAGTTATTTGGCCGGGGCCCGTCTCTGCGCTCCGTCCCGGCCCCGCGCTTGGACGGGGCCCTTCCATTAGAGCCATCTGTGCCCGCCCGCTCCGTCTGTGTGCGCCGCCGCCGAGCCAAGAGCGGTGGCATTTCTCTGGAACGCCGCGGCGCGCTGCCGTTCCAGGGACGCCGGCTGCCAATGATGTGCACTTACGAGCACAGAAACAGCACGGCACGAGCGCGGGAGGGGGAGGCGGCCGGGGAGGGGGAGGCGGGGCTCGGGGTTTGGGGACGTGTGCTCGAGGTGTGTTTGAGCGATGTCACTAGGGCTGTTGTCGACTGAAGAAATGACTAAAAACCTGCCCCATCGACCGATTAATCGACTAAAAAGGGGAAAAATGTGGCAAAATATATCAAAACTATGCAGACTTTCCATGAATCGGACCCAAACTGCACTCAAAAGACCACGACTGTGCAGAAATTCAATCAAAAACATATATTTTTACAGATAATTACAAGGAAACTGTGTATTTAAATGTTGGAGTCCAAAATCTTCAGCAAATTTTCTTCTTGTTTTTGCTGTTTTTGCCACATAAACCCTTTAAATCTTAATAAAATAATTAGTCGACTAAGACACCATCGACCGATTAATCGACTAAAAAAGGGTAAACTATGGCAAAATATATCAAAACTATGAAATATTTCCATGAATTGGACCCAAACTGCACTCAAAAGACCACAAAAGCGCAGAAATTCAATCAAAAACATATATTTTTTACAGATAATTACCAGGAAACGGTATAGTTAAATATCGGACTTCAAAATCTTCTTGTTTTTGCTATTTTTGCCACATAAATCCTTTAAATCTTTGACTAACAAAAATGTTGGTCGCCTAAGACTCCGTCAACCGATTAATCGACTAAACCCTTGATTTTCAACCAGTGCGCCTTGAGGTTTTGCTTGTCGTGCCTTGAAAACACGTCAGAATTGTGGATTTAAATGAATAATTTACAGTTCAAGTTCAAGTGTTCTGAGCAACTTCTTTACAAAAAATGAAAGATAAACTGCCGCCATTGCCAAATTTAAAGAACCAGACACAACGGCGTAGACGATATCTGCAACGGAAATGACGCGTTTTTGTTGTTTTTTTTCTAAATGGTGTGATTTTGGTGAAGGTGCTGGAAATAACTTGCGAGTCTACCTGGAAGGTGCTTGACAAGGGCTTGAATTATGTCTTTGAGAAGATGTAATTCAAGCCCTTTTCAAGCACTGTGGGCGGGGCTTTCACAGATCGGAGGATCCAGACCCGTTCTACTGATCCAAAATGACCTGCGGAAGTCAAAACATCTTGATTTTCAAAACGGTGTCCAGATGACGACCTTTGAAAGCTTTTGTACGATCTTTGAGGGGAACGAACCCTGTACAGACCCTTTAAACGTCTGTGACAAAAGTGGCAAAAGTGAAGCGCAACATGATGTGATTTCACTGAGAAACTGGGATTAACCTCAGAATATCACAAAATATGACAAATGTAGATGATTTAGTGTCAGTAAAAGCCTCAGACACATTTGAGTGACATCAGAGCTGCTTTAAACACATTTATTGTTGTATTTTACATCATGTTTGAGGAAATTATGATCAACTCTTTGCATTTTTGATGAAGAACAATCCAGATTTATGGGTTTTACTGGAAAAATACTCACAGAAATGTTGAGCCCACAATATTTTTTATTTTCTCTAGAGATATATTAGATACTATTCCATAAATTAGATTCTTTTGAAGCTAAAATACAATTTTAAAGCTAGAAAAGTGTATTTTATCCATCGTTTGTTACAGAAAATCAAACTAACTGACCTTTCTAATCTGGAAATTCAAATGTGTTGCTTTTTTCCAACACAAACACTTAAAACCAGCAGAATTTAGATCTAATGTGAGATAATCATTCAAAGATTTAGTCGACTTCATTTTGCCTCCAGTCGCCTCCTTCTGAAATTTTGGTGACGTCACATTTTAAAGGGTCTATACAGACTCTAAAACACGTGTCAAAAGACCTTTTATAACAAAGATCATGACATTATTGCATCAAAATGTCAAAATATTATACATTTTAGCTAATTTTTGTCAATAATACACCATATTCATACACATTCTCTTTAACAGAGCTAAACAGAGCTAACGTGCGCTAACGTTCCATCGCAAAGTAACGTGTGGCTCTTGTGATGTAAACATCTGACAGTCGGCCCTTCACTGATTAGACATGAATCTCGATCTCGATTCAAATGTGATTAATGGCACAGCCCCGGGACATCGTTTCTGGGGCTCTGGACCCAGATCAGAGCCAGGATCCTGGTCCGGGTCCCAGCGCGTCGCCACTTCATCCAAAACAAACCTGGAGTCATGTTCTGCTGCCGCCACAGCAGCTCTGGACCAATCAGGCGATAATCACACGTGCTCTGTGTCTGGGACGTCCACTTTACCAGAATGAAACTGTATCTGCACAGAACAGTGGACGTTATATTATACAACATTTAAAGTTTAGAGACGCTTTAAAAGTCTGTAACAAAAACAGAACGGAGGCAAAAGTTTCAGTGGAACATGATGTGATTTCACTGAGAAACTGGGATTAACCTCAGATTATCACAAAATATGACAAATGTAGATGATTTAGTGTCAGTAAAAGCCTCAGACACATGTGAGTGACATCAGAGCTGCTTTAAACACATTTATTATTGTATTTTACATCATGTTTGAGGAAATTATCATCAACTCTTTGCATTTTTGATGAAGAACAATCCAGATTTATGGGTTTTACTGAAAAATACTCACAGAAATTATGAAATCGCAATAATTTCTCATTGTTTCCACAGATCTATCACATACTTTACCATAAATTATACTTTTTATGAAGCTCAAATAAAATTTTAAAACAAGAAAATAGTATATTGTCCACCCTTTGTAACAGAAGAACAAACTATCTGATGTTTCTTCTCTGGAAATTCATATTACATTCTGTTTCCCGTCACATAACGACTTAAACCATTAGTATTTACATCTGATGTGAGAGAATTATTAAACATGAATAAGTCGGCTTCATTGGTGCTTTAAGAGTCTGTAACAAAAACATTCTAGATTCAGACGGAGGCAAAAGTTTCAGTGCAACATGATGTGATTTCACTGAGAAACTGGGATTAACCTCAGATTATCACAAAATCTGACAAATGTAGATGATTTAGTGTCAGTAAAAGCCTCAGACACATGTGAGTGACATCAGAGCTGCTTTAAACACATTTATTATTGTATTTTACATCATGTTTGAGGAAATTATCATCAACTCTTTGCATTTTTGATGAAGAACAATCCAGATTTATGGGTTTTACTGGAAAATACTCACAGAAATGTTGATCCCACAATCATTTTTCGTTGAAGTTAGATATTGATCAAAGTTGAAGTTAGATATTGAGCAAATGTGATGAACATATAAATATTTTCATTGCATTTATTTATTTTTGAGCAACATACAAGTTCTGCCACATTTACTGCTGTGGTGCGTTCAGGATCAAAAAGGAGTAGAAGAAGAAGTGTGAACTTATAAACTCCTGCCCCTCATTTCATTTCATCAAGTGTTGACAGCCTTGATACGACAAACGTTAATATTTGACATCAATCCTGAGCGTTACATGACAATATGTATAATGACAACATACATGAGACTGTTTTACAATCATAGTATCGTCCTAAATGTAGCTGTAGCTTTGGCTATATTTGATTATTTAATAGTTTCATTTGGTTGTTCTACTTTCACCTCCAACGCCGTGATATTTGGGTCTTTTTTGGGCGATTGTACTTTCACAGACAGACATTGTGTTCAGTTTTAGACCTCGGCGTTCTGTCCGTGCTCGAGTGTTTCTGTGGAGGCGTGAGGTGCAGATGGAACGGGCCGGAGGCAGCTCTGACTGTCCACCGTCCACTGCAGCGCACGGGCCCCCAGCGCCGCAGTGTACGGGCCCCCAGCGCCGCAGCGTAGGGGCCCCGGAGCCGCACACACCTGCACTCGCTCCAGTGTGTGTTACGTCTGACACAGGATTCACTCAGACCTGCACAGACCTGTCCAAGAACCGTTTATGTTGTAGAGGGTTATGGAAAACATGGCGTTCTGTGTGGGTTAGTTTATGTTAACGGTTGGATTGCTCACTTCTATTGACCTTATTCGGCCCCGCCCACTTTTGCCGTTTTTTGCACTTTTGTTGTAAACGCACTTCCATTTGACGAGAACTCTGTTAAAGCTAATGACGAACGAGGGAAAAGTCTGACGCTAAAATGTTACATAAAGTAGATTGATTTGTGTAAAATGTTTAATGAACACGAGCAACAACAAGTCACAACGCAACGATTTCCTGAAAACGACTTTTTAGTCGAGTAGAACTTATTTTCTGTGGAGCTCGTCTGCTCCGTGTGAACTACAACGGAAACAAGACGACGGCAACTTCAGGAATAAGGTGAATAGATCCTTTAAAACATTCTAAATTCTGATGGAGGCAAAAGTTTCAGTGGAACATGATGTGATTTCACTGAGAAACTGGGATTTCACTCAGAATATCACAAAATCTGACAAATGTAGATGATTTAGTGTCAGTAAAAGCCTCAGACACATGTGAGTGACATCAGAGCTGCTTTAAACACATTTATTATTGTATTTTACATCATGTTTGAGCAAATTATGATCAACTCTTTGCATTTTTGATGAAGGAACAATCTAGATTTATGGGTTTTACTGGAAAATACTCACAGAAATGTTGATAATTTTTCATTTGATCTACAGATAGATTATATACTGTTCCATAAATTAGATTCTTTTGAAGCAAAAATACAATTTTGACTCTAGATTATTGTATTTTGTCCATAGTTTGTTGTAGAAAATCAAACTAACTGACCTTTCTACTCTGGAAATTCAAATGTGTTGCTTTTTTCCATCACAAACACTTAAAACCATAGAATTTAGATCTAATGTGAGAGAATCATTCAAACATTTACAGTCACTTCATTTTGTCTCCGTTCTGGAGTTTTGACAACGTCACATTTTGAAGGGTCTATTCTGGGCTTTGTTGAATGTTCAAAGAAGCTAAAAGAACATATTCTAAACAACAATGTAAGACGAGAGAAATAAAATAAAGCCGACACAGGGAGAACATGCAAGCTCCACACAGACAGGCCCCGGCTTTTGCTTTTTGGACTCAATTTTACTGTAACACGTAACATAAATTCTGTTCAACGGAAAGAGACAAAGCTCAGTTTCAGTCTTTATTTTTGACGTGTGTTAAGAAAATCACGACTGTTTGGCGTCAGTGAACTGTTCTTTCGACCGGACGTTTCTCCCACACACAGTGACAAAGGCCGTCTGGGATTAAACTAAACTGTGGAGTTCGAGTGTCAAACCTCGAGGAGGAGTGCATCAGAAGTAGGAGAAATCTACAGCGCAAAGATATCACAAAATATGACAAATGTAGATGATTTAGTGTCAGTAAAAGCCTCAGACACATGTGAGTGACATCAGAGCTGCTTTAAACACATTTATTATTGTATTTTACATCATGTTTGAGGAAATTATGATAAACTCTTTGCATTTTTGATGAAGAACAATCCAGATTTATGGATTTTACTGGAAAAATATGAAAAAAAAGATGTTGATCATTTTTCATTTTATCTACAGATATATTAGATACTATTCCATAAATTAGATTCTTTTGAAGCTAAAATACAATTTTAAGGCTAGAAAATTGTATTTTGTCCATGGTTTGTTTTAGAAAAGCAAACTAACTTACCTTTCTACTCTGGAAATTCAATTGTGTAGCTTTTTTCCAACACAAACTCTAAACTGTGGAGTTCCAGTGTCAAACCTCGAGGAGAAGTAGGAGAAAATCTACAGCACAAAGACAAAAAAAAAAAAAAAAAACTGGTTGTGGTGAATTCTGTCTGTTTCAGTTGAAATAAAGAGAAATAAAATAACAAAGAGAAATAAAGAAAAGCGTGTACAATGATAAAGCACATCCTTCTAAAAGCCAGAGGTGGAGATCGAGTTCAGTGAGAACAAAAACAGCACAAAGTCGAAGGGATAAAGACTGAGAAAGACAGATTAGCCCAGAGGATGGAACTTTAGGCCAAGGTCTGTCTTCTTCTTCTATGGTGACTCTTTTGAGCTTTTAACCCTGTTCTAACAATGTTCCATCATCAAAAACACACCTGGAGTTGCATTTACGCTGTTTTGAGAAATGTTTATTAGAAAATCCTCTCCCTCCAAGCGTCAAACACACTTCCTGCTGAACTCCCTCGCTCTGTGACGTTTTTCCAGATCATCTACGTCATTTATCGGAGAATTTCCTGCTGTTTTAAGACTCGTTCTGAGCATTTCTGCCTCTAAACACGATCACTGCAACAGCGAGGCTAATCGTAGCGTCTCTTAAAGGTATAAAAATGTATTAAAAATGCAAAGAGTTGATCATAATTTGCTCAAACATGATGTAAAATACAATAATAAATGTGTTTAAAGCAGCTCTGATGTCACTCACATGTGTCTGAGGCTTTTACTGACACTAAATCATCTACATTTGTCAGATTTTGTGATATTCTGAGGTTAATCCCAGTTTCTCAGTGAAATCACATCATGTTCCACTGAAACTTTTGCCTCCATCTGGATTTAGAATGTTGTTGTTACAGACTTTTAATGCAGTGTTTCCCAACCAGGGGCACGTGAGCAATTACCAGGGGGCACTTGGAATGGTTTCAGATTTTAAAAGATGATGAAATTTACTGATATCTGGATTTTAAAAAGTGTTATTTGTTGTAAATTTAGCATTTTTTGGAGTATCTTGGACCATAAATATAATTAAAACAAAAATATAATAGTAATAATTGACAATATATGACTTTTAAACCCATTTATTTGCCTGAAACTCAAGTTAAGGGGTACTAGACCAGGGGTGTCCAAACTTCTTCCCTCGAGGGCCGCCTAATGAAATATAGACCGAGCAGAGGGCCAATAATCAGTTGTGTAATGTTCAAAAAAGTAGTTTTAATGGGATGTTTTAGGTGCCACCACACCTACATTCAGGCTCAGTACCATAATGTCAGGTCTGTCTCGCACCAATATGTTAGATATACAGGTCAAAATGGTAGAAAAGTGGAAATTTGCTGTAAAAAGTACTTTGTGGGCCGATTCACCAGGAAGCCTGAGGGCCTGGAAAAATTGGTCTGAGGGCCACACACCGCAAAAAGTGCCTTACTAGAAACAAGAAAAAAAAAACTAAAAATTGGACTAAAATTGTTTGTTTTAAGCAAAAAAATCTGCCCATGGGGTAAGCAAAAATTCTTGCTTAGAAAGCTTGTTTCAGATTTTTTTTTCTGATGATCAAGAAAAAATAAGTCAAAAACAAGAAAAAAATGTCTCAGTTTAAGCCAGTTGCTCCTGTAAATGGCTTGATTTAAGCCAAATGTTCTGAACGAAGAGGGAAAGTCAAGGAAATTATACTCAAAAAAAGAATAAATCAGTAAAGATTTGTTTGTAAATTGCTCAATTTAAGAATATTTTTCTCATTTTAAGACTAGATGTTGGAAAAATATCCTTAAAATTGTAAAATGTAAGCAATAATTTCTTATTGGAGATCACATTTCAAGGACATTTTGCTTGATTTAAGTAAAATGATCTAATTTATTCCCATGAATTACGGCTTTTTTCTTGATAATGATATCAAGACATGTTTGTGTTCTTACTTTTTCTCAAATTAAGAAAAATACTCTTAGTCTACAGTTCAATGAGATTCAAAATAACCTTTGTATCTTGTTACAAGCAAAAATATAACAGATTTTAGCAAATATATCTTAATAAGAAAAGGCTAGGTTTTATTTCTTAAAATAAGATTTTTTGTCTTAAGATTTTTTTTCCTAGACGAGATTTTTTTTCTTTTTAGAGAAAAAATAAGAATTTATTTCTTATTATAAGACTTTTTTACTTTCTTAAAATCCACTTTTTGTAGTGCATTTGGCCCCCGGGCCTTAGTTTGGACGTGTCTGCTCTGGACTGTCAGACGAAACTTAGGGGGTACTCGAAACAAAAAAGGTTGGAACCACTGTTTTAAAGGATCTATCGTCTTATTTCCTTCTTGCACCGGCACATAATTCCACCTGTTTCCCACACATTTCACCACGATCCAGTTGTATTTCCCCATCTTTACGTCGCCGCCTTCGCCCTGGTCCGCCTCCCTGAGCCCCCCGGTGGCTCTGGCGCGGCGGCCGTTTCCTGGATGTGTTTGTGCGAGCGCCGGTTGTGTTTTGGCTCCGTCTCAGGTGGCTGTGATTTCCCTGTAGCCCAGATGGAGCTGCTGAGTGGGCCGGGGACGGGATTGCTCATTCTCTGGCTCGGCGCGGGCCCCGTGCAGCTGTGGTCCTGCGCCGTGTCAACCCCTAATGTCCTCAATATGGACCACGAGAGGGGGGAGAGAGGGGGGAGAGGGGGCGGGACGGGAGATAAAGTGTCTTCATTTTCAACCAGTGCCGGGGAACACGAGGCACGGGACGATATCGAAGTTTTCTGTCACGAATATCACGGCCAAGATAACTGTGATTAACGATAATATCACAATAGTTATTAGAATGGCTGACAGTTTGAAAATGTGACGTATAAAAACATAAATAACCTCTGACATATTTGTACACTGCAAAACATTTATTTCTAGATAAAATATATTGATTTGCCCTCCATCCAAACTAAGTTATAATTAGACAATAATGAGAACTTGTCATATTCACTTTATTCCTGAAGTTGTCGTACGCGCCGCCGTCTTGTTTCGTTGTAGTTCACATGGAGCAGACGAGCTCCACAGAAAATAAGTTCTACATGGACTAAAAAGACGTTTTCAGGAAATCGTTGTGTTGTGACTTGTTGTTGCTCGTGTTCATTAAACATTTCACACAAATCAATCGACTTTATGTAACATTTTAGCGGTGAGACTTTTCCCTCGTTCGTCATTAGTTCTCGTCAAACGGAAGTGCGTTTACAACAAAAGTGCAATAATTTATCGTACACTGCAAATAATGAAGCTCTAGATGAGTTAAAATGTCTTGATTGTAGGATATTAATCTGAATTTCAGACGTTTTGACTCGTTAAGATCAGTGCAGACGATTTATTTGATGGAACTAGATTATTTCACTTGTTTCAAACAGTTTGTGACTTGTTTCAACACATTATTTCTTATTTCAGTCCAAATTATCTGTCACTGGGTTAAGATCATTTTACTGACCACTGACAAATGTATTTTCTTATTTTAAGCAATCTCATCGAGTCAAATCTACTTAAATCCAGATCAAAATGATCAATTCAAGCCATTTTAAGCTTGAATAGATTTACATTTTTTTGCTGTGTACTTTATTATAATTGAAAACAAAAACGATCTAGAGCAGAACATAATGGATAAATTGCTTTTTTTCTGCACAATCTGGCAACAAAATGGCAATTATATTTGTTTGCGATAATCACGATTATTACACAAAATGTAGCACAAACGATTATTGTCTTCCCTTTTTATCACGATAAACAATATTATTGTTTTTTGTCCCGTCCCTCGGGAGCACTAGTGCGCCTTGAAAAACTATCCAGTGTGAGTCGATATATTAATAAATGCAAATGTAATTGACTGATTTGACATTTCGGAGCACCTTGAGCAACTTCTGCATCAAACAAGAGCAAAACCATCACTGTTGTCGAATTTAAAGAACTAGACAAGGGCACAGACGTTTTTTGCCTCATTATGTGCCGCACTTTTCTTACTAAATGATCTGATTTAGTGATGTTTTAATAGTAGTTGGACTTGACGTGATTAGATCATTATTAGAAGACACTCAGGAGCAGCTTTAAAGGCTAAAAACAATATGAAAAATGCATAATATGTCTCCTTTAAAGTGTGACGTCATCAAAATTCCAGAAGGAGGCGACCGGAGGCAAAATGAAGTCAGCTGTAAATGTTTGAATGATTGTCTCACATTAGATCTAAATTCTATGGTTTGAAGTGTTTGTGTTGGAAAAAAGACACACATTTGAATTTCCAGAGTAGAAAGGTCAGTTAGTTTGCTTTTCTATAACAAACAATGGAAAAAAAATAAAATTCTAGCTTTAAATTTGTATTTTAGCTTAAAACAGTTTTTTATGATATAGTATCTAATATAGCTCTTGATAAAATGAAAAAATATTGCATGGATCACACGTGAAACATCAAACAGACTGGATTATTCAACTTTTTGTCTCAGGTTTGTGATCTGTTCACAGCTCAAGCTAAGGTTAGCGGCTAACGCTAGCGCCTCTGCTGCTAACGGTTTGTTTAAAGTGTTTTGTTCATAATATCGACTCAACAGTTCCTTTAAACAGCTCTTTCTGCTTCATTCAGTCTGCTGTGTTCAGTTAAAGACCTGTCACTGTCGCTGTGGTTTCTCCGACTCTTGCAATGCATTGTGGTCCATATTGGCCTATATTGGACACTACTTTTCAAGGTGCATTGTGGGAAATTTTGAGTGCACTACTTTGTCACCTGCTGGACATTCAGACAGCACTAAACATGCCACGATGACTATTTAGTGCCTGATAAAGACATTTTTTTTACATCTAGTGTTTGAGCAACGTTCAGAAATAGAGAATTTTAGACCAGTGAATGCTCAGAAACTCTAAAACTCTAAACTCGACGTGTTCCATGTTTTATACACACAAACAAACAAACAAACCAACAACCCGCGGTGACAAACGCCGAGTCTCGTCGTCAAAACCAGTCACGTTCTCGCCGCCGCCGCAGTGGATTATCCCGTCACTCCGTTACTGTTGAGCCGTTAAATGTGCGCAGGGAACGGAACCGGGCGCCGCGTGGATCAAGTCCCAAAGCCCCGAGCTTACCGCCGCCCCCCGCCCCTCCCTGGCGGCTCGGCGCTCCCCTCCGTCCAGATGGGGCTCGGCGTCCTCCTCCAGAATGTGACAAACTTTACAATCTATTAACGCCGCCAGCCAACGCCAACACTGGGATCTGACGCGTGTTTATTTTCGATAGTTCGCTCCCAAAAAATGGCGGCGGGGAATTTGTCGGCGAGCGCAGAACATCTGAGAGCAAACAGGACGAACTGCGATCAATGTGTTTTTATTCAGAGAGTATCCGAGGCGGGATTAAGAGCGTCGAACCGGCCCGAGCGGAATATGGCGAATTAAAGTCGGGCGCCAGCGTTTGCACCAAACGCCGCCCGAGCGTTTGGGGTTAGACTTCCGGAGCTCCGGGGAGGAGAAGCGGACTAAACATGAGGGATTAGCGTCGCTCCAGGAAGAGGAAACAACATTACAACTTTAAACGAAGAGGATCTGCGCCGAAATGTTTTTGTTCGAGACGTTCTGCTCAACATTCTGACAGAATTATGGAAGGCGCGCTGCAAAAATGAAGTTCTAGATGAGCTAAAACGTCTTGATTGTAGGATATTAATCTGAATTTCAGACGTTTTGACTCGTTAAGATCAGTGGAGACGATTTATTTGATGGAACTGGATTATTTTACTTGTTTCAAACAGTTTGTGACTTGTTTCAACACATTATTTCTTACTTCAATCTGAATTAACTAAAATGTAAATCTATCAAAGCTTAAAATGTCTTGAATTGATCATTTTTATCTGGATTTGAGAAGTTTTGACTCAATGAGATTTAATTGTTGATGTGATGCAGAATATTTCACTGGTTTAAATGTTCATCATAGGATAATGACATCTTAAAATAAGAAAATACATTTGTCAGTGCTCTACAAATAATGAAGTTCTATCTGAGTTAAAATGTCTTGATTTGAGGATATTAATCTGAATTTCAGACGTTTTGACTCGTTAAGATCAGTGGAGACGATTTATTTGATGGAACTAGATTATTTTACTTGTTTCAAACAGTTTGTGACTTGTTTCAATACATTATTTCTTATTTCAATCCAAATTATCTGTCACTGGGTTAAGATCATTTTGCTTACTCCACTCACAAATGTATTTTCTTATTTTAAGATAAATTATTAGCATCATCAGACAGAAATATCTTGAAACCATGAAATATTCTGCATCACATCAACAATTAAATCTCATTGAGTCAAAACTTCTCAAATCCAGATAAAAATGATCAATTCAAGACATTTAAAACTTTACAGATTTACATTTTTTGCTGCAGGCAGATCATTTGGATTGAAATAAGATACACCCAGCGACACTGAGCACTGTCTGTAACCATGGCAACCAAAGATACCAAATATTGTATAGACCCTTTAAAATGTGACGTCGTCAGAATCCCAGAAGGAGGCGACTGGAGGCAAAATTAAGTCGACTGTAAATGTTTCAATGATTGTCTCACATTTGATCTAAATTCTATGGTTTGAAGTGTTTGTGTTGGAAAAAAGCAACACATTTGAATTTCCAGAGTAGAAAGGTCAGTTAGTTTGATTTTCTATAACAAACCATGGACAAAGTACAGTTTTCTAGACTTAAAATTGTATTTTAGCTTCAAAAGAATCTAATTTAAGGAATAGTATCTAGGGCTGCAACAAGTTAATCGATTAAATCACAACTAATCGTTTATATAAATAGTGTCTAATTAAGTAATCGAATAATCGTTAACTGATCCATGCACAGACTCCAAAACATGCCTGAGCTCAGAGTCAGAAGAATCAGTCAAAAATGACACGGAAATGTGTAAATGTTGTGTTTCTGATGAAAATACCATTTTGTCTGAAACATATTCACGGCCTTTTGTGTTCTGAACTGAACTAATCGATTAATCAAAACAGTAATCACTAGACTAATATCGATCACCAAAATAATCATGAGTCACAGCCCTAACAGTATCTAATATATCTGTAGAGAAAATGAAAAATGATTGTGGGCTCAACATTTCTGTGAGTATTTTTCCAGTAAAACCCATAAATCTGGATTGTTCTTCATCAAAAATGCAAAGAGTTGATGATAATTTCCTCAAACATGATGTAAAATACAATAATAAATGTGTTTAAAGCAGCTCTGATGTCACTCACATGTGTCTGAGGCTTTTACTGACACTAAATCATCTACATTTGTCAGATTTTCTGATATTCTGAGGTTAATCCCAGTTTTGAAATCACATTATGTTGCACTAAAACTTTTGCCTCCATTTTGAATTTTTTATCATATTTTTGTTACAGACTTTTAAAGACAAAAAAACAAACGTAACCTCTTCATTTTGTGTAAAAGCAGATACAGATGAAGTGGACTACTCCAGGCCATATTTAGTGCTCCCTGTAGGATGTAACTTTACTGTGGAGGGTCCGCAACCTGCTTCTCTGCATCGAAATCTTCTTGCTTGGCCCGGAATGTTCCACAGCACATCATTAAACTAAACTAAAGCGTGTTTTCCAAGCTGTTTCTGAGCAATAAAATCATCTAATCGAGTAAATGTGGACAGATGAGTTTAATGCCGTACTGTGGAACATTCCCGGCAAAGCAACGGCATCGCCACGGAGACAAGCAGGTGGCAGACCCATCCACGGAAATGTAAAGAGTTGGGTGATCTCTGCCAAAAGTTTCAAAGGTGCATCTGGACAATGTTTTTGAATCAAAACATTTCGACTCCCATTTGAAAGTCATTTTCAATCTAAGGGGCTGGTCTGAGAAGCTCGAAATCACAACTATTGAAACTTTATCTGCCAGAGTCTTTATGTTGACTCTTTCTTTCTCATTTTTATAAAAAACGGGGCATTGTATGTGTAGTTTGACAAAAAGGATGGATCCATGTTTGAATCGCTTGATTTTGTCGACGTTCAGGATTTTGGATTTCTGATTCAGTATTTGAGGAAACTAG